>CM029560.1:18899966-19499966 GCA_017141385.1 Sogatella furcifera
GGGTAGGGGAAAGACATAGATTAGAAATTTTCAAAAAAGAACACATTACATGGGGGAAATACTCCACATTGTTGCCACCACAATTACGGTCAATTGAGGATGTAAAGAAATTTAGAATAAAACTTAAGGAATATTCGATATCACTCTCTCTGTATTCCCTACAAGAGTTTACAGAGCATAGACCTACTGGTGGATTATGAGTGTGAGATTGTTTGTATTTTATTACTTTTTCTGTTCTGGTAATATCTAACGTATGAAATTTTTGACATTTGGATATTCATGACTGTACTTTATTTTACTGTACTTTATTTTGCTGTAGTTTATTACTTATTTTATAGTATTATTTGTAACGTATATGACACTATTCTGGATGTACCTGTACATTTTGATGAATAAAGATGTTTTCAATTCAATTCAATTTCAATTCAATTCAATTCAATAGCAATAGTAATTTCCCTGTTAAATTACTGTTATTCATAACTGAGATGATTGGTTTTCGTAAAAGTTCAGATCAATATATATTATCCATTTATTTATATCCAATCAATTTCTTGGGACTATTATGACTTTTCTGATTGTACGAGTAATATTATAACCTACTCACCTACTCTAGCACATGGTTTCCCATAGTTGAGATGGAATGTTTAGATTTGGAAAGTTACTTTCAATAACAGTGCTAAAAGTATAACAGTTGAGAAAATTGTTGTAAGAATATTATAGTTAAGAACCTGTAATATCGGTAGTAGATATGTCGATGATCCCTTATCACAAAACTTACTTATTTTTCAAACAAGGAATAATAATTTCCGAAAAAAATGAAATTTTATTATTTGTACATAATTGAATTTGAATGTATGATGTATTTATTGTAATTTTATTTCAAGGAAATAAATTCATTTATTTATTTATTTATTTATCGTATAGCTCACCAAGAGCATGAAACGAAGTCAAAAAACACTTGGATTACTACAAAACATATACTTTGTAGCAGCGATAGCAGACTAGGTAGTTAACTATAATTCAATATCAAGTCTATTCAACCAAGCAATAGCATTTGGTCTTGATAGAACAAAATCCTCCCAAACTCCATCAAACCTTTTTTTTGCACTCTTCCATTATGTGGGTCAGATTCTGTACAGGAGCATTATTATTTAATGTAATATAGGCTATTCCTGATAAAATTTATTAATACTATAATTATAACTAATTTTTCAAATGATTTCTTGGAATTGTTCTGGCTTCTGATTGTACGATGCAATACAATGTATTTCCAATAAAATTGATTTACAATATTTTCGTAGTTTGAAATTCTATGTGTTACAAACAATAATAAATGAATAAATCCACCACGAACTAATGAGTCAAACTGATAAAAAGCTTAGATTCCCAACAGCTAGGCCACATGTTAGGCAATAAGTTGCTAGATATTCTACCATACAATAGGTGAACACCATTACTGTACAAAGTGATCATTCACAGTTGATAGAGCAAAGGAAAGCACAGATCTGTCATTATTTGTCCAGACTGAAATGTCACAAATAGAATGTCTGCTCTAAGAGGAGTCATTTCCAGCCGATTGAATAATCAAAACAAAGCTCGATTGGATGGTAACTTGACGCCACTTGTGCTTACACTTGATGTTGTGAGTTTGTAAGCTCAGGTGCCTTGTTATTGGTTGAGGGATTACGGCTCACCCTCACGCTATAAGCCCTAAGGGATGACCTTCGAATTTGGACGTATATCCGAAGCAGATGCTTAGCTCTGTCTACTTACTCTATGATATAGTGCTACCGTGATATACGTATAGGCTAATCGCGTTTATCATATCCGTAGCTTCAATTATCCTTATCAACATTCCTTGAACATTCGACACATATTCCCAATTTCAATCTCTCATCTTAAGATTTAAAGTTCAGAATTTATTTCGTGTTCAAAGTATCTGTGTTGAAAAGTTCAAGTGAAAAACTTGACTCATTATTCTGGACCATTATTAATTCAAAATTAGGAAATGAATATAAAGCCTGTCTTTTCTTCCCTGGACAATAATAAAAAAATATTATGTGAACATGTTAATTGTAATGGATAACTATTCAATGTGCAATTTGATACTGTCGAATCTCTCATGAGTGATAGATATTCATTCAAACTTTTCACTCTTTCAGATAGCCCAATTAAAAAGCATGACGGAAGGAATAATAATTAATGTATTTTTCTGGTTGTCTGAACTACTTCTTTCATGAAGCTTAGGATTACAATTATATTATAGGATTAATTGTATTATTGATTGCAGAGTATTTTTCATAAGTGAAGAGAATTAAAAAATAATGGAAAATTCATATTGTATTATGAAAAAGAGGCACACGTGCGAATAATAATGAAATAATGAGTAACAAGGGCGTATCCAGGATTTTTTCTAGGGGTGGGGTGGGGGCAAGCAAGTTTTTTTCTGCAGAATATAAGAAAGTTGCCCCTTTTCCCCCTCTCTTTAGTGAGGGAGGGGAGGGAGGTTTGACAGCCATAATATTGTTCAGTTACAATATGTATTTGAAATATTTACTCGGTGCTTAATTAAATATTTGTAAAATTAAAAGTTCTGGTACAGAGGTGGAAAATTGGTGAGGGGGGTTCGGGGGTTCTCCCCTGAAAAAAAAAACGGAAATTCGACTTCTCAAAACTCATTTTCGAGTTATTTTTAAGCTTTTAGTTGAGTATTCTCACTATCATTCTTCCATATTTTTAAATAAAAAATTCAAATGATTTACTACAGGAGTAGTGAGTAGGCTACTCAGAGGAACCTGTACGGCGTACCAGTGCGTACCGTCACAAATTAAGCCACGCATTTTATCATAAAAATAGAAAATAAGAACAATTTCTTAATTATTATACAATCAGAACAATTTGTTAAAATTATTTTATGGGTAAATAATTTCAAGTCCATCTATTTTTTATGGTTACAAACTAGTTTAACACAAATAATTCATGAGCATTTTATTACTGGACTATATAACATAGCTTATAGAATGGCTATTCAGCTGTGTATGAGATTATTGGAAAAAGTAGAGTGCAGAAGACCCCAGATCAAAAGAAAGTTTTGAAAACATTTCCAGCAATTCCAAAATCCACAGTAAATTCATAGATAAATCAAGGTGAGATTGAATAGATATGGTTAAACTACAATTATTCTTGTATTGATGGATTTGCTGAGAACTCATTTAATACTCTCTCTTCAATCTGGTCCTTGTTTTCCTTCAAAAATTTACGATTGATACTGATTGAGCACAACCCCGTCAATCTTTCCTATACTATTAAGCTCTTGAGCCTTGTCTTTACCCAATGAAGGGTACTGATAAATGATTTCTTAACTGTTGCTGTGATGGGATTGATGGTTGATGGGAAAACACTTGGAATGCCTTTGCCTTAGAATGTCTCCATACACTATACCATACCTAGTAATTGGAAATAGTATTAGCCTTTTCCAAAAGAGTAGCTACTTCAATTTCCTCCAACTCATATATTTTCAAATAGATTAAATTTTTCAATTTTTTTCAAATACATTATACCACAGCTTCAATCCCACAGTCATGGATTCTAGCTCATAAAATTTCATATGGAAGACTCAGAATGTTTTTTTTTTTATTCTCTAGAGTTACTCTCTATTTAAAGGATGGGGGAAAAAATGAGAAAGCAAGAGTATTCTCATTTGAAAATATGACTTCCAATGACTGATTGAGAGAGTCATAATAAGGAATTATCATTTAACTTCTCCAGTATTCAATTGGTGAATTGGATATTCAGATGAGAGATAACTTCTGTAGATCTCTGATTTCAAAATCTTCATAATTTAGTTGAAAATAGCAAAAAATATATATATTCATATACTGTAACTGACCTCCCCTGCCACTGCCATAATACGCTCATGGGACATTAGGAGTTTGTCGCCGAACAGAGTAACTAGAGAAAAAGTGTATGAAAATTGATCTTCTCAAAGAATCGGTGACTTATTCAAATCTTCCCGTTAAACTGGCTAACCCTATAAACTATTAAGGATGAAGAAGTGTCAGAGAGGAAGCAAGAGTATTCTCATTTGAAAATCTGACTTCCAATGAATGTTCGGAGAGTGAAGATGAGGAATTATCAATGATCTGATACAGAATTCGATTGGAGACTGAAATGGAAGTTTTGAGCCCGGTGTCAATGACTTCGCAATCTTTGAAATTAAGTTGTAAATTTAATAATAATTTTTTATTCAATTTTATGATATTTATTCAATTCTATCTAATTTACTTTAGCTGTGGATTTATTTTTTAATAAAAAAATCTGTCAACTTCTAGGGGGGGAGGAACTGCCCCTTCACCTGCCTGGATACGCCCATGATGAGTAAATCTTATTGGCTTATCAAATTCGTAACAATATTCATTTAATATTCTGATAACTGACCGTATCTTACACTTATCATCAATAAAATTTAAATTTTTTAAATGATTTTATAGCATATAATTTAAGTTTTATAACATTTTAAAACGTCGTTATTTACATGAGCTCTGTTATTCAAATGTTGCAATCGGTGTTGCCTGGAGAAAGAAATTATATAATCAAACCAATATTAATCTTTCTATCGAAATAACTGATTTCCAATATCTGTAGGATAAGAGTGGTTATATGTTTACTAGTATATTAATTATATTATTGTATAGTATAGTTATTTGTGCATCTAGGGACTAAAGGGCAACTTTTTCTCCCTGAGAGGGGAAACTGTTGTTGCCCGAGGCGTAGCCGAGGGCGACAATTTCCCTGAGGGAGAAAAAGTACTTTTAGTCCCGTGATGCACACAACATTTTTCCTCCACCTACATTAATTAGCTATTGATAGGAATATATAGAGTGTCCCAAAATTAAAGTGCCAAACTCTGGGAATACATTCTATGGCTCAAAATAAAGAAAAAATCACGATTAATCTTCTTTAAAAAAGCGATTTGTTCACCAGATATCCGCCTTTCTGCATTTTTTACTAAAAAATTTAATCTTCAAATTCTTTTAACCGATCTTTATTGAACTCGGCAAGTATATTCATATAAAAGAAATCAGCTGTAAAATGAATCCAACTTGGTTCAATCTGAAATCTCAACACTAGGAAGTACGGTAGGTAGCTGCTACTTCCCAATTTATAATTTTTGTAACTACAAACTAAACAAAACTGGTGAAATAAAAGATTGATGAATGGAATGACTGGCAAGTTAACTTATATAGTAACAATAAAAGGGAAGCAAATAAGTTGATATTGCTTCCAGTTTTTAAGTAATGATACTGATAATAAAAAAAGTTGTGAGAAACTAGATTGAGCAATGAAACTTCTATTTCAATTTTTGATTAGGCTAATATGTAGAACTAAAACCTAATAAAAAGAAGAAGATATTCAAGCAATCAACTGAATCATTTCAAATTTACTATAATAGACTTCATTTTAATTAACGTTACATTAGACATGTATAAAAGTAGTGAAAACAATCTTTTAATCTATAAGCTACAAAAATAAAGAAAACAAAAGCATCAATAAAATTTATTTATTTCTAACAGATATCAGGCTACTAGCTTCCAGCAAGTACATACCGTATATTACAAATGTTTAATTGTAAATTCAACTTTCAGAGACAGTTACAATGTTTGAAGGCCTATTTCGTCCACAACACAACAGTAACCGATCGTGAAAACCTGTTCATTAGGACAATTAAAATCCACATAACATAATATTTCGTGTTGATACAACTCATACAACATAATAAAGGCTATCTAATGGAGGATATTTGTTCAAATTTATGTTGAAAAGTCCGGTTTCCAATTGAAAAACTTCAAAACTAACGATTTTACTGACCTCAACTACCATATAAGTTGAGGTTAACTATACTTCCAAACCTCAAAACCAAAAGTCTAATTCAACAAAGACATTCTTTTATCATTGTTCCAGTATAATATGACAGTGGACTATTGATAATTAGTCGAAATTAAAACGATAAACACACTAATATAATAATAAACTTAAATTATAACACAAAGATCTCAAAGTACAATAAACCATTGTAGGAACGAATCATTGAATTCGATTCTAATTCTAATAATCGATTCGATAGTCGATATTCGATAGTGATCGATAATTCTAGCTTTTAAATCATGAAGATTGTTTTTACTTTGGTACTATACTTCCATATGTATACATTTTTACATTTCTATAAATTTATGAATAATATACAAGTATTTAACTTTCTTCCATCATGATCCATTGTTTTATAAATATTCCTTCAAAATATCAGCGTAACCAACCTTTCTTCCAAACTGTGCACTCTATACTGTTTACTGTTCTACAGTTCACGCCTAAGTTCCAAATTTAGACACAAAATATCATAGAGATGCTTCCCATGTTATTTAAATGGGGCTACTTTATTCCCTAGGAATTTTAATCTTCTTTTTCTCCCGAGGAGAGAATGAAGCGCTTTAGTATTCGATTCCGGGAGTGAAATGCGACTTTAGATAGTAGGTGGAGGAAAACAGTATTTATAATGTACAGGTGATCAAGTTATTCTCTGTCTATGAATTTCTTCTCTCTGATTTATATTCACATCATGCTGACCATGCACACACAAAATCACACATGCATCCTGATGTGTATTGACATGTATATTCAGTATATTTTCTATGTAAGGTTCAATATTTTCCCACCTAAGGAAATACAATACGATATCATTACCATAGAATATTGCCAAGAAAATACATAGTACCATTGTATTGTGCGTACAATAATATACAATACAATGGATGTGCACAAAAACATAATTATTTTAAACTCAAAAAATTAAGAACCATATTATATAATATAAATCAGTGCAGAATTTGATTAGTTGAAAATATAAAGTCGAATGACATTCAATATCAGTTTGCCGTTCCTAGAAGCACTCACTGCTCACTAAGTTGATTAGATTATATGGGGCTCTCTGTTCTCTCAACGCAGGCCTATTTCATTATTGAGTTGATAGCCTATAGTCTGTCCAAGCAAAGAGGACATTCTGGCAAGATGAGGAACTAACTCCTGCTCGTTCAAAAATTATAAAGTCAATCTCAAACTGTAGGAAACATTCTGATGTACAATTCTAGATCAATTTCTAATTTTTGAACAAATATTGACCGAGCTGGAGTAATTTTTCCATCTTGTCAGAATGTCTTCTTTGCTTGGACAGACTATACCAGCATTGTACCTGTTGCATTACCGACATTAATCTAAAAGCCATCTCACTCTATCTATTAATGATGTTGAAAACTATTGAAAGGACGAGCTGAAAGTGATATTGTTGTAAATCAATTATTTTAGAAATTGAACATTGGAAGCGTTTTATTCAGTATCTGTGCCATTGTTGGCCTGCTTGACTGGCGAACGTTAAATTCAAATGTTTATAGAAGGGTTTTAGCTAGTTTTTGATCGATTATTGTGTTAAATGAGCTCGGTATTGAGGGTTGAATCTGGGAAGATTTGTAACTCTCGCAGTGAAATTTTTCAGCCCGGTAGAATATAAGGAAGTTGTTTGTGGAGATGTAAGCGGGGAGTCCGATGGTACCGGATGCCAGGCGGTCAGCGATCGTCACTAAAACCCTTTCAGTTCTTAAGTTTGATTATTTCATTAACAACTGCATCCAGGTACCGGCTATGACTCCCTTTTTGCCAGTCTCTCCCTTTATTTATTTACGAATATTATTTATTAATATATAATAAAGAGATAATTATTCCTCTATATTATTCAACTATTTACGAATTCATTAATTTTCAATTTTTTTTATTCGCGTATTTATCTACTTATTAATTGATTGGTTTATTCATTTATTTATCTATGTATTCATAAATTAAGAAATCAAGCTATATTTAATTGAAACTTATTTGTTGAATATATTGTAAACTGTGTTTTATTTTGTAATAAATATATTTATTCTCACTTATCTTTTTCATTTATCTATTTTTCATAATTTTATCATTTTCAATAAAAATTTTCGTCTGTTTATTTTTAATTATTTTCAAAATGTTTTCGAGAACGGATAGAAATAGGCCTAAAATAATATTAATTCTTGATATTGTTCAAGACAATTTTCCAATGGCGGCTCATGCCCACAAAACAGGTTAAGTGCTGTTCAGTACGGTCCATGTATACATAGATGAGGTCCCTTAGAGGATTTGAAATAAATTGAATACAATATTAAGTCGAAGCATGTTGAACGAAGCTTCACGGAGTTGAGAAGTTTTGCTAACTAGCATTTAAGTCAGTTGCATCGTTCCAAACTAAGGTATTAGTCTCAACGAACCTTTTAGTCCTAATAATTCAAACAAACTTATAAGTACTTGCATCATCTGCTCTCTACACATTCCCAGTCAGCTGCTTCATTTGATTATTTCGCTTGATAGCACTTACATATAGCTTCTTGTCGCCATAATGAGTTATACAGAGTGCTTCAGGAGAAATGTGCAATACGTCTCATGCTAATTCATTGCACCAAGTCGAGAAAAATCCATGGGATTACCCCCAAGATAACAATGACGGGAAATTTAAATGTTTCAAAAAACATTAATTTTATTATTTTTAGAGGCTCTATCCAGGTTCTAAAATTATCAATTCCCATGTAAAAATTGGTGTAGAAGAAGTTTTGGGCTAACGCCTGGGTTTTCTCTCCTTTCACTGTATTAATTTGATGAAATAAATAAATTAAATAAAATCAGCTGAATTGAATGGAACCAGTTTGAAGTTCGTAACTTCAACAGTTATTTATAGATAACAGTTATAATATAATTAATAAAGGTAATAGTTATTTATGAGATAATAGGAAAATCCTTTTAAAAGTAAAATTTATGCCAATTGTTGAGATCTAAAAAAATATCTTAGAAATGAATTAATCCCCTGAAAAATAGCTTGGAGGAGCTAACACTATAATTACTATACCGGTCGAGCACTTTTATTATTAGGGCTTTAATTCGTTCAATACATGTTATTATTTGAATGTGATTGAAAAACTGCAATTCGGTAGTTGCAATATAAAAGTGGTTGTACAGATGGGAAGTTTTCAATTTCCAATTTCAGCCAGCAGTACAGCAATATCAGCAAGAGCTGTCCGTGCGATTTCACAGCATTCTCTTTTTATTGGCTCCAACGTTATCGAAATCGTATATTTGATCTTAGACGATTTGTGACGTGTATTGCAGTGTAGCATAGGGAATTTTAAATTGCTGAAGCAATATCATGGAAAATGAAAATTCAACCAGCATGCGGGTACCTCCCCCTCCACCTACCCCCCTCAAACAACTCCAATCTCCCCTTCCCCATTCGAAACTAAATATCTCAATTTCTAAATAGGGCATCCCAGTACTCCTCTCATTTTTAGTGGAGATAAATCATATCCTGGTATCGTAAATTCTTGTTTTCCCATCTCACATTCGTGGCAACTTTACTCTTGTCACATCACTTTATAGTCTGGAGAATATAAGTGGATAAGATCGTTCCACACAGGCAGTATTTTCAGTTATTATCTCACAACAATAAACGTTTCGATACTTCAGAAATCAATAAACACACATAATTGGAATACCTAATGTGATCGATTAAATTTGTTGATCGAAAATATTGCTCGTAGACTATAACTATCAAATAAACAGTTCATTGCTAACATGATCTGAAACCGATCACACGCTTGATTAAAAATTCAATACAATTTATTATATTAACTGACTTTTAATTTTTCAGTAAGCTGTGAATACATATTTGGAAACCTCACTTCAACTGTTAGATAAGAGATAATTATTTTGTTCAACAACTGAATAGTATTCAATTTATAGTAATAAGATAGTGTATAGAGTCAAAATAATTAGAAACAGATACAAAAACGGGCAATTCCTTGAAATCCTGATTTTAGACAATAGATTATTGATTCTCTACTGTTATTTTGAATATTTATGGATTAAAAAATTTTTCAATTTAGGATTCATGTACATAGATAAGGACTTGATTTCAACAACAAATGATCTGTAAACTTATAAGAGCCTCTATTTTTGGGAAGATTTTTTTTATTTGTGCTATAAAACGTCATATACTCATTCTTACGTAAGGTTCAATTGTCTTTTTATCCTTAGTATTAAAGCTTTTGCTGCACTGCAATCAGCGGGATCAATATCAATTTTTCAATTCGATGATCATACTCCAGTCATATAATCCTGATTAATACCATTATGAATAAGATGATCATACTCGTACATATTTTTATGATTAATACTATTCTGAATTCGATGATCATTTATATTCTTCAATCATCATCCTTCAAAATTCAAATAAGGATTGAAATATTGATCTCACTTGATGCAATCCAGCATAAAAGTTTCAAATATAGGTATACCTAACTCCAAAAAGTTACATGGTTTCGTCTGCTCCTCACGCGCTCCAACAGCTGATGTTGCGATTAGATTTGTAATGTAGCTATGCCCAGATAATGTTTTTGAAATCAAAATATATCAATAGATGCTTTACATCAGCTGTTAGTAGGTTACATCATGTAAAATAGACAGACGAAACCACCTGCTACATCATGAAAAAACTATCTCCACCTTGGTAACATGCATACATTTTTTGTGCTTCGTGAACTTGATAAAATGAATAGATCGATACTAACCTCCCTTCATTGATGGATAGATGTTGAATGAGGAATCTTGAAGCCAGGAGGTTACTGTTATGAATTCACGAACAAAACTGGGGATTGTACATCTCAAAACGGCAGTGTTCCCTCTCAACACTGTCTTACTGTACCCGACTTGCATTTCGAAAAATTGCAGCACCACTGAAACAAAAAATCAAAAGCGTTTTCAGTCTTTGCGGGCTCTCTTATTCATTATTGTTCCTATTTCATATACAACACTGAGTTGGTCTTTCTTTAACGTAAAGAATTGTGAAGAAGGAGGTTGAATATATAAGCTTCAACTATAAGTTAAAAATATACCCATTCAACTGTAAATAGAAACGTACAACGTGAACGTTTGCTTATAACTCTGGTATAACTCATGAATTCAACTTCAAGCGTTCCACTAATTGTATAAAGAGCGACAAGACGAGGTCGTTTTTAATTACGTCGACTTGATCAAGAAGATACGTCGAGTAGAAAGTATCTGGGAAGTAGAAAGATAGGCTGCGAATTGGAGCAAAGCTATACTTAGTCGAAATGAGAACCTCAAATCATAGCTATACTCGTATATTGATAACAATATTACACATAATATAAATAACAATATTCTAATAATGAATAGCTACCCTTTTGTATGAATTATTTCAATTTATTGTTTTTGATTGTTTCTATTTTGACACTTTTATATTCTCGATTGAGTAAATTTTAGAGTAAATTCTCCGGTTTGACTAGATAAATAGCAATGGAAATTATGCAAGGGGTCGGTTTTATGCTTTATCGCTCTGCTCTATCATTAGTTTATTACGAGTAGAAGATTTTAAAAATTACTCATTACATCTCATCAAAGACAATCTACAGATAATCTAATTAGACAATCTAATAGTACTTAGTCTAAGATCTCACCTGAAGTAGCCTACTCATTGCATGTCAAACAAGAAACTTAATGAAATTTTTGTTTAGTTTTATTCTCTGCGTTGGTGTTCGATTTGTAACACATGGCAATGACAAAATTTATTTGTAAATTCCGTTCGAATTCTAACATGAATTCATCATGTCATCTTATCATATAGTCTGTAAAAGCAAAGAAGGTACTTTGGTTAATGGAAAAATGACTCCAGCTTGGTCAATATTGGTTCCAAATCTATAAATTTTGTCTCAAATTGTAGAAATTGTTCTGATTTACAATTTGAAAACAAATTTATAATTTTTGAACCAATATTGACCAAGCTGGAGTCATTTTCCCATATCGTCAGAATGTTTTCCTTGCTTGAACAGACTATAGAAGAGGGATACGTCAGAGAATCTGCAAGTGATGGTTTGAATTACCACGTGCTTCCAATCATAGAAGCAGGGGAGTTGGATGTTTATTGGAAAACCATTTTTCTGAAGTACATAATTTTCTTGTCAAGGGAACTTTACTGTGAAAAACATTGCAGACGCTTTAGCCGAGGAAATAAGTTTGCAGGGTTTGTAAAAGCAGTTAATAGACCAAAACATGGTAACGCATTATCCAGATAACTTTTTTAATTAGCTGGCTGCAGCTGAGCGTGCTCTAAATGGAAAAGTCGCATTCCTCTAGACCCACGCTAAATAAGAAAGATAATGAGCGTAGGTAGGGTGCACGTTTAATATAGGATGAGAGGACTTGGATAGGAAAAGCAAGGCAACTAAGCAAAGCTTGGCCTTAGATATTAATCAATGTTGGAGCCAACGTCACCCGGCGAAAGCCGGACTAAATAGGCCACTATGAAAATCATTGAAACGGATAGGATCAAAGGTAATTCTGAAAATCAATCTGGACTGCGGAACATGGAAAATCGTTTGAGAGGATAAACACATTCAAATATCTGAGCCCAATCCGCCTAATGGTTGCAAATGACATAACATTCCAATTCCGGTTGATAATGGTTGCCCATGCAATAATCCATTATATTTATCTGTTAAGCCATAACAAACACCAACATTAAGTTGGCTCCCCACTAAAATATTTCGAAATTTTCTTAACGCCTTCGTTTTGAGCTCGTTTTGAGCTGATTTGAGCCACTTTTATTTCGTTTTGAGCCATCACCGTTTTCGAGATATGACGACTTGAAAATTGGAGAGCCAACTTAATGCTAGTTTCCCACTAGTTGAAAATCGACAAAATGAACACGCCATCGTTTTGAGCTCGTTTTGAGCTGATTTGAGCCACTTTTATTTTGTTTTGAGCCCCCACCGTTTTCGAAATATGACAACTTGAAAATTGGAGAGCCAACTTAATGCTTTTTTAAATTTTTGAAAATCAACAAAATAAACACGCCATAGTTTTGAGCTCGTTTTGAGCTGATTTGAGCCACTTTTATTTCGTTTTGAGCCCTCACCGTTTTCGAGATATGATGTCTTGAAAATTGGAGAGCCAACTTAATGCTAGTTTCCCACTAGTTGAAAATTGACAAAATGAACACGCCATCGTTTTGAGCTCGTTTTGAGCTTATTTGAGCCACTTTTATTTTGTTTTGAGCCCCCTCCGTTTTCGAGATATGACAACTTGGAAATTGGAGAGCCAACTTAATGCTTTTTTGAATTTTTGAAAATCAACAAAATAAACACGCCATCGTTTTGAGCTTGTTTTGAGCTGATTTGAGCCACTTTTATTTCGTTTTGAGCCCTCACCGTTTTCAAGATATGACGTCTTGAAAATTGGAGAGCCAACTTAATGCTTTTTTAAATTTTCGAAAATCAACAAAATAAACACGCCATCGTTTTGAGCTCGTTTTGAGCTGATTTGAGCCACTTTTATTTCGTTTTGAGCCCCCACCGTTTTCGAGATATGGCATCTTGAAAATTGGAGAGCCAACTTAATGCTTTTTTAAATTTTTGAAAATCAACAAAATAAACACGCCATCGTTTTGAGCTCGTTTTAAGCTGATTTGAGCCACTTTTATTTCGTTTTGAGCCCCCACCATTTTTGAGATATGACGTCTCAAAAATAAGAGAGCCAACTTAATGCTAGTTTCCCACTAGTTGAAAATCGACAAAATGAACACGCCATCGTTTTGAGCTCGTTTTGAGCTGATTTGAGCCACTTTTATTTTGTTTTGAGCCCCCACCGTTTTCGAGATATGGCATCTTGAAAATTGGAGAGCCAACTTAATGCTTTTTTAAATTTTCGAAAATCAACAAAATAAACACGCCATCGTTTTGAGCTCGTTTTGAGCTGATTTGAGCCACTTTTATTTTGTTTTGAGCCCTCACCGTTTTTGAGATATGATGTCTTGAAAATCGGAGAGCCAACTTAATGCTTTTTTAAATTTTTGAAAATCAACAAAATAAACACGCCATCGTTTTGAGCTCGTTTTAAGCTGATTTGAGCCACTTTTATTTCGTTTTGAGCCCCCACCATTTTTGAGATATGACGTCTCGAAAATAAGAGAGCCAACTTAATGCTAGTTTCCCACTAGTTGAAAATCGACAAAATGAACACGCCATCGTTTTGAGCTCGTTTTGAGCTGATTTGAGCCACTTTTATTTTGTTTTGAGCCCTCACCGTTTACAAGATATGACATCTTGAAAATTGGAGAGCCAACTTAATGCTTTTTAAAATATTTAATAATCAACAAAATAAACACGCCATTGTTTTGAGCTTGTTTTGAGCTGATTTGAGCCACTTTTATTTTGTTTTGAGCCCCCACCGTTGCTGAAATATGACATCTTGAAAATTGGAGAGCCAACTTAATTCTTTTTTAAATTTACAAAAATCAACAAAATAACCACGCCATCGTTTTGAGCTCGTTTTGAGCTGATATGAGCCACTTTTATTTTGTTTTGAGCCCCCACCGTTTTTGAGATATGACATCTTGAAAATTGGAGAGCCATCTTAATGGTTTTTTAAATTTACAAAAATCAACAAAATAACCACGCCATCGTTTTGAGCTGATTTGAGCCACTTTTTTTTCGTTTTGATCCCCCACCGTTTTCGAGGTATGAGAACTTGAAAATTGAAGAGCCAACTTAATGCTATTTTGAATTCACAAAAATTCAACAAAATAAACATGCCATCGTTTTAAGCTTGTTTTGAGCTGATTTGAGCCACTTCCATTTCGTTTTGAGCCCCCACCATTTTCGAGGTATGAGAACTTGAAAATTGGAGAGCCAACTTAATGCTATTTTGAATTCACAAAAATTCAACAAAATAAACATGCCATCGTTTTGAGCTTGTTTCAAGCTGATTTGAGCCACTTTCATTTCTTTTTGAGCCCCCACCGTTTCCGAGATATGACATCTTGAAAATTGGAGAGCCAACTTAATGCTTTTTTAAATTTACAAAAATCAACAATATAACCACGCCATCGTTTTGAGCTCGTTTTGAGCTGATTTGAGCCATTTTTACCATTTTGAGCCTTGAGCCTATTCTTTTGCCATTTCCATTACCATTTTGATTCATTCAGGTAACCCCAGAAGAAAGGAGTTTAATATAAAAAACAAAGAAATACACTGGCTGAACAATAAATCATCATAAATAATATTCAATCAAATTCAATTAGAGCAGAAGATACATAATAGTTGAATACCGACATATATTAGAAACTTCATTCACAACAAGGAAAAAGTTCACAATGAATGAAATTAATTTTTCCAAAACCTTCTCTAAAATAATAATAATAATAATCATTATTATTATTATTATTATACTAACAATGATAATAATAATATGATTGTGATGCATCCACATAAAATGGCGAGTTTGGACACAGATGTCCATTCTTGAAGAGGGATATTCACGGTGAAAGGGAGGAGAGAGAGGACATTTGTGCGTGCGTGTGTTCATGTTTTTTTTTTTGTTTTATCGTGGTGAAGCCCTCATGAGGCTTTTGCGTGGGTAATGACATGGATGTTGGATACTTTTCAGGTAGTCTGGACCGACGGCTTACTCGAACCAGCGTCCAACTGGTTATCAGAAAAAATTTCAACACCACCTCTTATTTTCACTGTTACCAAACAATTTCAAATGACTGTGATGCGTCGACATGATTCGATTTCCTATTTTTCTCAACAATAATAATTATTATAATGATTATTATTGTTTCCCCAATTCCATACACATTTGTTAGTATATTTCAAAATGATTCCAATTGATCAAATACAAGGATATTTATTATTGATATATAAAAATTTATAAATGCTTTCTAGGATAGGTGAGGTACTACCCAGGTCACAGGTGTGGTGACGTATGAAACAATAGACAGAAACAGGATTCTGAAAAGAATCCATTCTCAGAATTGTATTGTTTGGAAACGTTGCTGGAAACAGCAATCGCCAGTGTGAACACCAAAAGCGATGGCCGTAATTCACGGTCATTAGCAAACATTTTCGGGCAAAATCGGGCGAAGAAAAATCTCCAATGTGAACATACCCTAGAGTAAAAACTTATACTGGCCATTATTCTGTTTTTATTCTTTGTGACAACACTTGCTAGTTTCACTTGGTTCCACCTCCGGGTAACAAAGCGTTGTAATACTATTTTCTGTTCCATTTTAGTAATAGGCCTAAATCTTATTTAAAAATCTGTAGGTCTGAAGTTCGATGGGATCTCCACCTCCCGCTATTCATCGAATCAAAGCAATGTAGTTCATGATGTTGTGGGCAATATAAAGCCTCTTTGGCTCTATTAATACATCACGTATAATATTTTTTCTCTCATGTTTCCTTTATCTTGGGGCTACTTTATTACTGTTCTTTTTTTTTAATTTTAAATGTGAATCGCAGTACCCTTTTCAATTATTTTTATCCATGCATAAAATGTTTCAACTATTCATAGTCATTTTCAAATGCAATAAAACATACCAATTGCATTTGAAAATTACTATGAATAGCCAGAACATGTTATGCATGAATTAAAATAATTGAAAAATGTACAGCAATTCACATTTGATTCTCTCAATATGATGCAAATAGCATAATACAATCATACATGAGGCATCAACCAACCACGAAGCTGATAGAGTTGCGAATGATAGAGAATCATAGAGATGATTGCTGATAGAGAACAGAATGTTAGATCTCCAGTTTTCAAGACTTCATATTTCAAAAACGGTGAGGGCTCGAAACAGGATAAAAGTGGCTCAAATCAGCTCAAAACTAGCTCAAAATAATGGCGTGTTAATTTTGTTGATTTTTTTAAATTTAAAAAAACCATTGAGTTGGCTCTCCAATTTTCAAGATGTCATATCTCGAAAACGGTGGGGGCTCAAAACAAAATAAAAGTGGCTAAAATCAGCTCAAAACGAGCTCAAAACAATGGCGTCTTTGTTTTGTTGATTTTTAAATATTTTAAAAAGCATTAAGTTGGCTCTCCAATTTTCAAGATGTCATATCTCGAAAACGGTGGGGGCTCAAAACGAAATGAAAGTGGCTTGAATCAGCTCAAAACTAACTTAAAATGATGGCGTGTCTATTTTGTTGATTTTCAAAAATTTAAAAAGCATTAAGTTGGCTCTCCAATTTTCAAGATGTCATATCTTGAAAACAGTAGGGGCTCAAAACGGAATAAAAGTGGCTCGAATCAGCTCAAAACTAGCTTAAAACGATGGCATGTTTATTTTGTTGATTTTCAAAAATTTAAAAAAGCATTAAGTTGGCTCTCCAATTTTCAAGTTGTCATATCTCGAAAACGGTGGGGGCTCAAAACAAAATAAAAGTGGCTCAAATCAGCTCAAGAGAAGCTCGAAATGGTGGCGTGTTTATTTTATTGATTTTCAAAAATTTAAAAAAGCATTAAGTTGGCTATCCAATTTTCAAGACGTCATATCTCGAAAACGGTGGGGGCTCAAAACGAAATAAAAGTGGCTCAAATCAGCTCAAAGGATGACAGAAGAGATATTGAAGTCATTTGAGAGTGGCAGCTACACTCTGGCCACCTTCTGTGACCTGAGTCGCGCGTTCGATTGTGTGGATTTCGAGATTCTCCTGGAGAAGTTGAGTCATTATGGTGCAGGACACACTGCCCTAAAACTATTCAGGTCATATCTTATTAACCGTACTCAATTAGTGACAGTGGGCAGTGATAGTAATAAATCTTCAGAGTTGGGTATTGAATCAGGTGTGCCCCAGGGGTCTATACTGGGCCCTTTTCTTTTTCTCGTGATGATTAACGATCTGCCTGCCTACATGGAGACGGACACAGTTCTATACGCGGACGACACCACGTTCATACACAGCAGCAACAATTTGCCAAGTCTTGTCCAGGAGGCAGAAAGTGCAAAGGAACGAGCATCATACTGGTTTGGGTCTAATGGGTTTGTTCTGAATGATAATAAGACCGAACAACTGAATTTTAATTTGAAATATGGAGCTCCACTCAATAATAATAATAAAGCTAATGTGAAATTCTTGGGTATCTACATGGACCCTAAACTTACATGGGAGCCTCATGTGAGGTATATAAGCACAAAGTTGAGTCGAGTGATCTATTTGCTGAGAGGTCTTTCCAATGAGGTGTCGAAGAAATATCTGAGAATGGCTTACTTTTCATTTTTTCATAGTATTATATCTTATGGTATCCTCTTATGGGGCAATTCAGCACACATAGACGACATTTTACTTCTACAAAAAAAGGCTCTGAGAATAATCACAGATTCGCCATATTTGGAGCACTGCAGGCCACTGTTCATAAATAACAAAATATTGACAGTCATTAATCTTTATATATATTCTGTTTCAATACACACAAAGAAAAATATGCACAGATATCAGACTAGAGATAATATTCATTCCTATAGCACGAGAAACAATAGACAGATTCACATTCAGTATCAGAGATTGTCCAAGTCCTTGAACAGTTTTGAAATTGTTGGACAAAAGGTTTTCAATAAGTTACCGCTAGAACTACATAATGCACCTCTTAATATTTTCAAAGCAAAGATGTATGATTGGCTATTGCTAAACCCTCTTTATAAGCTTGGTGAATTTTACGAGAAAACAATTAATGTTTCTATTGACCTTCGTGGAGAATTTTCTCTCTCTTAGATGTAATTTTTAACGTAGTATACGTACTGTAATTTTTTGACGTTGTCTCTTGCCTTTCTGGCCTCTGGACAAAAAAATATTATTATTATTATTATTATTATTAACAAATCGATTAACCTATGGGCTTCCTTTTGTGTGATATTGTTAACATTAATAGATTAGTTTTGACTGTTTCAACAATATTATAAGACATGACTTATAATTATAATGCTCCATGACAAAATCGTGATATAGGCCTACTGATTATTGTCCCACAAAAAACTTACGCTCCAAGCATTGGCTAACTACATTGACTAAGAACAGTGCCATTGCTCTAAGTAGGCTAATTATTATTGTAAGTGTGAATGTTCAGCCAAGTTGGATTTATCAGTTGTCGGTTCAAATCCAGTTTTTTTATTCATTCATTTCAAATTGACAATCTCCTCTGAATCTGGGATGTCAGTTACCAAAATGAATAAGATTTTGACAACAAACATTCCGTCTCTTGTAAAATTGACGTTTGAATCAAAATTCTTTAAAAGTAATTTCATATTATTATTATTCCTCCAACTCCACATGCACTCGAATAGAACATCACATCTGAAGAAGAAAAATTGTATGAATAAGAATGTTAATTTCCAATTGTAATGCTGAAGGTGTTATTGTGAGTTGACCACAATAAGAATATTTATAAAAATACACCCCATATTACTACTACTTGAATTGAACAATATTAGTTTTCAAATGTAAGGTAATGTCATAGTCAAAATCGAATCAAAAATAGAGTATGGTTGTTGGTTTTCCCTATACTTAAAACTCTGAAACTCCTTTCTAAATACTTAGTAATTGTCTTCTCAAAATCTAACGAAAAGTGAGTTTCCTTTCGTATTCATGTTGTGAAGAAAAGCTTCGAGAAACGGGCTGCTATACTCATTTTAGAACACAATGGAAAAAGGCTGTCAAGTATTGCATTGTTAGAATAGGAGTGATGACAGCTAGGTGTGAGTGTGAGAGTACGTTTAGTGCAAGTGTGTGTGAGCATGAAAGTGTCATTTATTCTGTCAATTAGTGTGATGCTGAACGCTCATAGTTCAGCCCCGTCGCCAGGTGAGCCTGATTTGAGCGTCCTATCATATTACGTGTGTATTTCCGGACAGAAGGTCCTTCCATAATCAAATGGATTCAGTCACTATAAATTATGGATTCAATTAATGTATGATAATTTAGGATGATTATGCATTTTTCAATTTTTATTTATTTGTAGGTGGAATTATTCGCCCCCTACATATTTTCAACCTCTTTAATCTGGAACCTTCAATAAGGTACTTCATGATGTACAGAGAGGAGCAGAGGAACCACATTTTTCTGAGGATGATTTTTACTTTAGTGATTCATATTCAAATTTTCTCTGTTCCATGGCTAACCTGATATCATCAGTAACAAGCAACAAGGCGGTTTCTATTGAATTTTAATTATGAAAACCTGATTAAAAGCTACGAAGTTTTTTACCATGTTCTAGGAATGCTGAGAATTGTGCATGAACAAGTTTTTCGAGTAACTTTGAAAGGGCAGGTAGAGTACTAATTGGTCTAGAATCTTCAACTCCATTGGGAGAGGAAACTCTATTCAATGGTCGAACCAGACCCAAGCTTCCAATTTTCAGGGAAAATATCATTTTCAAAAGATTTATTGATTTATGTAGCCTATTGCAAAAAACATTTTTTGATAAATGTTAGTAGTAATTCGTAGTAGCATTACTACGAATATGCTGAATGGTTTTGAAAGTTTTCCTGTTCTGAAATTGGATGAAAGTTGATCTGGCGTGATCAGAGGATTGCTGATAAGAGATGACGCCTTACTTTTGGGCAGACAAGACTAAAGGCTTATCATCTTCTACGAAATACAGGGTATATGAAAGTTAGTATACTGCGATGAGAGCAGGTGACGAGCTTAAATCAATGCTGAGAATCTGCAAATATATGTCTGCAAATACACGATTAAGAGGTTATATTGTTGGTTGCCTAGTATAAATAAGCAAGGATTAAATGATTTTGATTTATTATTTACACTTTTATCAAAGATGTTGTGGAACTTATCCATAATTTAGGCAAGTGAAAACAAAGGTTGTCAGATCTACAAAGTTTATTCAAAATACCATACTCGAGTTTAAATGCTCAGGGCATCATTCCACTGATTATGATGCCCTGACAATTCAAACTCAAGTATGGTATTTTAAATAAACTTTGTGGATCTGACAACCGTTGTTTTCACTTACCTAAATTTTGATTTATTGTTTCGTAGTCACAGCTTCCTCAAAATCTCAATAGTTGGTTTTAAAGGTGCTTGATTAAAATACTCCACTTCAATTTGTTGCAGCGTTTAGGAGTACTTGATATGTAATCAATAAGAGAAAATTTGGTCTTCCAAGTTCTGTAAATGAACACCGAATGAGCAGAGCAAAAATCTAAGCAAGTCTGACTAGTGCAAAGTCGAACTTCTCGTTACTCGATTGAAGTCGATACTCGGACTGCAGTGTCGAGTATTCACGTCGTTTGTCTGTTTCATTGTATCCTTCTTAATTATCTTAATGAGACTATCAGCTTAGGAAATAATGATTGGTCAGCATCCTAGTGAGGAGATTTAGTGGAGAGAATCAATTACAATAAAATAATGTCCTCAAGACCTGTTATTTCGAAATAATTTTAGACTTACTGACCTTCTCATCCATCTTAGTCAACATGCGGTTCCTGTTCGTTAGGATATTACGGATGAAAATTCCATATAAATTAGTTTCACGTGAATATCATGCATAGGCCTAATTCAATCCTATTTCTCAGGAATCTCAAGCTTACCGAATTTGATTTTGGTGGTGGCAGTGCGAAACTTTCAGGAGAGGCTCCAAATTCCCATTTAGCAAAAATAAAAGCATCTACGAGCAATTATTGCTTGAGCCTAATCGAAGTGTAAATATCTAAGAATGACTTTTAATAAATTCTATTTAGTACGAGAGAC
The DNA here is from genome assembly GCA_017141385.1 of Sogatella furcifera. Lineage (NCBI taxonomy): Eukaryota > Metazoa > Arthropoda > Insecta > Hemiptera > Delphacidae > Sogatella > Sogatella furcifera. The sequence goes on from CM029560.1 coordinate 18,921,653, forward strand.
TTTGTTCATTACCTCCACCAAACCATGATACAGTAATTTAATAGTTGAAAATATGCGTTTTAAATTCTCTGCGCCGTCCATTAGATAAATCCCTTTTTAAAGTACTTAAGTTGATTTAACCTTCCTACATATATTCTAAACATACAACAACTCTACTTTCACCTTTTACAACCTTTATCATAATTTCTTCCTTATATTTGTTTTTAATACGGTTCGTTCTCTTATGAAGATTCTAGTTTATTACACCAAGTGTTTAGAAGAAAATTCTCAACTATACTCAATCTAATCTAAGATAATCCGATTTCTTATTGAGTCCATCTAAACGAGCAAAGGAAATAATGTGATTTACTCTATCTCATATTTCATTCTTTAGGTTCGAGTACCATCCTATTATCTGGATCGAGACAGTAATCCTATGCCAATCTGCGTTTCAATCATAAGAATGTAGGACCTGAATTCGAGAAAAAAGTAATTAATGTGTATAATAGGAATGGTGCTCCCAGTACGCTTATGGATATTAAGTATTGAAGAAATTGATTTTTCTGTATTCTTCACTAGAATAATTATTGAAGATTTGTATCACTGGTGGCTCGTACCCACGAAATAGGTGCTCGTATCTTTTACTGTAAGGCACTTCATCTGTTTCTTGGGCACGAGCCGCCATTGATTTGTATGTTATGTCTTGTTTTGTAAAGTGAAAAATAAATTGGATTTTGATCTGATTTGAATAATCGAGCAATGAGTTCCATGTTAATTTATCATCCAATATGATCTCGAATGTCAAGAAGAATACAATCTCAAGGTCAATCTTGATTAACTTTTAAGAGTTTTTTTTTAAGTTTTAGTCAGTCTCATGTTTTCCGACAGCTTTCACGGGTTTAGCATTCTATTTTTGTTTCTCATAGGCTTACTTTATATCCCTTCAAATAAAACAGAATTATTCAAAATCAAAAATCCTGAACTCAATTTTTTCTAGACAAAAAGAGAATCGTGAAGCCGAATTCAAATGTAATCCGATTGTATTTTCATTCTCTGTTGGGTTCTCACATGATATTTTTTTAAATTATGTATTGCACTAGTATTATCTCTATCTGTTTTCTGGAAGAGGATCCAAATTTCATGCATGGAATGAAATTGTTTCGTGAAATGATTTTTATTTTAAAATTTAAAATAGTGCCATGAAACGTATGATGCGATCATATTTTCAAATATTTCTCCGAAACACGCTGAAGATGAAAATGTGATCCAGGTCTGTTTTGTTACATGCGAGTATATTATTTTCCCTTATCTGTGGTTTCGTTGAGCTTCGTTGCTAAGCACGAGCGGCCTGTCAGTAATCAAATTGCTATTAAAACTTTTCAAACAAGGAAGTAGGTAGCCGATGTTTAAGGGGTGAAATTTGATTGATTTATTAACTTTCTCAACTCTTTAACTTTGCAAATGCAAAATCTGTTTCATAATGGTCATCATCATATAATGAAACTACTTGATTGGTCAATAATGTAAGTTTTCTGACTATAAGAAAACTTTTGTAATATCAGTTATTCCATCTGAATGGATACTGAAGTGATGAGAATAATTCATTTATTTCTTCTGAAAAAATATTGATTTACAGTATAATATTATGTATATGAATGCATAGGGATAAATATTTTTGATGTGCTTTAGAAGTTATGTTATTGATGAGGTGGGAAAACAAAGTTTAAACTTTGCAAGTTCTTTCTATTGTCTATTGTTAAATTATGAGATTGTTAATGTATTCCGTACGTTATGTGCAAAATGTGCTTGCGTAGTCTGTAGTGATAATCAACATTGATTTATCGAAAATTAAATTCATCCAGATTGCGTAGTTGAACAATTAATGAACCTACATTAAATTATACAAAGGCAATATGAATACAGGGAAATAATCAGGAGAGCCTAGGGTAGGTATGAGAAATATAATTGGCAAAGTTGAAATGAAGTGAATTGTTAATTGAAAATAACATTCATAAATCAAAAGAGCAAGCTGTTAACAATATGGAATGTTAATTAACGACGAAGGAAAACCTTTTGACGAAAGATGATTTTCGGATAAGCATTTTGAAGAAAGATGACATTTTGTGAAGGAATTGTAACGCTGAGAATAAATACTTATTGTTTGTCACAACAACGTTTCATAATTAGCCGTGACAAGACTGTAGACTGCAATGTCTTTATGGCATTAATCTACTGTTTAGGGTGCTCAGTGCGCTTCATTTAGGAGTTAGAGCCTTAAATGCCAAGACTTAATGCAGTCGAAGGCTCTTAAGAAGGCTTTACTTTGTACGATCTAACAATACTGCAAATGCCCAGCAAAGCTTCTCTCGCCATAACGCATCAAAGAAGTTTTGTTGAAAAAGGAGTAGGCCTACATAATTGATGACTTGAGACCTTGCTAGATCTTCTTTGAGGTGCACACGATGTAATCCCACAAAGGCGAGAGAGTACATCTAATTATTATTTCAGTTACTGCTCTATTCACTTACTACTCTATTCTGCCAATTTTCTGTCAAGAGACAGTGAACTAGATCTGGACGTCTACAATCGTGGAAAGAAAGCTGGAGAATTTTCACCGAACTACTTGTTTCAGCCTCCTACAACCTACAATATAAAACGTGGAAAGTGGGAAGGTAAACTGGGAAATTCTCACCAAGTATGAAGGCTACTCCTACACCTTTACTATTTTACGACTCGACTATTTTGTTTTACTGCTCAACTAGTTTCATCACAATCAAAGAACTACTGTCCAATATAATTCTTAGTGATTCGATGAAATTGGCATTTTTTACAAACTATTATCTTTCAAGTAAAAATAAATTATTATCGTCCCATTCTTGTAATCACTAAATCAGATTACTGTCAAAAACTAGCGACTCGAATAACAAGAAGAGTGTTAATAGGAAGAAAATCCTTAAATATACATGACACCAAGATATTTCGATCGACATATTTTTACTCTAACGTTGCAAACATAGTGGGAAAGCCGGTATCATTGTCCATGTGAATTGCGATGTCACTAATTCATTTACAGTATTCATATGCTCACTTCCATTTATTTTGTTGTGTTTGATTACTTCAGCTGATTCATGAATATCGGCATCGGCTAACATCGCTGGACATAAATTTATCGAAATCGTCTGGATTATCAACTATTATTCATATCGATGTCATATCTGTGTCGAAATTGATATCGTCTTTACCACCATGTGGGCACCTAATAATCATGTTACTTTTTTGAGTTTATTGAACAACAAAAGAAACTAATAATTACAAATGCGAAATAAAATTTTCTCAATTATGTGTTTCCTTATAGGATAGGTAGGTTGTCGTGAGTAGGAACAATTTAACAAAAAAATTATATTAATATAAATTTTCCATCATCATTAAATTCAAAGTACCTATCTTTAAATACTGAAGAGTGTTGCTAATGAAGTTGTAACTTTTATCGATTTGCGAATGGAAGAATGGAAATAATTTTCAATTTTTAATAATTATTTCTATCTATAAGGATAGATAAAGATAATTATTGTTATTAAAATAAAGATAGGAATTTAAAGTGTACACATTTTATACATAATCATCTATCGCATACTCATCTTCAGTGAAAACTTTGAAAAAGTTTATGAAAATATTTCATAAATCAATGAAAGAGAACGAAGATAGAAGAATCTATATACATGATTTTTTCTAAATGAGATGCCACATGAGCTCTATGCCTGTTTGAGTATTATGCAAATTATGATGATGAGCGATGAATTGACCTCTAGGTGGGTCAAACTACTGGGAAGCGATTTTGATGCTCATGAATTATATTTAGCGGAGCAGAAACGGGTCAAAAGCGGTCACCATCACAACGTTAGTAAATAGCAGGCGCACATCTCTTATCTGATCCGAGGATTAGATATCAGCGCCACCACTAAGCCAACCAACCACTAACCTAAAACGTGCTCTTTGATAATGTATGATTGTTAGTAATGAGCTGGGATGAGAACAACTTGAATGAGTAATTTTTTAATACGTGAATTGCCTCTTCATACTACAAATTCGTGTTGAAGCTGACTGCAGTAAGGAATAGTGAGGAATAGTAAACGAATGGAGAGGAGTTATAGTAGTAGTTAATAGTAAGGAGCACTAATGGATGGTAAGGAGTAATGAGATAAGACTGATCTAAAGATTTGTAGTGGAATAGTGAGGAGTAGTTAGAAGTATCAAGATCAGATTGCAATAAGGAATGGTAAACAAATAGTGAGGAATAGTAAGGAATAATGATATGAGACTGCACTAAGGAATAAAGAGATGAGACTACACTAAGAAATAATGAGATGGGACTGCATTAAGGAATAAAGAGATGAGACTACACTAAGAAATAATGAGATGGGACTGCACTAAGGAATAGTAGAGGAATAGTGAGATAGTGAGGAGTAGTAAGGAATATTAAGATGAGACTGCACTAAGGAATAGTTGAGGAATGGTGAGATAGTGAGGAGTAGTAAGGATTTTTTTTGATGAGATTACACTTAAAATAGTAAAAGAATATTGGAACCCCTTTGTTTCCTTGATGAAACTTGAGATCAGTTTAACTGTTTAACACTGATAATAGTTGTGAACTATTATGAGATGTGAACGGAATAATAAAAGTTCAATAAATGTTTTTTAATTTAAATAAATGTTACAGTTAAGTACCCTTTGAGTAATAAGTACCATTTTTCAATGAATTTAAAATAAAAAAGTGATAAAAGTAGCCCTGATATGAGAGACCTGATATGAGAGAAACACCAAGTTTAATAACTATATAAATATGAATAAAACTAATGGCAAATCCATAAACCGATTTTTAAGGCGGTCAGAGGATGCCAAAAAATAAAACGAGATTAATGAAATAATCATAATCCTGTACCAAAATAAACGGTAGAATTGACTACACCAGTGTGTTTTATATCATTATGGATCGATTCTCCAGCATCTACAACCACTCAGAGGAATTTTTCAAATGAAATTGTTATCCTAAAACATAGAGTAACTAGATCTAATCCTGAAACTAATAAATATAATCCTCTTTGCCTAAACCCACCTGCACGCACGCGCACATCCCGGCTGACAATCGTTCCCACCGGATTGGTGGCCTGACAACGGTAGGTGGCTGCATGCACGTCGTGCCTGTACGAGCTGGCTACAAATGGCACGAAGTGCATTATGCCCGTGTCCGGCTCGATTTCGAGCAGCTGACTTAATCCGGCCACTGGCTTGCCATCGGCGTGCAACCAGCTGACGGCCGGACGCGGCGATCCGGACGCGGAGCACTCGATGCGGGCACCAGTCTCGTTGGCGAAATCCACACGTGCCGGAGGCTCCTTTACAAACGACGGCCCGACGAACGAGCAGTCGCCTGCAAGTGGAAAAATCATTTTAAAATGTTGTGAATTTCACAATATCAATCAATTGGGGAGTCCGATCTTACTAGACGTCAAAACTGCAATCGTACAAGAGTAAAAACCAAGCGAAGTGCAACTTTACTCATCCAGGAGGAATGAGTAATAGGCTACTTCTCAGGCTGATTCCTTGCAGCACCAAGTAGAGGAACATGGGACATACACCCAAAAACGCTTTGTTACCGAAATCACAAAACAATGGAAAAAGTTTCACTTTTTTAAAGGCTTTATTTAGTTTCAATAATTATTAAATCCTATGTAAGCTATGTGAGAATGCCTTACATTGTAAATTGAATTCGGTATTCTAGAGCAATTGTCTGATGAAGAAATTATTAGAGATTAAATTATTAAAGATTTCATTAAAACTCAGAACTGCATTGCCTGCTGAAATACAAAGATATTACGCTATCTATCGGTGAACAAGAAAAATAAGCAGGCTGGTTCATGCTTGGCTCTCATTGGCCAACAACTCCCTGGGTTAAAAGTGGGAGATCTCGTGACTCGTCCAATCACAGAGTTTCATGGCACCCATTTTGTTTTGTCATTTATGACAGTCGAAAGTTGTCACTGTTTAATTTCTCAAATGTTAGATGCGGTAGCGCACACTCCTATTCACACGTATTATCCTTAGTGCGAAAGTCTGAATCATTGAAATGTATTCTTGAATTACATTGTACTGAATTAACATTATATATTGCCTACCTCATGTGTAATAAAAAAAAAAAAATAAATAAAATTCAATGAATATTTTTACTCCGAATCGAAGATGTGTTGTCTATAACTAGTCAGCTGAGACATACAGGCTCGCTTCGCTCGTCTACAAATTCCATTCAAATGAGAAATGGGTTTACTTTGATAATAACTTAACAGGGTCTTCTCAGCTAATCCTTTGAATAAGTTGTTCTATTACCTCAGCTCAACCTGGGTACATGATTTGAACTTATTTAGTTCAGTAGTTTCCGTAAAATAAACAAAAGTGCAAATTCCAAATCATTGGAAAAACTTATTACAGGCGTAACCTCAGAACAGTCAGAAGGAATTAGATATTTATTGAGCACAGAATTTCTAGATCTAATATGGACCTGAATACCAAATTTCAACATATTCTGCCAATTAGTTCTCGAATAATCTAAGAAAAACTCCGAAAATAGTTAAACGCTAATTTTGAGCGTAACCTTGCTAAGTATATCGGACATAGTTTAAAACTTGATTAAGTATCTTCCAAATTAGTTCATCTACAATCTCATTACTGGCGTAATGTTGAACGAATTAAAAATATTTCTACACAACATTTCTATCTGAACCGGCCAACCAAATATCAACATTTTCTACCGATTGGTTCTCGAAAAAATGAAGAAAACGCCGAAAAGCTATAGAAAAACTAAAATATCTGGCGTATCATTGGGAAGTTTCAAAAATACGTTCTTAGTAAGCGTCTAACGCGTTCCAACTGAACATGCCTACCAAATTTGAACGCATTCGGTTCGGTAGATATTTAGTTTTGCTGTTTAGTAAGTGAGTGAGTGAATTAGTGCCATTTCGCTTTTATATTTTATATATAGATATAATATTATGATATTTATTCGTAACTCTCATAAAATGTTCCACCTCTCAGGCATATGGTTTGCCTAATCTTGTACATACTGTCATAGTAATGAGGCTTACGAGTATTTTAGCTTTATTAGCTCATAGCCTTACTAGCTTATATCCCTATCGGCTGTATACTTATTACAGCTACTCTTACCGGATTTTTTTTATCTAGGCTACTCATAAAGAATGTATCCGTAAGTGATAAGTTTTGAAAAGTTGATAAACGTCAGCGGCCTCAAATTCTTCATCTGATTCTGCTTTCAATCAAGTGAAACATAAATACTATAAATCCTGTGGAACATAGTGTATTGCACAGGCGGCTCGTGCCCTCGAAACAGTTGAAGTGCTGTATAGAAAAAGATACGGACACTTCACCTGTTTTGTGGATACGAGCCGCCAGTGGTAAAACATAGAACATGGGAAACATAAAGTAGACGGGCATTGATATTCTTCTATGAAATAAACGTAAAAGTCTAGTGCGAGTAAGCCTTTTCCTGTTTAGAGGGCTTTCAAAATTTATGAAACACAAACGAAGACTTGTTCTCGAGACTATGTCACTCAACCATAATACTCGTATGTTCACTTTCATAACAATTGATTGACGGCAAAGCTCGAGACTTGCAGCTGCATGTATATTGGACTGAGAGCTGAGAGCAGGTTGAGTGGCAATAATGAAACGTCTGTTTGTAAAGGTCACAATTCAAACCACGCAAAGTTTGCAATGTGAATGCAAACACAATATCCTGAAGCGGAATTATAGAATTATTGTATCGTGCTCTACTTCTTAAGACCTGAGAGTGAAACATTTTACCTCAGTAAACATAATACATTGTTAGTTGTAAATAAAAATTGAAATAACTTTTAAGTGGTTTCTTTATTTGAACACTAATTGGCCATAATTTTACAGATATAAATTTCATGAGAATATCAAATTATGGTTATAAAAGTAGAAAGCTGAATGTTGGAGAAGAATTTCACATTCAAGCGGCAGCAAAATCAAACAGGTACAAAATTATAAGCCTAAATATAATCCAATTTGACATGAATGACCCAATTTTTGATAGAATTTTTAAAGGAATATCACACGAATAACTGAATATGTAACTGGCAAGCAACTGGTATAGGCCTAGGTCCTTCATGGGCTGTTGAGCAATTAACAAACACACATTTTTAATAAATTTTTGCAGATTGAAAACTTAATCATATAAACAATCATAAACTCATAAACAAATAGGCTATGCTCACAAATAACAATTAAGTGTAGAATCAATTTAATGTTTATAATGTAATAAATGAATCAGTCAGTGAATCAGTGCACTTTTCGCTTTATAAATATAGATGTTCATTTATACTAGAGCGAAATATTGTTTTCAAATAAAAAACTACTGTACTGAAAAGTGAAGAATTAATGAATCAGAGCCATTTCGCTTTTATAGATATAGATAATATTTTCAACAGCTGAAAAGCATAATCTTCCTAGCCGTGTACCTGTAATTTTGTAAAAACTCGATCACATTTTATCATGTGAAAGCAACGATATTGCATTGACAGAGAGTACATGACAACGAGACATGTAAATTGTTAGTTGACATTTAATTGAATACAGTTCATATAGAAATACCTTGAATACCTGTAGAGGGCCGCTTTTCATTTGCGGTTTGTGACGAATATACATTGTTTAGCTTATTTTGTTGGTGAACAACAGCGTTGCGATATGTTATACATGCTTCAACATTATGTAATATTGAATATAACCGACATATGAAACACAAAATGTCAGAGATTTATCACCTCAGAGATTAGTCTGTGAAAAAAATTTACAATGAGAAAGTGAGAATTTTATTCTGGAAATGCTTGTGTTGTCAACAATACAAGTTGGATTTATAAGAGTTAACTGACATACTATAGGAAAACTGACAAATGTGGTCATCACAATATAATTTGATCACCAAAATATACTGAAGGGACAGTTCTACTTTTGTGATGAGAGCACATAATCTCAAAGCCTTTATTGATATATTTAAGACAAGAATTTGGAGTTTTAAGTTCTGATATTTTCTTTAGAAATAGAACGTTTTCCTCAGCTGAGAAACGAGAGAAAAAGCAAATGCCACGTCAATACAGAAGCTCTCAACCTGATTCCTTTACAACACTCAATAAAATGTTTCATGAAATTCCTCTCTAGCTTCACGATTTTTTCCAACGAAACTTCGAATGCAAAGAAGAAATCAATCAGAATAGAGCTATTTCCATGATGAAACAAATCTATATTATGTTGAGAGTTAATGGTATTATGATGATAGGTTCAGGTGTTCGAGCCTGTACTATTATGATTAAGTTGGAATTTTTATAATATTTTTATTGAATAACAGATAATTATTTCAATTTTATTGATATTTTATACTCTTATGGACGGTAGTTCGTAACTTCGTTAAGTTTTAACACCTTGATTATCCTGGATAACGACATCTTGTAGCAACGGCAAACTAACTCAATTTAAATAGAGAATAGAAACATATAAATTATTAAAAATTATTTCAATAGTTTCATTTACAAAACTCGATGACACATCATTTACATTAAATTTTATTGCCTAGGAATATTACTAACCTTTAAATTCATGAATCAAGTTTAGATTTATTATCATTGAGGCAATGATATCAATGAGGTAATGGAAAATTTCAATGGTGTTTTTCAAATTCAACAGGTCAGCAGCTGTTTAAATAGAATTGAATACTAATTCCACAGTACTAAACTAATCGGCCAGAATTAAAGGCGTTGAGTATTTCAACATAACCATCAGCTGATGATTGAATTTTCAATATCTGAGAACAATAGCAGCTGAAGGATTTTGATTTCTGTGGTACTACCAACCTAACAACAATTAAGTTGTATCAGCATGCAATTTCCAGATCATGTTTTTGTTTTAATAAATAAATAATTAATACAATAATGAGTTAATTATTGATTGTAATATCTATTTTGAATAAGTACACTTGAATATTTTGCTACTACTATCACATTTAAATACTTCATTCATTTGAACGTTTTTCCACTTTGACACGGTGAAATAACGGTGATTAAACTAACAGAACGTACGTGCAACCGGCCCTAATACTCTCATATCCTTTTTTTATCTCGTATTTAAGAACTAAGAGAGAATGAACGAGAATGGTGAGCTTTGAGATCAGTTTTGCACTTCTTTACTTCATTGATAAAACTCTCGATGAAACTTTCAGCTTCATCCAATTTCTCTTCAGCTTTGAATTTTCATTAATCTTTCTCAATTCTCATCTAAGTTGCTCTCAATAAGTACCTGTATCCAATCAGCTCATCAACCAAACTGAATCAAGTTATAATTTCAATTCAGCTTCTTTAAATTAAGTTGCCTTGCATGTTCAATAATATTTTTATGTTTCACCAGTGTGAACTGAGACATAAAAATTGATGATATTTGTTGAATCGATAAGTATTTGTTGATGGAACTAGAAAGGAACGGATATTTTCTTATACAGTAGAACGCCGATTAAACGAATCGCCAATTATCCGAATCGGTCTTAAGCATAGTAATAAATTAAAAACCAGCTTTTTCGCCACACTGGTATGAAATGGACTGTTTTACATGCTTTATACGGAGGCCAAAAACGCTCGTTTTCAGGCGAGGTCGCCAGCAACTCGCCGGGAAAATGCGTTTTTCGGCCCTAGGGCGGTAAAATAACCTTGAATGTCAGCTGACTGAAGGTTGTTGTCGATTTAAGGGTTAGTCGATCAATAGGTAGCATTCCGGTTTGATTGCATTAAATGTCAGCTGTTTTGGGAGTCATTGTCGACTTATTGGTATTTCGAAGTAAAGGTAGTCTCTCATCTGTTATTTTGATTGTCAAGATCCCTTGTCAAGAGAACTGAACGTTGAAAGTTTTCAAATTAATCAGTAGTTGAATAATAAAGGAAAACTGCTTCAATAACTTATACTTCAACTTTGATAAGATTAAAAATGTTTGTATTGATTAACTGTTGAATAATGATGAACGTGAAATCCATGTTTGAACAAAATTATTGTTGTCAGACTCTGTGTTACTTCGTCTAGCAGGTAAGCCAGCGCCATCTAGCGGCTGATAGTGCAACTAGACAAAGCTTCTCTGTTAGTCAATATCTGTCGAAAATCAACAACTTTGAATTGATATTGTACAATTTAGGAAGATCGTACAAAAATTTTCTTGGGCTTAAACGTTTCTGAACTAATAAAATCGAATACACTGATAGTTATAAAGTAATATTCAGTCACTAAATCAATAAACTTTTGACGCGAAGTTCCAATAGCAAGCAGATGGCACCTACTCCAAAATTCAGCATAGGGGAAGATAGCATAATAAGGCTACTGGTCTAGCTGTTCATGGAAATGATTAACTGATAATTTTGTTTTGTTTTCATTGATGTTGTGTGCCGAAAAATAAAGTTCGACACCACGGGTCGAAAATGTAATATTCCGTCTCTCAATCTTTTCTAGTCCTCGGCCTACGGCCTCGGACTTGAAAACCGATTTCGAGCCGGAAAACGCACATTTTCGGCCCTAGGTACGAAATATACTATTACGACATTATCCTAGCTTTTCTTACTTTTTTCGAATTGTACTTACTGTACTGTAGTTTAGTAAGGTGTTTGTTTTGCTTTTCATATTAATTTAACATTACTAAATTGTACTTTTCAAATGTAGTAACATTTCTTCCAAGTTCAACACATTGTTTTTCTTTAATACAATTACATGTCCAAGTATCCAAAATTTTGCTTATCCGAAATTGATCCCGGTCCCAATTAGTTCGGATAGTCGGAGTTGTACTGTATGATTATTAGTTGAATAGGCTATACAAAATCCCAAAATAATACAAATTTATTAGCACTTCATACTCATCAATGTATCCCGTAGCGTACATGGCGATGAACAAATATGTTGTTAGAAATATTGTGCCAAAATGTTGTAACATGGAATATTCCTACACAGAATCTGATCATCGAGCCTTAAAGGATGGGAATCAACCATTGAGTCAATACATAATGCACTGGTCTGGTACAAGCGTGTATTGTACCCGTCAATAGAGAATGATGAATGATCGCTCTTTGCAATGTATTTCGTGGACAATCAATTTTGAAAACTCGTAGTTCCATTTATAGATTAGTATTTTACCTCAAAATTTTCAGCTGAGTGAACGTTATTGCTTTTTTATCATATAAATCTAGATATCTATCTCGTATTAAATTATATTCCTGGATTCAACAATTCCGTTCTCAAAGAGAAGTTCGCAATGAACGGATGAAAAGAAAAACATGGGAAACAGGGGGAAAATGAGGAGAAGGAGAAAAGGAGAAAAGAGAAAAATGCTGAAGAGAAAGATCAGGAGGAGTAAAATGAAAAGGAGGAGGATCATGACGGGGAAAAAGGAAGAGGGAAAGTAAAGAGGAAATGAGGAAGGTGAAGAAAGAGTTAAAGATGGGAGAAATAATGAGGTGAAGAAAGGTAGAGGAGGAAAAGAAGCCAAATAAGAAAGAGTAGGTGAGAATGAAGCGAAGAAGTCTGACTATATTTGTTTTCTCTTATCTAAATTATTTTTTCCGTTTCCTTCTTCGCTTTATTCTTATACCAATTAGGTATTTTAAATGCAATTTGTGGATCTGACAACATTTGTTTTCTCTTATACCTAAATTATGGATAAGTTCCACAACATCTCTGATAAAAGTTTAAATTTTACGTAAAAAATAATTAGGAGGCAAAAGTGAAGTAGCTGAAATAAGAGAATAAGGAAATAGAAGGAGGAGACGTAAATAGGGGAAAATAAGGAAAAATTGAAGAAAGAAGAAGAAAAAAATTCAGGGGAAGAAGAGCAGGTCCATTACAAAACAAACATCTTTTCTGCATATCATGAATACGTATATCCCTTGGATTAATATTTTAGTGTTTCTGACAAGATATTATAGTTAGCTGAGAAGACACGCAGTTGAAATCCAAAGTGCATTGTAGCGGTGTGTCTTCTCAGCTTGCGCGAGCTATTGCTATCAAAGCATTTTGACACGAAAGCTACTACTTACTCTGGATAATAACTTTGGATAATGCTCCATAAACCTCCCAAAACTCAGTGTCGAAGTCATTGTTTTGGTGAGAAATCTCACTACCCTATAAACTATTTGGTGCTACACTGCATAATTATGGTTTCGAACATAATAGAGTTTCCTGAACTCAAGAATCAACTCTTCTCATTGATCGCATTGATCTACAGAAGAGTTCTATAGACCTTTCTCGTGAGTTTCAATTACTAATTCGAAGATACATGAAGAATTATCGATATAATAGTATTATCTAAAGTAGCATTTTGTTAGAAACTCGATATTCTAGAAAAGTGAGGAAAGAAACCTTGCGAAGATTTTCTCGATTGAATGGAGTTGTGAAAAAATAATCTCAGCTGTGATTTTTCTGTTGGAGTTGTAAAGGATTATTTTTAGAGCGCATTCAAAATTCAAGTCGTGAAATAACTCAAAGCACGGCTGGCTCTTTCTCCAAGCTAAAAATTGCTCTTTCAGCTTCCGATGTTTTGTTCCGCAATATAAATATGTGTGGTTATAAGAGAGGAGAACAAAATAATTGGAAAGAGAATATGAATGATTAATGAGTAAAAAACAAAGAAATATACAAGAAACCAAAAATATAACATTTGGAAATTATTTATTTCTGCATTGAATAATTACGGTACTAAAATAATTCTATATTATTTTGTGAAGTGATGATAAAAACGTGGAATTTGATAATTATAGAACAAACTTATTGGGGGTTTCTTGTTATCAACTTCACATGAGAACCATATGCTTCATTATTGAACTTTCATCTTGTATTTTTTCAAGTAGCCTATAGTTCGTTGGAATATAATAATTTTTGGAACAAACGAATAATGCTATTCAAATGTATTTCATGTTATCCAAAATAATCCATACTTTTTTTTATCTGACATTAAACTTGCTTTGTTCCAATTCAATGAGTGTAAGTTCGCTTTTGAAGAATACAACTAACATGATATATCTATTTCTAGACTGTTTGTATATACATTGGAGAAATGAGTTTTGGTTGAGGTTCTTCGAGAGTAGACTTCTCTGCATGATTGAATAAATAAGTGAATAAGATAAGAGCAGCGATCTTCTCAAGTTCTTTTCATCATTTTTGATGAGTTGTGCATGAAAAATGTGTCTTTTCACAAGCGAGTGCTCGAAAAGTCACGCAACAGGCCCTCGAGTATCCAGTCAGCTGAGAGAAAAATGTGACCGGCTTGTGGTCGATACGCTGAGTGCTTATAGCTATATAGTACGGGGGAGATATTCAGAGGGTGAGTGATCATACCTATGTAGAGCTGATTCAGGCCTGAGGAGATATTCACAGTGCGAGAATACCTAGTTTTTATCGATATAGATAAGGCGTCTGCATGAGAGGCGAGCACAGTGCTTCCATATCCATACATTAGAAATAATGTGCGCCGCGCAGTTTTTGTTTCTGAGCAGCGCAACGCGGTCAGGGGGGCTGGTGGAGGGCAAGGGGGGATATTCGTCAGCGGGTGCAGCACAGCACCAGAGCAGAGCAAAACAGAGAGAGATCTGACTAATTTTGTGCTAACACAAGGAGACTCGCGATCAATATTAGCTCTCAAGTCGGCCCCTAGGCTTCGCCTTCTAAATCTTATACCCACCAACCTCCTTCTACGCCACCCTCCCACCACCCACCACCCCTCATCAACCCCCACCAAACTATTCAACCACCAACATCATTGCAATCTTCGATAAATGATTTCAGTTTTTTGATGCAGATGCGGTGTGCCGTGTGACACGCTGCAGCAGCGCTAGAAACAATGTGTGGAGAGGGAGGTATAGAGGGAGGTGGGAGTGAATGAGTAGAATGTGTGAGTCGAAGGAAAGAGGATGAGGAGTTGACAAAGCGTTGGTAGCAAGAAACTGACAGAGAGAGAGAGAGCAAGCGTGTGAGAGAGAGAGAGAGAGAGAGGGGGGGGAGAGTGAAAGAGAACAGGAAAGAGTCGAAGAAGAAACAACAGAAGAAATGTTTACTGAAATAAAAAGTAGAAAAGAACGAAGAAGAAGCCTGATTGAGAAAACATAGTTGACGAATGCAAAGAATAGTAAGAAGTAAAGATTGGAGAAGATAAAATAAAACAGGTGTAGAATAAGAAAAAATTGATCAGTAGGAAAATATATTTAGAGATTGCGGAAAAAGAAGATTAGGGGAAAACATAATTAAAAGAAAACGAATATGAAATGGAGTAAAAAATGAGACAAGAAAATTGAACAAGACAAAGAATAAATAAAAAGAGCGGAGGAGTGAAGGGAAAGTAGAGAGAGCAGAAAGGAAAGAAGAATGTGAAAAAAATCAAAGGGAAGAAGAAGATGATGATGGAGTAAAAGGAAAGAGGAAAATGTGAATTATGAAAATGAGAAATGCAGATAAAATAAAAGAGATAGAATGAGAACACACATGATAAATGTACGAGAAAAGGAAGCGATAGGATGTAGGGTACCGGAAAGTTGGGAATAGGAGATTGAAGAAGCGAAATAATAGGACATTAGGAAAGGGATAAAAAGAAACAAATGAAAAATGGGGAGTGAAACATAGTGATGAACAGGGGGAAATAGAAAGTACGTAAAATAAGGAGAAGAATTCAGAAAGGACAAGGGTTGGAGATAAAATAGGGAAAGGAAAAGGTTAGGTGTGAGAGAGAGTAAAGAAGGGTAGGTGAAGAGAAAAAGGAAACAATAGAAAACTAAGAAGAAGACAAAGTTGAAGTTGAACTACAGAAAAAAGAGGGGAGGGAAAAGAAGGCACATACCAGACTGACTGAGCTCACTTCGGTCCTACAATAGTAACAAACTTTGTAACAACATATCGGCGAATTTTTTCAAGTACCTTTATTACTTTTTCACTTTCTTTTGATAACATCGTAACTTTATTTTGATAACACAACAATTGAAAGTTTTTTCAACTGAGCAGATTGTGGTATTTTCACGTAAATAAATAATCCAGCTACGTAAATATATTTTTATCATTTTTATGTTCTCTGTCAAAATTTTAACGTATATACTTTGCAACGCGATTACAGATTTCCAGGAAATTTAAATGGAATATTTGTTTTTGTGCATGACGACTTAGGTTTATTACACTGGCGGCTCGTACCCACGAAACAGGTGAAGTGCCCGTATCTTTTACTGTACAGCACTTCACCTGTTTCGTGGGCACGAGCCGCCAGTGGTTTATTAATGTTTTGAAGATAAATTATTTATAAAATTTATCACGTACTATACAGATGTAGCTTGCTTCAAGCTTTAATTTTATTTGTTATATTTACATTGATAGAAGTACTGAACAACAAATTGAACATCATTATTAATTTATAGTCTCTCCAAGCAAAGAAGACATTCTGGTAAGATGGAAAAATGACTCCAGATTAATATTGAATCAAAGCTTATAAATTTGGTCACATGTTGTAGAAAACTTTTCTCATGAATTTGAGACCAAATTTATAATTCTCAAGCAATATTGAACGAGCTGCAGTCATTTTGCCATCTTGCCAGAATGTCTTCTTTGCGTGGACAGAGATATACAATGGATTTTGTAACACTGGAACTGCCTTGTGGCCTATGACAGTACATACAGGAGATTCCATAGATAATAAGATCTACAGAAAAGATTATTAATTCCTAGACGCTTGATTAGTTCTTGGAAATTATCAGTGGTTTATGTTTGTTCGGAGCCGTTCCTGATTCGTTGAATCCACTAATGGAACACAGTTTATGTTGATAATGTGCATGTGCAATCAAGATTCAAAAGGGAAATTTCTTTCAATACCGCTTAGAAACACGGGAGAAAAATAATTTTCCAATATTCAATTTGAATTTAATCAGACATCTTTGTATAATCGAGATACAGCCTTATTGATTTCTCATTAACCTGATTCGCTTACTGACCTGATTCTATATCTATCGAGCTGGAAAGAGAATTATTGAATTGATATTACATTTTAGTCGAGTAGCGCATGGAAAGTTAGATAAATACCGTTTGAAGTACACCGTATTAATAATACCCCAAAGAGGGAAGGATTATTCTTTTCAGGTTTCCGTCACGGAAAGTTATTCCTTCAAATATTTTGCAATATTCAGTATTCTCTCTCCCTTCATGCCTAGAGAGAACTCATAATTGAGTGGAGCTTAGCCTTCTCACAATTTCGCCATTTATTGAATGCAATTCCATTATTCTGTTGCGTGGAGCTTGGTAACGCGTTTTGACGTAAATCTCTACGTTAGGGTAGATCATTTCTCACCGTAACATCCAAAAAGGTGTGTAATAGCGGAAAGTATGGAATCCGTGCAATGCGGCACTCTATAAACCCATTCTTAGGATAACACTCCATTGTATTATCATTGTCATGTGGTAATTTTCTCATGAATTGAATTGTATTTTCTGTAGTGGCTTGGATTTATGTTACTTCCTCTCGTTTCTACTTTTCTATCAGTAGTGGCCAATTGACTTTTTTCTTAGAAATACGGATTTGATGCCGCCAAATTTTAAAAGTTGATATTTAGTGACGACTGATGGTCAAAATATGAGCTCACACAGCATCATGTGCTGACAAATTGTGTCACCGAATTCATGTGTGTAACTAATTCAGTATTAGTATTTCACTCAACCACGTGGTCCCAGTAAGACGTTCAGTTTTCTTTTAGACGTTTCAGTAAGAATGTATGTGGACATTTTGTTGTATTATGGCTAAAAAGTTTATAAATTAAGCTATTTCTGGAGTTATAATCTTTTTCTAGTATGCATGGATGATTTTTAAAAGATTTCTAGCCGAATACAGTTGATATTTTGGCGTAAATGCAGACTGGCCACTACTAATAAACCAAGAAACCATTAATAATCCAGTAGTGGCCAGTAATAGGCTAATAGATATTGTTGTAGAGGTTGATTTAATGTGATGTAATGTTATTCTCTAAATAAACTCTTCCAATATGGAAGAATATTTAAATTATCGTTTGAAGACTTTTGAATAGTTCATAGAGAGAAAAGTCATACTTGCACTATAGAATGAAAATTGAGTTTCAAGAAAAAATTTTATAATTGATTCGGAAGAATGAGAGAAAAATTAGCCATTTCAAGGAACAAGTCGGTCAAGAATGATCTGGGCTATATGTTTATTGAGTTTTATATGGAATAACTGATGGAATGGACTCACAATTTTGCATAAACTATGAAAAATCCCTTAAACATTGCACTGCTGCTGCTTCTACCTCATTGGTTGCACCTTGATCATGGTGCTAGTAATGGGAAACACCAAGAGAGAAATTTACAAGCTCAAGGTGGAACTACCTACGGCTACGGGTCTCCCCATCAATGGAAGTATTATCCTCGTTATGTTTTATCTTTCATCATAACTCAGTCTTCATCCATTATTCTCTAAGACAGTGTTGATAAAAAGTTTCTTAGTTGAAGAATTCACTTCGTTACTACTCTTCCATAATGCCCTTTTTACTATATAGGTGGATTTCTCAGATTTCTGGAACGCAGTAGTGATACAGACTCCAAAATTGATTCAGGAAAAAATTAGTTGATACGAGACATTCACAACGATCATGAACCGCCGCCATATTGGGAAAATATATTATTCTATTTCTCATTTATGAACATCTTGAGAGCTTCTATATTTAATTAATCTATTTTATAAGTTGAATTGATAAGAAAAAAAATCTATATCTATAAAAGCGAAACGGCACTGACTGACTGACTGACTGATTCAATCATTCATCCTAGAACTAAAAATCCACTTAACCGAATGCGTTAAAATTCGGCAGGCATGTTCAGTTGGATGTTTTGACGCGCGCTAAGAACAGATTTTAGGAACTTTTCAAGGATACGCCAAATATTCAAGTTTTTCTATAGTTTTCCGGCGTTTTCTCGATTTTTTCGAGAACCAATCGGTAGAAAATGTTGATATTTGGTAGGTAGGTTCAGATAAGGTCTAGAAATGTTGTGTTGAAATATTTTTGAATTCCGTTCAAGATTATGCCAGTAATCAGGTTTTTCACAATTGTAGATGTATTGCGGGTTGCATATCTTCCGCCTTCATACGACCAATTCTTACTGTAAATTCAATGGTTCAGCGAGATTATAGATAAACTAATTTGGAAGGTATTGAATCGAGTTTCAAACTATGTCCGATATACTTCCTAAGGTTACGCTCAATATTAGCGTTTTACTATTTTTCAGAATTTTCAGAGTTTTTCTCGGATTTTCCAGAATGAATTGGTAAAAAATGTCGAAATTCGAGCGAAGCGAAGCCTGCTTGTCTTAGCTTACACTGACAGAGGTTATGCAGGCGAGCGAAGCGAGCCTGTTTGATTCACTGACACTGCTGATACTGGCGGTCCAGGGGGCGGAGCCCCTAGCTAGGCGGAGAAGGCGTGCGAAGCGAGGCTGCCGGCTAGTAGGACACTATTATTCAGAGAGCCAAAAGCTCTCCCCCGATTTCCGGCATTGCCAAATTCAATTTTGGAAATGTCCCGTCTTTTGGAGGAGATGATAAGCTGTCGGTCCCGACTACCTTAATAGTAGTCGTCATGGCTCATCATCATGCTTCTCATTATTAATGCACGCAAGCTTGACCGCTCATGTGTGTATCACCCTCGGGAAACAAAAACCACGAAACGAAATAATCTCAGTTTGCAGCCCCACGTTGCAAATATTTTGTGACAATGAGTTTCCTTCATGTACGATTGCGTATCAATTTAAACTTTTATAGCACTTCTGCGTATCAAAACTCCTACGTGTAATCCTTCAGTGATTTCGTCTTATCGTTCTCTGAAAGTTTTGTTTGTCACAGCCAGATGAAGTATTCTTGAAAAGTCTTGTCAAACGAAGATTTGAGATGCTGATATGTATTTCATACTAAAACTGATGAATTATTTCATATTCAAAGAGTTTATAAAAACTTTAAGAGTTTATTTATCCATTTAACATTACCAATTCACAAATTTACTGGAATTGTCAAAGAACTACGCCCATAACATCCTCTTCTTCCTCCTCCTCCTCCTCCTCCTCCTCCTATTCCTCTTCCTACTCCTCCTCCTTCTCCTCCTCTGTAGAATAATACAGCTACCTCAGTCCGCGCGAGCTGAGAGTAGCTCTTGGTCAGTGACATAGAAGTGAGAACGTTATCAAAGACACAAAGAGTGTCTTTCTTGTAGACGATAAAGTCTTTATCTTTAAGAGTAGATTGTCTTTGATGTTACTGAGCATGCGCGAGTAATCATTGCTACCAACTGTAGGTGAGTACCCCAAATGTACACTTTTAGATCACGAGTAAGTAGTAGCAAAGACAATTTGAGTATAGTCTGTCCAAGCAAAGAAGACCCTCTGGCAAGACGACATCAGCTCGGTCAATATTTGTTCAAGAATTATAAATTTGGTCTAAATAGTTGATCAAATTGTTTCCTTCAATTTGAAATCGAATTCATAATTCTTGAATCAATATTGACCGAGCTTGAGTCATTCTCACATCTTGCCAGAGGGTCTTCTTTGCTTGGTCAGATTATACTTATAGAGTAGATAGTCAAAGGTAGTAGGATTGAAGAGAGGAAATTAATTTTTTACAGAATGCTGGTGGCATTGTTGCTGGTGGCACCGTACACTATCTCAAGAGATCGAAATATTTTACGTTAGTAGCTCAGTGAAGCTGTCTCTACGAATAATTTTCAATGGGAAAATCGAGAAGAATGAGATTTATTACGTTAAAGAGCTTAGATTTAAGAATCGATAAAAATCAAAGCCTTGTAAATATTTTTCGAAATAGGAAAGATTGAATGGAGAGAGCGTTGGCACCTCAATGATTACAAATCTGTCTGACTTTTCACGGATTTATTGGCTGTCATGTCAGCGGTATTCTGAATGCGTTCGCTTTCCAATTTGAGGAAAGATTTTTCAATCCACTCTTTGATAGGCTTTGATGCTCTTGACATCGCTTGCAACATATTTTCCTCTTTCAGCTAGGAGAGCTCTACAACTATACGGCTTATACATGTATGACTCTTCTACAAAGTGTAGTTGACTTGTGAAAAATGTATCAAAGGTTTTGCTCTGCGCTACACGAGATAACATTTCTAACTTTTTTTAAAAGCTTGTAGGTTATTCAACGTGACCAGTGAGGAAAGAGATTTTACCTTGTACATTAATTAACCATCCGTTTTGAATTTGATATGAAACCACTCGCTGTAACTGGATCTTGTCAGGGAATGATTTTCAAGGAAAACGCGCTTTCTATTTTCCCACAAAGATTTATTCTGTCAGGTATTCGTGATAAAATTATCATGTACGGAGTGATCAGATGGAATGAGAATCCAAAAAGCCTTATAAATATTTCAGTTTTAGACGTTAATGTTAGTAATTTTATTCCGGAACCTGTGGATGGAAATAATAATAATATCAGGTGCGAGATTACCGTCATTCATATTTCACAGCTTCAAATAAATGAGAGTACTAGATTTCAACCCGCAATATCTTCAAACGCATTTCTAACGTTCAAGAAATGCGTATTCATTCGTTTTGTCAACTTGAAGAGAATAAATCTCGATCACTCAATACACAAAAAATAGATAACGCCTTTAGCAAAAATTTAATATATTTTTTTATGATTTCTTGTTTCTTTTTATACTGATGATAATAATGATAGGCCTACCATAAAGTTCTCAATCCCGATCTGATAACTTGTTACAAGTTTACAATAGTTTACAATAATTCATGTTACAAGTCATTAGGTAATATTCATCCTTGAGAAATCAAGCACAACTCAACAAGACAATAAAATTTCCCATACAATAAAAAACATTGAAAAAAAAGTAATCATTATGCTTCTTTGTTTATAGAATGATCTTGTAGAAAGATCTTATAAACGAGCTTATAAAGTGAATGTATAATGTTTGATCGCTGTTCAATTCAAAGTTATTCAACTGCAAGGAATTTAATGAGAAATTTGATCTTCTACAATATTCAATCGCCTTCAATGCGATCAATTTGAAGCCAGTTTAAGATCAATCAAAAGTTTCGTGAGGAGTTAAAGTAAGCTGCTCTCAACTCGGCTCTCCTAAATGAGGATAAACAGGAAAATATGGACTCACTTGAAGTTGAACAACTGGGAAGCAATATCAACAGAAGCTTATTAGCATTGCCAATATTCAACCTTGTGTGTAATCGTATTACATTGGAGTTAATTACATTTATACGGGACTTGGAGCCAGCTGAATTGAGGTCGATCAATGGATAGAAATACTAAACAGAGAAATAAAAGTCAATTAGCAATCTTCATTGTTAAATAAATATTGTTACTAACACCTTGATAAGTAATTAACGGATCATTTAATAAGAGGATGATGAACAGTATCAATGCAAACATAGACATTTTGTTATTGATTTTTCTTTTTAGTTTTCGGATGGTCTTCCGAACAGAGATACACAATTTGATAAGTAATCGATTACTACGAAAGGTTTTTAAGGAAGTACTCAATGATGATGAAGAGGATGAATGCAAGCATAGACATTTTCTATTTGATTTTTTTTTAAGTTTTTGGATGGTCTTCCTAACAGAGATACACAATTAGATTAGTAATAAATTACTACGAAAGGTTTTCAAGGAAGTCCTAAAATTTGAATTACGCAATATAATATGGTTACGAGAACAATTTTTAAGAATGGACATTTTTACAACTTGAAAATTTGCCACACTAGTGGAAAGTATTGTGAGGGAATTTCGATTAGTTGAACAAAAGAGGGCATTCCAAAGTGTTTCTCTTTATTATTATCATTTACTCAATATTTGGTTTAAATTCAATGATGGATTAAGACAAGATATCAATAAAACACTATTCCTAACAAGAATAACTACATCTCCTAAGTAGAACGATTACAATTTAGCAGTTTACCTATTATAGCTGGCGCAAAAATTAAGGCAGTTGGAGAATGACTGTTATCAATTATCAGCTCTGACAGGAAAGTCGGTGAGCCATCTGCGAGAATTCATCGAAACGAGAGCGACCCCAGCTATAATAATCCGCTCTCGAAAACAGTCCTGACAGAGCTAAGCTTTGATATTAATCTTTTTTTTTATTAAGAAAAAAAACCATCGGTGCTGTATTCTTGCTGTGAATTTTTACATTTCTCAAAACTATGTTTTGCCTCTGAGGTCTTTTATGCACCAAACTCCCCTTTGCTAACCGGCTTTATTTTTGGCACTGGCGGCTCGTGCCCACGAAATAGGTGAAGTGCTCGTATCTTTTACTGTACAGCACTTCACCTGTTTCTTGGGCACGAGCCGCCAGTGATTTTTGGCGTCAACTATTAATACCAAAATCAACATTATGACAATAATATTAGACAATAACTTCAAATCCATTCAAATCAAAGAAAAAGTAGACCTAGGAGAACATTATTACCAAATTACTATCATGACAATTGGTCAATAAAATAGACTCTTCTTAAAGTTCTTCAAGGCATCCAAAGCATATGAATTGTCAAACCCTGCTGAATGGAAATTTTTTCGGCGATAATTCCCCCATTTGACAAGAATCACATCCCATCGAGCTATTTTCTTCATGTATGAGAGCAAAAAGAGGTCACATGTGACCAAATCTGAATAATACGATGGATGACGTGAACACTGGCGAACTCCGCTTTAACTTGTCCAAACAGGTGACCAAGTTGTCAGTTGTTTCCGTTCTTGCTCCTCTGTTATCAAATCATCTTGCTGACTGTTTTTGTGCAGGATCTTATGAATTTTGCGTTGGATTCACTATCGTGCGTAAAATG
Organism: Sogatella furcifera; assembly: GCA_017141385.1. Taxonomy (NCBI): domain Eukaryota; kingdom Metazoa; phylum Arthropoda; class Insecta; order Hemiptera; family Delphacidae; genus Sogatella; species Sogatella furcifera. The sequence goes on from CM029560.1 coordinate 18,945,581, forward strand.
TAGAAGCTCACAGTCGTATAATAGTAGTTTATGCAACGGTTGTATATTAGGAGCCTTTAAAGCGTGAGGTGAGATATGTGTTAGTGCCAGCACGAGCAGCAAGCGTTGCGAGAGCTCTAAATATCTCACGAGTGCTTAAAAGGCCTAATACAACCGTTGCATACACTATTTTATCTTTGACTACCAGTGAAGTTATCAGTATCAGAACAGTAGGCTATATAGCTATACACGACCAGTATCAAGTTCTCTGTAAGTGTAGGTACTATAAAAATCAACATACCGTATATAAAACTTCCTCTTTTGTCTTCATCCTACTTGAACTGTTGATGATAACTAACTTATAACTTAGTAAATATATTAATAATAACATATCAGTCAGTGTCACAAAACACAATCAACAAAATCGTGTGTACTATTATGAAAGTCAAAGCTATTAACATATTCACCAAGTATATTGAACTATTTAAACTTCAGACTATTTAAATACGTAAACTGAAATATTGACGAACAAATACTGGTACTTGATTCCAGTCGCAGTATTAGGTTAAAAAATTTGAACACTGTTTACTTTTCATCAGCTTTCATCAGATTTCAAAACGAGGAGTTTATAAAAAAAACGGTCCTTCTGTACCGAAAAACGTTCATTATGAAACGGTTCTGAGATTCAGTTTAGAAATGATAGTCATTTCGATTTCAATTGTAAAACTAAAATAGGAATTTTTGATACGCCCGTAGATAAAAGCTGTTTTCAACTCAACTTGAATTTACGTCTTGTCATCGTTATAGAAAAAAAGCGTTTTGAAAATTGTAGTAGACTACTTAATGAATCTGTCCAAAATGTCAATCATACCTACAATCTGTCAAATAGACAACACACATGCTTGAAGCACATGTGGTCCCTCAGAGAAATAATTGTCAACTTCACAACTGCTCAAAGAGGAAAGAGGAATTGTCTGTGCCTGATTCTTGTATTTATCCATACAGTTCACAGGCTCACAGCACCTCCACGCACCCATAGACGTTGTCATTTTGTCAGGTGTATTATAAAAATAAGAATAAATTTTTATCTACAATCAGCTGAATTGGCAGCGTTACCCCAAGTACCCCTGGACTATTTTTATGCGTTCAACTATAGTGCACTGGCGGCTCGTGCCCACGAAACAGGTGAAGTGCTCGTATATTTTACTGTACGGCACTTCACCTGTTTCTTGGGCACGAGCCGCCAGTGAGAGAGTTATGGGCTTGATGGAGTCTGTAGTCTCTTTGGTTGATAAGAAGACTACAAAGTGTAAGTCTGGTCAGCTGACTCTCTCGCCAATTTCGATATTGGGAATTCCAACGAAATCCATTTTATCTATTCGGCTCACAGCAATTCCACCAAGTACTGTACTGACTAATAATGCTAGTGACTAATACTGTATAGTGGAGTGAATATGAAACTGTCAACCAGCTGGTAGGCCTAGATCCTTCATGGGCTGTTGAGCCAATAACTCACAGAACAAACTGACTCATAATGGGCTTAGACTATATAGAATCTGTAATGAACAAGTAAATCAATAACAAGTGTAAGTCTGGTCAGCTGACTCTCTTGCCAATTTCGTTGATTTCGGACTCCAACGAAATCCACTTTATCTATCCAGTTCACAGCAAGGACTGACTAATAATGGGCATGGACTCGATAGAATCTGTCCATTGATTTGAAAAATTCTGGCCTGCAGACGTGCATTGTTGTGGAGCGTTGAGTGAGAAGCCACCACAGCAAGGAGTAGGCTGTGGCTGAGTTTGTGGCCGTAGTAGTATCGATAGCATGCGCTCTGTTTCTATGACTACGAGGGAAAACGCTGATCTGTGTTAGGGGGGTGCGGGGTGACGGTCGAGGGGGGCTTAGGAGAGGCACAAGATCAGTGAGCGGTCTAAATAAAAAATCGATGCTAAAATGCCATCGTGTCGAGTATCTGTGATGAACGAAGTGTGGGAAGACAGCATTGTTTCATACACACACACACGCGCAAGGGATTTTCATTTTCAAAGCCGCGTAAAAATTTTCGAGAACGGCCAGCCGATAAAAGAAGCACATTGTCGGAATCCTCATCAAACAATTTTCATTAGATTATCTCTGCACGTTGCCTTTGAGCTAATACTTTCGGGGGAAAATCAATACATTGAGAACAATAACTCATTTTCCCATCATCCTGCTATCGCTACCCAAATGAATTTGCGATACATACCCGATTAAATGAAAAGATAAGATATTGTCAAACCACATATTTATTAAAAATCGAGATACCGGTTTTGGTTTCTACACCATTATCAATCTCTGGTCATCTTTTTAGTTTATTAGAGAAGAGATTGATGATAATTTAAACTTAATATGGTATTGTCTTTGGTAATAGCAAAGAAGATGTAGTAGAAGTCAAGATATTGTTAAACCACAGATTTATAAAAAATCGAGAAACCAGTTTCTGATGCTCTACCATTATCAATCTCTGGTAAACCCCTTAGTTTAGTTTGGTTTACCAAAGCAGAGATTGATGATTGTTCAGCAACCATTACTAGTGAATATAAAGAATGTCTCTCCAGATTCACTGCCATTACACATTATCAATTTTTGGTCAACTTGAATGATTCATTGAAAAAAGTGATGACGCGTTGGTCTGAAAACCAGAGGTTTCTAGGTTCGATTCTTCATCAGGTATAGTCTGTCCAAGCAAAGAAGACACTCAGGCAAGATGGGAGATTTCTCCAGCTTGGTCAATAACTGTTCAAGAATTGTAAATGTGTTCTCCAATAGTAGATCAAATTTATAATTTTTGAACCAATATTGACCGAGCTTGAGTCATTCTCCCATCTTGCCAGAGGGTCTTCTTTGCTTGGACAGACTATAACAGTTTTTGACCACAGAACAATCAGATAAATGCGGCCGCCATGTCTTTTGGAGGAGACGATAAGCCGTTGGTCCCGATTGCCAAAAAGTAGTAGTCATCTCTCCTTATTACCAAACTAAACTGAGGAGTTTATCAGAGATTGATAATGGTAATGGATAATGGTAATCTCTCCTTATTACCAAACTAAACTGAGGAGTTTATCAGAGATTGATAATGGTAGGGTAACCGAAACTCAATTTTTGATGAATACAATATTGTTCATCAATAAAATATCTTGTCTTTTCATTCAATGTGGATAACTACCATAACTTCCTTGACAACTTCTTAACAAGTGAAATACAAATACCTAATTAGTAGATCTACCTTCTGCATCTATGTGCTATTACCAAAGACAATACCATATTATGTTTGATCTCTGATATTAATTTCATTATTTCTTCCATTTGTGATATCCACCCACTTTCAAAATTAATTTAACTGTGCGCCAGTGGATGATGCGTCTGACAGATCATTGATTAAGCCAAGTTAACAGACCAGCAATCACGGGGCTGTGGGTTTGATTACCCCCTATAATTATCAAGGTCCACTCGAATTACAGGACTGGAGTACTCAACTTGAACAGCATGGGCGACGTAGTTCTAGGTAACACCAAAAACCACTTGTAAAACTTTGAGCACGAATTTCAGAGAATTTCTAACCTCTAAGCCTCTAAGGTCCTCGACTGCACAAATATTCCAATTAACTCAATCAAGCCATTCTTGGTAAACCACTTCGTTATATTGAACTACATAGCAATAAATTGGTAGTGGTATGCATGCTATGGAAACAAGTCTGACCTTATTGATTCATTAAATTTTCTACAAAAAACTAAATATTTTGATAACTGTCACCCGACTGCAATCAGATTATCAGGAGTGATAAATATTCATTTGAATAATTAGTACAAATATGCATGAGTATAATCTATAAGATTAAAAGAAAAATGGAAGTCATTCATTTATCTGCTCATCGCATCAGCAGAACTGAAAATCTACACAAGCGAGTATGCGTTGAAATTTTTAATCTGGTTGGCATGTTTATAGTTATTGATTTGATTTATTGATTATAGTAACAAATCGTATTGCTAGGTCTAGTAAGACCATTGCATACATAACATATTACAACATCCAACTGTACTATACAATATACTTATACAAATAGAAATAAATAAATTCAATCCCAACAGAATAATTGTAAAATAATTTAGAAATTCTGAAAAAGCAAATAGTAGATTCTATGTTGAGAAAAATAGAATCATTTCTAGAAAAATGGCAATTTGAATTACAAGGAAAATAGATTTAATTCATCACATAGCTTATTCAAATGGATGAATAACAAGATGGTGGATGATTACACAAAAAAAATAGAAAAAAAAATAATAAAAAAATGAAGGCCCTATCAATCTGTACCACCAAGGAAGTATCTGAAGAGTCTTCTCTTGAATACATTGAGTGAATTATAAAACTCTATTCTCTCAGGGAGCACATTCCAAAGTCGAGCAGCAGTTACCACAAATGAGGAATTGAAGGCTGCTGTCCGGTGAATAGGGATCTGTAGGGTGTATACATGTGATCTAGTATTGCGGTTTGGGTAGACATCAATAAGCCGCACAAAATTATCAGCTTAGTAAGCAGGACCCGCTTTCAGGATCAGAATTCTAAATACTAGACACAGTAGAAAATATTGCCTACGCCTATCCAACTTCAGCCAGCCCAACTCCATGAAGAAGGGGGTGACATGAGAGAAGCGCCTGGCATCAAATAGGAATCTGACTGCATAATTCAATGAACGCTGGAGCTGTCCATTCAACTCATTTGAGAGGTCATTGTATGCAATGCAGCAATAATAAAAAAACGGCATTATCAAGGCATTGACAAGAGTTACAAGAGCTGGCCTGGGCAAAAATCTTCTTATTCTCTTTAGTTGATGCATACCCCCAAAGACCTTGTTACAGACCTTGTTACCTGTTCCCGCCAGTTTAGGGAGCTATCAATTATTAAACCAAGAACTTTGAGACTAGAACTGAAAGGAACAGGAGTACCACTAATGGTCACCAAAGGGGCACTGGGAATATCCAATTGGTTCAACAGCCTAGGATGTCCAATGACAATACTCTTAAATTTTGTAGGGTTCAGTGTTAGCCTATGAGCATGGGTCCATTCAACAAGCATTGAGATATAACTGTTCACTCTGTCAATGACATGATTGAAATGTGCCTTAGGGAAATGAGAGTAAATTATAAGATCATCAGCAAAATGATGGTAAGAAGTATGTGAAAAAATCATAGGAACATTATTAATATAAATTGAAAAGAGAAGAGGGCCCAAAACAGATCCTTGAGGTACACCTTGATTTATTATGCGCCAGGAGGAGATTTCATTGCTAGAAGACCCCATTACAGCCTGGGAACGACCCACTAGGTAAGATGAAAACCATGACAAGACAGAACTAGAAAAACTGCATTGATTCTTCAGCTTATTCAATAGTACATTATGATTAACATTATCAAAAGCTTTGCTGAAGTCAAATTGGACCAATAAAGTTCCAGCAGTTGATTTACTATCCAGTCCAGCCCGAATGTCATCAGTAATCTTGATCAGCGCAGTACTTGTACTATGGTGTGGTCTAAATCCCAATTGGAACCTGGTTAGACGCACTATAAGTACGGATTTCTGTAACTTTCCAAGAATTCGCCACATTATCTGCGTTTCTCTATAATTTCGATTTTTCGAAAACAAATTGGCGGAGAATGGCGAAATTTGGTGGACAGAATCAGACCAAGTCGATAAATATTACGTTGAAATATTTTTGAGATTACTCCAGTTATCATATTTCCCCAAGGGTTTCTTTGTGTTCTTGCAGATTTCACAGAAATGAATGAACTAAATACGTTCAAATCACATAGCCCTATAATAGCCTATACTAATGTTGAGCTGAGTGTTACATCTAATCCAAAGTACAGTATTCTCAAATCATCCAAAAATTGACCCTGTTCAGTAATATGATGAACATAACAAATCCGCCCGAATGTAATTTACAAGAGAGAGCCTGTTTGTTTTAATGACACTGCTGATGCTGCTAGGGGTCCAGGGGGCGGAGCCCCTGAGCTAGACGGATAAGACAAGGGGAGCAAGCCTGCTGGCTTGTCTGTTTATAGAGTTGCAATTTGCTCAAGTGATCAATCGATTTTTTTCACAAGTAATGAATATTATTTCTGGAGCAAATCTTTTATATTTTCCCAACACTTCATACAAAGAGGCTCTTTTTAGGAAAAAATGTCAATAAAGGTTCATTCAAATTAAAAAATAAATGAATGGATATCATTATCTTTTGAAAAACATTTTTCATAATGCAGAACAGTATATTGGAATAAGACCATAATTGACCTATGTAAGGAAAATATAGTTTAGAAACAATAATAAGAGAAATAAAGGTTTGTTCTTTCTGAGTGTAGGGATGAGTAGCTATGAATACTCTCTCATATAGGCTTAATAGCCGGCAGGCTCGCTTCGCTCGCCTTCTCCGCCTATCCAGAGGGCTCCGCTCCCTGAACCCCCGACAGTATCAGCAGTGTCAGTGAGTCAAAGAGACTAGCTTCACTAGCCTGCAAAACACCTATCTGTGTTAGTTGAGACAAACAGGAGAGCTTCGGTCGCCTGCAATTTCCTTCGAAAGGAATTGCTTTGATCATCATATGACTTAACAGGGTTCTTTTCAGTAATCGTTTTGAATTAGTTGTTCTATTACCTCAGCTCAACCTGGGTATATGATTTGAACGTACTAAGTTCAGTAGCTTTCGTGAAATAAACAAAAGTACAAACATTGGAAAACCTTATAACAGGTGTAATCTCGGAAGGGTTTCGAGATTTATTTAACACAACATTTCTAGATCTAATCTGGACCTGTTTACCAAATTACAACATTTTCTGTCAATTGGTTTTCGAAAAATCTAAGAAAAACTCCGAAAACTCCGAAAAATAGTAAAATGATAATATAGAGTTAGCGTAACCTTGGGAAGTATATCGGACATAGTTTGAAACTTGGTTCAATATCTTCCAAATCAATTCATGTATAATCTCGCTAAACCATTGAAATTACAGTAAGGATTGGTCGTATCAAGGGGAAGATATGCAACCCGCAATACATCTACAATTTTAAAAACTGATTCCTGACGTAATCTTGAACGGATTTAAAAAATATTTCAACACAACATTGTTCTAGACCTTAGACGAACCTCTCCACAAAATTTCGACATTTTCTACAGATTGGTTCTTGAAAAAATGAAGAAAATACCGAAACTGAACATGTCTGTCAAATTTGAACGCATTCGGTTCAGTGGATTTTTAGTTCTGGTGATGAATGAATGAATCAGTGCAATTTCGCTTTCAAAGATATAGATGAAATAAAGTATTATCACAAGACAGTTTTTTATTCCAACACTGTCACTTTTCAGGAGCGAAAAGTTTTCACCTTCATCCTACAATACTTCAGAAAGACAGAAATTAATTATTGATATAAATATTTCATTATCAATAAACTTCAATAAGCTTCACTATTAATAAACTCTCAAAAGAATGAATAAAAAGGAATGTTGGCAATTAGGATTCAAGAATGATACAATGACAGTTTTATTTCGAGTATTGTTTCATATAAATTGTTTCCTATCTAGATATTGGCGCTACAGGGAGAATAAAAGTTTGAGCGCCTGCAACCGAGTAATAGATGGAAATAAGAGAAATAATTGAAGAGGGGAAATACGAGAGAATCTTCTACAATTTTCCTAGTATTCATTCTCAATAACATTTTTAATATAGGAAGAGAGAGAGAGTAAGAGAGAGAGAGAGAGAGTGATGGAGAGATAGTGAGAGAAAGGAAGAGAGATTCGAGAATCAAGGTGCCTCACAATGTATGCAGCAAACAGACTAACTCGGAAATATGATTCCTTCACAATAATGGTAGTGGCGGTTGTTTGTGTGTATGTGTACTCGTCAGGCAAAGCTGTCAGGTGAAAAAAGAGCCCCTGATACCATCAGTGTTGGGTTGGTGAGGAGGAAGGGGGGTTGGAGAGGGAGAATGGGGAGTCGAATAACGTCGAGTCCGCAGGGACTAATATTAAAAGCCCGAATTCTCGGCATTCCGTGAAGGGTGAAGTTGCACATCACAAGTGTTATTCAAATCGGGTTCAACTTCGATATCAATGATTTTGCCTTTGAAAGAGCACTTGCAGAAAGAAAAGCACCTCAATCACGACCTCGCCGAGTGTTCAATGTCCAACATACAAGCTTCACTGAATTGCTTCAATTTGTTCTTCGATAATTTCGCTATAGACATTTCCCTCTTCTTTTTCCGGTATATTGAATTCCTCTGCAATCAGCGATCTATTGACACTCAACATACTTGTTTCCATATTTCGTCGTTTATTGTTTTATTGCTGTTATAGACACACGCTTTCATAAATGAAACGCTCGAACGCGTTCTAGCTAATCAATTGACGTCAAAAATGTCGATTGTCAATTACCGATTATTCCACGTGTCTGACTTTTTCAGGGAAGATTTTCCAATAAAAATCTGAAAAGTTCAATATCATACTGGATTATGAATCTAATTGTAATATGTTACAAATTCATTTTAATAATTTATCAATTCTCTGTCTCAATATCATAGACTGTCTGTCACCTTCTCATTCCTTCTCATTCCTTGGAGTTGTCAGATTAATGTAATGAATTTTTTTGCCCCAATATATGAAATTGATTTTCACATTTATCCTTTCTCTATTCTATCCAAATTATCAATAGTGATTATAATTGGAAAATAATTAAATGCACATTCATCGATAAGTGGAATTGAGTTGAATATTAATTTTTTCGAAAAGGAAATCTCAATTTATCTTTTCCCATCAGTTTCTCATCATTCTTTGCTCAGGTGATCAGACAGGTGAGAAAGTTATTTCTATTGTCCAACTTTCAAGCTCGTCTTCATAAATCTCAATGTTGTACAGAAAGTAGAATTCAATCGCTATGACAAACGCCAACAAAATAAGCGTTTGACGAATGTCTGTTATTAATTCTCAGCTCTGTTAGGACAGTCCAAACGCATTCTATGAATATAAAACGGTTTTCTTTGGTCTCGACTCGATATGCTTGATATACACAGAAACCTCGCCGTCTGTTCTGGCATAACTGAATATTAACATAGACTAAGTATACATCTACCATCTAAGTATACATTAGAGGAGGGTTAAGAGTAAGAGAGGGCCGGCTGCGCCCTAACTTAGCCCTCCCAGGCAAACAAATGAAGGCAGCTATTCTATTCTATTCTACACATAGCGTCTAAAATATATACGGTATTACTAACATTAATATACGCCAACTACACGTTTCGGTGGTGTCTACTAGGCTATACATACTTTTTAATACTTTTTGGTGAGACTCACTGGCGGCTCGTACCCACGATACAGGTGAAGTGCCCGTATCCTTTACTATACAGCACTTCACCTGTTTCGTGGGCACGAGCCGCCAGTGGCGAGACTATATTTGTATAACAGATTTATGCCAAACACAAAGACCTATCATACTGCATAAATAAAGCATTTCGTTATTATTCGAGCTTTATTCATTCATCACGTCATTTGAATAGGTAAGAGACGGCACATGAAATAAATAATAATCGCTCCCCCAGCGCCCAAACTCGAATAATTCAAAATTCATTCCATATTCCATCGAACCAAGTTTTATTTTGATGTTGATTTTAACAATACGGTAGCTGATTGGAGAATCATTGCAAATGCTATTACGAGTAGTCAGACAAAGATTATACGGTTGAATTAATGGGCACTGTCAAAAAATAATGCTTTTATGTTATCAATTTGTATCTGATTGTGAATTGAATAATTATTATTTTGTGTTTTGTGAAAAGCGTTTGTGAGTGACCTCTTGTTGTCTGTTCACTTCGATCCGCTCTGATTAAAGATTGGCCCACACACTACAGCACGGCCCAGTACACACTAGTACACGGCATGCACGCTTTTTCATCTTGCTTGTGCGCTAATTCAATTTGACTGTACGGATCCGATCATGTCAGTTTTAATCCTTACGTTGGTGCTGGTACTCTAGCCGGCGGATAACAACCTTTTTTTCTCTCCTGTTTTCGTTCAACAACGCTTTCCAATTTGTTTTTTTTTTCTGCTTTGCCACTGTTCACTCCTTGACAACGGCTTGTCTAGATAACCTTTTCGAGGTGAAAATTTCCATTCATCTGCTTTAAAATTAAGGCAATCCGTTTGACTTGCACACTCCGGATATTGGAGTTGAAATCTTTTAAGCAGTGCACAGATTAGAATAGATGAATTATAGCCAAGTTCAAAATACTTTACGTTCAGAAATGACGAAAAAATGGAATGGATGCATCCATAGATGGATGATACACAATCTGATAATGGAGAAAGAATAGGTACACTCCCCTGGATTGGAACTTCAAATGAAGCATTCTAAATGCTCTTTGACTGACTTTGGTTATGCATCAATCCAATAATTCATTTTGTGATAAGATCTTTTATCTGTATTCTAGTTTGTGTGTCAAATCATTCACAGATGTCGCACTTATAAAGGTGTTATAAAACTGTTTTCAACTTCTCTAACTGACTTATTTAACTCGGGATCTCATTGACACAACAACTGTCATTAACGTGGCGACTCTCCCGGAGTTACCCTCAAACAGTTTGATGTGTCCTATTCAAGCATGATGTAAGTTGAGACTGATTATTATTATCAGTATCATTTTCACTATTCTTTTCATCTTTTTGGACTGAAATAACAAAGCTAATTTTAAACTTTCTCTGTATTTTTTTGATCGCGTTTGTGACTGATGAGGCTTTTATTAATATCGACTATTTTGAAAAAGTCCCAAGTTTCAATAAAAATAATAATTAATATTCGTTGGTTAGCAGCCTTTGTGCTGGTTGGTAGCCGTACTTTTCCAATCAGCTTTTCAATTCAGCTCAAATCTGGCATCGATATTGTTACTCTTTCCTAGAATTTTCTCTTGCCTTTTATTCGTTTTGTTAGTACCTCATGCCGGAGCAACAAATTGTGCTCTTCTTCTTCATTTACAGTCCCTCGCTCACTCTCTTTCTCTTTCTCATTTTCTATCTCTTTTTCTTCTCTTTTCTCTTCCTCTCTCTCTCTCTTTGATAAAATCAAAATCGATGGTAATGAAATCCCTTACTGTAGTTCTGTTAAAAACTTAGGTACCATCATGAATAGAAATTCAGATTGGTCAGAACAGGTTAATAAAACATGTAAGAAAGTTTTCTCAGCCATGCATTCATTGAAGGAACTACAAGACATTATACCAAGAAATATCAGATTGCTGCTGGTTAAATCACTAATCTTCCCACATTTTATATATTATAACTCTGTAATTAATGACATGACAGTGACATTTAATGATAAACTACAGCGCTGTCAAAACTATTGCTTAAGATTTGTTTACTCTCTCCAACGTCATGGAAGAATCACCCAAGCACATATTTCAAGATCAACTTTAAAGTTACCAGATCAGAGACTTTTTCGAATTGTCAAGCTGGTTAGGTATATTTTGAAATATGGCAAACCGAAATATTTTAAAAACGATTTTAAATTTGTTTCTGAAGGTAGGAGAATAGACGTATTACGCACGAGGACTGGAGAAAATACTTTGAGGATTCCAATTCACCGAACAACAATTTATACTAATACAGAACAGTACAGTTTTGTACATATAAGTCCTTTCTAGTCTCAGGCTGCCGTGAATGGAATGCCCTCCCTGAATCTATCAGGTCTATTGAGAGCCGAGCGAGCTTCATCTTGGAATTTAAAAAACATCTTTTTGAGAAAATGATCGAATATGTTCAAACCTAGAGCAACAACATGACAAACTCCTTCATCCGCCCTCATTGTCACCTATCACATACCCGTAGTAATAAATCCAACTCTCATCATTCACCATCTTAACTTTCTCACCATAATTTAGTTATAAATTAAACTTCCACTATCATCATTCATTCGCCATCTAATTAACGGTTTGGCGTTATTGTAACATCAATCCAACTTTTGTAATTTGCCACACTCTACCATAATCTTGTATACTTGTATATAATTTCTACTTTGAGTTGGCTTAATTTACAATATCATTATCCATTACCGTTCTCAGTTCCGATAAAGTAGAATATAATCATATTGTAGTAATCACAGATCAAATACAGATTTTTGTACATATTGTTCACTAGCCGGCAGACTCGCTTCGCTCGCCTTCTCCGCCTAGCCTGGACCCCCGACAGTATAGGCAGTGTAAGTGAGTCAAACAGGCTCGCTTCGCTCGCCTGCAAAACCTCTGTCAGTGTCAGCTGAGACAAACAGGCTCGCTTCGCTCGCCTGCAAATTCCGTTAAGTAGGGGTTTGAAATTTATTGAGCACAGCATTTCTACACCTAATCTTGACCAGTTTACCTAATTGCAACATTTTCTGCCAATTTGTTGCAAATCTAAGAAAAACTCCGAAAATTAAAAAAAAATAGTAAAACGCTAATATTAAGCGTAACCTTGGGAAGTATATCGGACATAGTTTGAAACTAGATTCAATATCTTCCAAATTAATTCATCTATAATCTCGCTGAACCATTCAATTTACAGTTAGGATTGGTCGTATCAAGGCGGAAGATATGCAACCCGCAACACATCTACAATTTTGAAAACCTGATTACTGGCGTAATCTTGAACGGATTGCAAAAATTTCTAGACCTCATTTGAGCCTGCCCACCAAATATCAACATTTTCTACCGATTGGTTCTCGAAAAAATGAGGAAAACGCCGAAAAACTCCAGAAAAACTAAAATATTTGGCGTAACCTTGAAAAGTTTTTTAAATCCTTTCTTAGCGCGCGTCTTAACGTCCAACTGAGCATGCCTGTCAAATTTGAAAGCATTCGCTTCAGTGGATTTTTAGTTCTGGTGATGAATGAATCAGCCAGTCAGTGCCATTTTGCTTATCTATATCTATAAAAGCGAAATGGCACTGACTGACTGACTGACATCACCAAAACTAAAAATCCACTGAACCGAATAAATTTGGCAGGCATGTTCAGTTGAACGTTTAGACGCGCGCTAAGAACGGATTTTAAGAACTTTTCAAGGATACGCCAAATATTTAAGTTTTCTATAGTTTTTCGGCATTTTCTCACTTTTTTCGAGAACCAATCGGTAGAAAATGTTGATATTATGGAAAATGTTGGTAGGTAGGTTCAGATTAGGTCTAGACATGTTGTGTTGAGATATTTTTGAATTCCGTTCAAGATTACGCCAATAATCAGGTTTTTCAAAATTGTAGATGTTTTGCGGGTTGCATAGCTTCCTCCTTGATACGACCAATCCTTAGTGAAAATTCAATGGTTCAGCGAGATTGAAGATAAATTTTGCACTCATTAAATCACCGTATTTGTATTTGTTACTAGAAGTTTCTATTTTGTGAAATTTATAGTATAATTTGTTCTACTCATTTATATTGTAATGTAAAATAGAGTAATCTAATCCAATCTATTCTAATCTCTCTCTCTCTTTTAAGAGAGGGACAAAGAGAGATCTGTCTTTGTCTTTCTCTCTCTATTTATTTCTGTTCCATTTAGGAGTGCGATTATTGTTACATTCTCAACATGTATACATAGTATAAGACTTTAGTTTCAATCATTACACTCCTTTCCATTTACATTACTCTGAATCAATTCCATTACTTTCAGTTTGAGTTGATTCAAATTTGAGCGACTCTTTCAAGTTGTTATCGCTTAGTATTATCTATAATTATTCATTATTATTCGATATTTAATCCATTTGATTGACATTTCATTACCATTATTCTTATCATTCCCACTCATATGAGTAATTAATAATTCTACATAATCTCATAGTATGAAATTTTCAATTTAATAATTCCTAGTAGTCGTAAAGATCAGAAAAATATTCGCCAATGGTTGAGTGTTAATGGGAGAGATGTCTTTGAACATCCTTCTCCAAGAATGGACATTTATATGTCTAAACTCCGTCATTATTTATGTAGATACAACACACATTTGGGTTTATGAGGGTGAAGCCCACATGAGCTCATAGGCTTGTGCGTGGGTAATGAAATGGATGATAGATTTTGACTACTTTTTTTTAAATGTAGTCGGGACCGACGGCTTATCGTCTCCTCCGAAAGACGGGGTGGCCGTATTTATGTGATTGTGCTGTGGTCAAAAATTATTTCCCCGCTTGGGACTTGAACCAGGGTCCACTTGGTTATCGGACCGGCGCTTTATCACTCCTCCAACGAGCCACCCCGTAATTTATATTACCCTTAGCTTATTGAATCCTACGTCTGACTCATTTTGCAAGTTTTCATTGTTTATAATAAGCCCACTCAAGAGAACCATAATGTAATTAGAGAAATTTATTTTCATTTATATTTATTCTTGTAGCATAGGATTTGAATTATTGTATTATGTGATCTAGATGAATAAAGTGATTGAATCTGAATCTGAATATCTCTCTCTCTCTTTCCCTCTTTGATGTTTTGTGGCTGAAGACGTGTGTCATTTGGGCTCCCATTTTTACAATATTTTCGTAGGGTAAAACAGTTCAATCCACTAATTATTATACACCAAATTATTCAGTTTTTAATGCCGCGTTCTATAGTGTAATTATCTTTTTCATACCTTAATCAGTTTTCTAGATATCTTGTTAAAACGCTTTCAGTTGTCCTAATCTTCTGTTAAACACTTCCCCCACCACTTCCGCCATCATGGTCAACTACATAAATCGAGGAACGCCAGCGAAGAAGAATGAGGTCAACGTCCGTCCGGTACCTGAACCTACTACTTCCCAGGCTATTTCTAGCCCATTGTCTGCGGAGCTACTGCAGGAAATGAGGGCCCACATCGAAAGGGCTGTCACCACAGCAGTGACAGCGGCTCTAAAATCGATTCTCGAAGAATTTGAGGCACTGAAGAAGGAGAATCAATGGTTGTGTGACAAGATTCGAGAACTCGAGGTCGACTGTCACCTCAAAGTCGATGACCTCGAACAATACGGTCGCCGACATTCGCTCCGTATATTCGGGATCCCTGAAAGGGAAGGTGAGGATACCGACGAGCTGGCGCTGCGCGTTTTCAATGACAAGCTGAAGGTCCCGGTGGGGCTCGAAGATGTGAATCGTTCGCATCGCGTCGGAAAGCGTCAACAAGCGTCACCTGGAGAACCTAAACCATAATAATAATAATAATATTCTTGTAACCTGGCTGGCTCAGGTCTGGTTTCAGAGAATTTAAGTGGCCTCTTGAAGCTGACTTGGGATGAGGGGCCATCTAGTCTTATCAGGAGCCCCCATGTCTAATCAGTGGCCATGAAAGTCTGGAAAAATTTGTAGTATTTTCATAGTATTTATTAGAAAATAATTTACTTCTTATCAAATTGTTTAAATTGCAATAAAAGATTATTCATTTCTTTGGAGCCGATTAATGTTTTTTTTTGCTGAGTGAATCTTGGGCCCCTCCGGGCCCCCAGGGCCCAGGGCCGTCGGCGATCGCCGACTAGCCGACCTGGCCAGTCTGGCACTGCTCTCAAGACAAGGCGAGTCACAAGAGCTCCTGCGCCATGGATTGGACCTGAGATCAAACAATTAATGAAGGAGCGTGACCGTCTATGCAGACTTGCCAGACAAACGCAGGATCCTCTCATATTTACTCAATACAAGCAATTGAGAAATCGATGCAAGAAGTTGCTCAGAAATTCAAAATGTCAATTTTTTCATCGATCTCTTGGTTTTGCCAGATCAACTGCATCCAAGTGGCAAGCACTCAGAAAGCTTGGGGTGGGCAAGGATAAGAAGGGATTGGTGCTGAACCACAGCCCAAATGAGCTAAATGATTTCTTTTCAGAGATACCAGTGCCCTTGGACCGTGCACGTGTCTATACAGAGGAGTACACACCAGTTCCAGTAACTGCAGGGGAATTCTACTTCACTGCTGACACTGAGGCCAAGGTGAAAAATGCAATTTTATCTATCAAAAGCAATGCTGTTGGTGCTGATTCACTCCCATTGCGGTTCATTAAGATTTTATTACCTATTACTCTACCATACATCACACATATTTACAATACCTCTCTAATTTCTTCTGTATTTCCAGCCTACTTTAAAGTTTCTACAATAATTCCTCTCAATAAAACTTCTAATCTTTCTGGCCCATCTGACTATCGACCTGTTTCAGTGCTGTCTGTGATATCTAAAGGTCTTAAAAAATATGCATATGAACAAATCAATTCTCACATTTCTGTTCACAATCACCTTAATGTCTTCCAATCAGGATTTAGGCAAGGATTTAGTACAATGACTGCCCTTCTCTGTGTTACAGACGATATTTGATTTGCCATGGATAATGGACAGCTGACTTTAATGGTCCTAATTGATATGAGCAAGGCATTCGATTCTATCTATCATCCACTGCTTCTAAAAAATTTGGTAAACTTTGGTTTTTCGGCCTGGACTGTTGCCTGGATAAGATCTTATCTGGCAGATAGACAGCAGTGTGTACGAGCTGGTGGTGATCAGTCGAGGTGGAGGGTGGTGAACAGAGGCGTACCACAGGGCTCAGTTTTGGGTCCGCTGCTGTTTAATTTGTATATTAATGACGTGACCGAAAGACTAAAGTTCACTAAATATCACATCTATGCAGATGACTTGCAGCTCTACTTGCATTTCGACATCAATGACTTTGATGATGCTGTGCATAGGATGAATGTTGATTTGAATGCTATTTCCGAATGGGTTGAACAGCACGGATTGAAAATCAATGAAAGCAAATCAAAAGCAATCATTGTTGGGCACAAGACGACTCCCAAACCTTGACTACACAAATGGTCCTTATGTTACCATTAATGATCAGCAATTAGAGTACTGACATTCAGTCAAAAATCTGGGTATTGTAATGAACAAGCATCTTGATTGGACAGAGCAAGTAACTAAGACTTGCAACAGGGTCTTTGCTGGCATTCATTCATTGAAGAGGATTAGCCTTTTTCTGCCTCTCTGGGTGAGGGTAATGCTGATGAAGACCCTGATCTTTCTATTCTTTCATTACTGTGATGCTGTTACCCATGACATGACTGTGGCACTGTCAGAGAGGCTCCAGAGAGCACAGAATTATTGTCTGAGGTTTATTTTTGATCTGGACCGAGGGGAACACATAACACCATATTTTAATCAACTCAACATTCTCAAGCTGAGAAGATTCCACTCGTATCATATTTTAACTTTATTATTCAAAATAATTTCCACTAAGAGCCCAGTGTATTTAAGCCAGAGGTTTAGGTTTCTTGGAGAGGTAGGTAGAGGGGGCACCCGACACAGCTTCTCTGTATTGTTTGTTCCAAGACTTCGCACTGTTGTGTACAACAGGTCTTTTCATGTGACGGCCTGTCGACTGTGGAATTTGCTTCCATATGAGGTGAGATTGATTGAGCGCCAGTCCTGGTTCAGCGCGGCTGTCATGGATTGCGTGAGGGGGGCCGACTGGGACGGTTAGTGGGGACTTGAGTACAAAATATACTGGTGTGTGTGAATGTGAGAGAGTGCATTAATGGTTGTGTTCTTCAAACACTTCATTTTTTTCTTATTACTGCTGTAGCCATTTTTTAAAAATAATTTTCAAATATTTCTAGTTTAGTTTGCTTTGTATTACTCTACAGTATTGTTCTAATTTTCTTTGATTAGTGAGCTATCAATAATTGTTTTATTTCATTTATTAATTTATTATCATTTTATTGTATCTATTATTACATCTTTTAATTTGATTTTGCTTTTACGTTTATTAAAAGGAGAAATGTAGCGGAGGGTTAAGTGTAAGAGAGGGCCGGCTGCGCCCTAACTTCGCCCTCCCAGGTTTAAAATGAAGGCAGCCATTGAATTGAATTGACTGAGAAATTCAATGGAATGATGAACTGAACTGATGGATTGAAAGAGTGGACTGATAGGATGCACTGAATAAATGGACTGATAAAAAATACTGACAGAATTGACTGATACATTGAATGTACACAATCCACCAGTTTTGGAAAAACCCATTTTCAAAAACTTCCTCTTCTGTGATTGGTTGAAAATTTGGAAAGTCCAAAATACTTTACGCACTAGTGCGTAAAGTATTTTAGGCACTCGTGTGAGAATGGCCCATTTTAGAAACTCTATCCAGTGTGTAAAGATGTATTTTTTTGCTATCTGTAGGAAAAAGTAATTAAGCTATCTTTCTTTCTAAATATCTATTTTTCTCTCAGAGTTCTAACTCCGCCCTTACAAAGGCCATCTATCCGTCTATCTCTTTCTATTTTCTCTCTCTCTCTCTCTCTCTCTCTCTCTCTCTCTCTCTCTCTCTCTCTCTTAGAGAAAACTGACTCGATTACTTAACTCATGCAAAATGTGTAGTCTCATTTTTTCATTATCATACCATAGGATTTATAACGATATAGGCCTACTGTATTATGTAATATATATGAAAAAAGTGATTGAATCTGGATTTGAGTCAGAATGTACCCTTTATTCTTGTGGGTTTTCTATGTATTGTATGATATTGTATTGATTTATTGTATGAAATTTATGTTTTGAATGTACATGAATGTAAGACAGCAATGTAAATAAATAAATAAAAATCTATCTCTTCAACTCTTCGAAACACTTCTTCATTAGTCACCTTCTATTCAATAATTATAACAATGCAGATTCACAAGATACCGTATTTTAATATTGACCAGCAGCACAAGGCCGGATTCAATAATTAAATGATCGAAGACTGGAAGTAGATTGTGAGGAAGTTGTAGGATTAGTGGATGCTTGTGTCATTGTCTGGAAGTTTGACTATTTGTCGCCCTCTATAGAAGTTCTTGAAACAATTCAAGTTGCGAACAATTAATGGATTGTGCGTTGTGGCAGGGGTCATGATGGCTTAGGGTGGAAGGGGGTTGATGGTTTGAGGAGGGAGTAGGAGGAGGAGGAGGATTCAAAAGAAGGAGTTTATGGGTTTGTGCTGCAGTTCTGCAGTTTAGCTTTGTTACATTGTAATGCACAAGTGAATAGCTGCAGTTCAGTACTGTCACGACCAACAAAGTTACCGGAATAAATGCTGTCATTTGTGGCTCGACTCTCTCGATTATTCTGACGGATTTTCCTGGGAGCTGTATGGATCGAGTTTTGTTCAGGCTACTTCTGACAAGTCGAAGCTGGTGATCAAAACTCTATTCATTCTACCTCTCATTCCTTCCACTCTCTTTAGAGAAAGGAGTTTGAAAAACCCCTATTCGAAATATGAAACCTTGACTCAGATGAATAATAGAGAATACAGGTTTGTACAGGGAAAATGAAGAATGCGAATACCTTGAAACGAGAAATACATTCTTAGAAAATGATGTTTAAGTGACAAGAATAGAAATGGAAAAAAAGTCTTGGAAAAGCCTGCAAGACCGTATTGAGACAATAGAGTATACGAGAAAAAACTGAGGAAACCGAGTGAGAGAATACGGTTGATTAAAATTTTGGAAGATCGAATCCGTTGTAGACAATAGCAGTAAAAAAAGAGAAGTAGAGACGGAGAGAGTGAAGATTATAGAGAGTCCGAGTAAAACAAATAAAAAAAATACAATGGAGGTAGAGAAGACAGGAAAGTATAAGTAGGCGGAAAAGGTACCAGGATAATAAATTATAGAATGGGAAAAGTGGGGAAGAAGGAGGAGAAGTAGAGGGAGACAAAGAGTGAAAAAGTAGAGGAGGGTAGACATGGATATAAAATTACATATTCGTAAATAGAGGTGATTATCCTGTTGATTTTCTCAAGATTTTATGAAGAGAGGGATGAGTGAGAGGAAATGGAGGAGGAGGTGGGAGGAAGGTAGGTAGTCGAAGGAGTGGGAGGGAAAGGAGGAGGAGGAAGAGGAGGAGCGGGATGGAGTGGAAGAGAAGGAGGAGGTTGAAGGAGGAGGAGGATGAGGAGAAGGAGGAGTGGGAGGAGGAAGAGGAGGAGCAGGAGGAGGCTAAGGAGAGGGTATAGGAAGGATTCAACTGGAAAGCCGACGTCAAAATTAAGTTATTAAGATTATTCCAGTCTTATATAATTATTACTAGCCGGCAGGCTCGCTTCGCTCGCCTTCTCCGCCTAGCCAGGGGGCTTCCGCCCCCTGAACCCCCGACAGTATCAGCAGAGTCAGTGAGTCAAACATACTTGCTTCGCTCGCCTGCATAACCTATATCAGTGTAAAGCTGAGACAAACAGGCTCGCTTCGCTCGCCTGCAAATTCCGTTCAGAAGGGATTCAAAATTTATTGAACACAGCATTTCTAGACCTAATCTTTTAACATTCTCTACCAATTTATTCTCAAAAAATCCAAGATAAACTCAGAAAAATAGTAAACGCTAATATTGAGCGTAACCTTGGGAAGTATAGGCTATCGGACATAGTTTGAAACTTGATTCAATATCTTCCAAATTAGTTCATCTATAATCTCGCTGAACCATTGAATTTACAGTAAGGATTTACAGTAATTTACAGTGACCTATTCTCATGTAACTACTATGGTGTGCCTGTGTCATTTGCAGATGACACTGCCTTTGCATATTGTGGCTTGAATGGTCTGAACTTGAAGGATATGATGCAGAGTGATGTGAAAAAATTATTACTGTGGTTCAAATGTAATAATTTGAATCTAAACTTGTCAACGAAGTATATACTGTTCACACTGTCATCAACATGGAATTTACTATCTGAATTTAGGTTTCATGATGAATGTGGACAAAGTAATAATTGTAACTGTGAAGTTGTCACGGAGGTTGACTCCATCAAATATCTGGGTGTTACAGTTGATGTGAAGCTCACCTGGTCTCAACACATACGGAATATAAAAAATTATCTGTTACTCATCCTGAGAAAATTCTACTTTTTAAAAAAGATTCTTCCAATTGCCATTCTAAGAGAATTATACTTTGCTCTTGTTGACTCAAAATTGAATTATGGAATAAGTTGTTGGGGCTCCACATATATTACACACTTGAGACCACTTATAAACATACAAAAATCTATTGTCAGAGCAGTAAAAAAATCAGGTAGATATGAACATTCTTTTCCCTTGTTTCAAGAGCTTAAATGTATGCCTCTTCAGTCGTAGTTGGGCAGCCGATGAATAAACAACAAACTCCGGTTCGCTTATCGTTATCTCTTTAAGTCGACGTCGTTTGCCATACCGTGCTACTACTTGGTTCCGCAATTTTATTCTTGTAAATCTAGTAATTTTATAAAGTTTTCATTTAAAATTCAACAAGTTAAATTTACTTCAAGAACTTTAATACATACGTGAACATGGGAGATACCTGCAAAAAGTGCAGCTCAGTGATCCAAGCTAAGGATAGCCTCAAATGCATAGCTTGTAGTGGTGTTTTCCATTTACCATGTTTGGACCCTTCGCTTAGTGATTTAAGTAAAAAAACGAGTTCAAGAAATAAATGGAAGTGTGAAAAGTGCAATCAACAGGATACCGAACAGGACAGTTTAACCTCCATACTCATAGCTTTCCGAAAAGAGACAAACGAGAAACTTGATAACGTCCAGAAAGATTTGAATTCAGTCATCAAAGATGTCAATTCGTTGAAAGAACAGTACAGTGAAATCAACAAATTGTGTAAAAATAACACTGAATCTATCGACGGTATAGTGCTTGAAAACACTCGACTAGCCTGTGAAGTGGAACAACTTAAATCGCACATTGCTGACTTACAACAGCATACACGTAAAAATAACATTATAATCTCCGGTGTACCCGTTACCAGAGGTGAGAATTTATTTAATATTCTTCATAAGCTCGCGGTTTTATTGAACGTTCGATTTGACCAGTACGATGTATCAGCACACATAGGTTGCCCAGTAGGAAGATGAACATTCCGCCGACAATCGTGGTAAATTTTGTATCTCGCTTGTCAAAGGGTGATTGGTTGTATGCGAGAAGTCAAAGAAAGAATCTATCCGCACGTGAACTACATCACCAATTTCCAGATAGTCAGGTCTATATTAATGAACATTTAGCGCAACACACTAGTGCCATCTTCAATGCTGCGAGAGCTCTCATGAAGGATGGAAAACTGGCAGCCGTATGGATTCGCGACGGAAGAGTGCTTGCCAGGAAAAGCACAACGAGCCCAATTTTCCGGGTCGTGGATCTAGACCAGCTTGAGCAGTACAAAACCATAGCTCAAACTCCGACTGGCGACGACAATGGTGGCAATGCAGAGAGTGGTGAGGCAAGGGACAGTCAGTGAGTGAAATAAACTATCTATCTATAAACTAATCCGTAAATATAAATAAAATAAAGATTATAATTTTTTTATACTATGTTACATAAAAAATTCACACCTTGTTTCAGCTTATCTAATCATAGGAGTTAAATCTAATATTTTGGTTGATTGATAGTCACTGCACCTAACAAATTTTAACTTATCAAAATAACATTCCTACTTTCTTATTTCTTTCAACAACCATTCCCTATTGAACCTCACTTATTATCATTAACAATTATCAACTTATTTTCTATAACAATAAATTAATATATTCAATTAGGGTATAAATTATTATTTAATTTAATATTCATTATGAAATACTCTGAAAAAATGATTTAGTACATTACCTTGCTGTACTCATCTAATAGCTAATGATGAGTTGATAAGTATAATTTATCCTGATATTTACCTGGAATAAACTCGACTTCACGAAACTCTATCTTATACTATCTAACCTCGATAAGTTGAGATAAGGTTGAATTGTTCTTCAACCAATTTGTGATTATGATAGCTCTTGCAGTGGTTTGCGTGTCTTCTACCTTTGTTAGGGCTCTTCTACCCTATGGATTAAGTAACTGTACATTTAAATCTTTTTTATATGAGCAAACTTATCTCATATCATTGAACCATTTTTCTTAAAATTCTAAAATATATATAATCGGGTTCTAATTTTTATTTCTGTTTTATCTTCAATTTATTGAGCATCATAACTTATTATAATGAGGATGTTTCTTATTATCATTAACTTATATAGGACTATCTCATACATTCATGATTTTATCATGTAATTCGGAAAAAATATAAATTTGAATTCAATAAATAAAGAATATCCCTCTATGTTATGTAGTCAGTATAACAGCAACACATTTATTTTATTATTTGAAATTCAACGATATTCGTAGAGTTTTTTTTTTTGTAGAATACTTATTTATTCTATAAATGTAAATAAATCCATCATTCATAGGGGAGCTTCAATTATATTTTCCCACGAAGATTTTTTTTTCTTCTTCTTTTAATTATTTTTGAAGATTATTTCAAGTCTGAAATAGTACTTATATATTATTATGTTTTATACTTAATATTGTGATTTACATTTATTTATTTTTTGAGTTTACTTCAATTATCACCATATTTGTCCCTAGTTAAGGTTAAAACTGTCTAATACGAAGTCAGAGAATCTTTATTTTTTCTTTACTTCTTAATTTGCGTATGCACTCTTATTACTATTTTCCTCTCTTTCTGTCTTACGAAGACAAGATGTTGTTCATTTGTAATACCAGCGAATTACTTGTTCATTTTTTTTGTTTTCTAGTCCTTATATCGTAAGATGTATGTTATATAATAACAACAACAGTACTTGAATATTTTCTTCAACATGCTATTTAAAAATACGGTATTGTAATAATTGTGTTATATAATAACAACAACAGTACTTAAATATTTGAATTATTATGTATTTAATCACCTAATTCTATTCCATATTAATCAAATTTTTACAGCGTTTTTCTAGTCCATATTAATCAAATTTTTACAGCGTTTTTCTAGAATCTTATTGCATATAAGTTTAAACTGTCTCTTCATATAAAAAAAAATATATATATAAATTTTTTTTCTTCATCATATACTGTATATATTTTTTATAATTATTCACTAAATATATATAATACAGTTTTCTTAAAAGCGATATCATGTCTTTATCAGAAGTTAGAGTAATGAAAAATCTTTATTGTTTTCCGAAAGAGAACTAAGTGAAATCTCTTTAATAAGAATCCTATAATTCGTATTCCTACTAAAATAGAATTAAATTTAATTTATTGATCAAAAACACAATAATACAATAACAATAACATACAATTATCCAATACAATCTGTACTTAAACCTATCCAATTCAATACTGTTTTAATTTTTTTGCGGTTGGTAAACATTTTATTTATTTATCAAGCACTTGGTGTGGCAAGCGACTGACTTTTATGTATTATTAATTTTGTAATCGCCCTACTCTAGAGATGATGAATCTGAATACTGATGTTTATGACTCTCCATTGATAGACTATGTTATCTGTAATGATATTAATAATTTTGCTAACATTGAGACAGATGAAGCGACGGCGTTTAGGGTTGTTCACCAGAACATTCGCAGTTATAAAAAAAATTTTGATTCTTTTTTAGTACTTTTACAAGGCTTACAAATCAAATTCCATTGCATTATCCTTACTGAGGCCTGGCTCAATGATAATAGCGATTTAAATAACATAAATGGATACACATTACATAGGTCCTACAACAATTTAAATAGTAGCGATGGTATTGTTATCTACATTGATAGTAGCTTATCTGTTTCTTGTAGTCAGCTCTTACTGGGTGGAGTGGCCACCAGCTTATCTCTGAATTTCAATTGGGAGGGGGTTCAATGCGACCTGTTGGCCGTTTATCGTTGTTCCAATTCCAGCTTTCCACATTTCATCGAGGGTCTCTCTGCCTACTACAGTAATGAAACCCGTCTCTCTAAATTATGTATCTTTGGTGGCGATATAAACCTAACCGACCTTTTACAACCTAATCCTTATCCCCTACGTGACGACTATTTGGACCCGCTTTGTGAGGCGAATCTGATAACGTGTATAGAAAACATAACAAGACCGGACAGCAATAGCTGTTTAGATCACTTTTTTTTAAAACCGATTAGTAAATTTATCGCAAAATCAGTTGTGATAGAATCAGCAGTGACGGACCATTATGCCACTTGTATCATTCTTCACACTCGAGAAGATAAAAGACCTGTACATAGGGAAGTAAAATTAATACGAAATTGGCCCAACATTAACGTTTCTATATCTAATCAGAACTGGGATCCCGTAACTTCTGAAGTTGATATAGACTCATCTTCAATTAATCTTATTAAAACACTACAAAATGTAATATCATCCAATACTGTTGAAGTTGTAATTAACGCAAAAAATTCAAGGCTCAAGCCATGGATCACCTACAATCTGGTTAACTCAATCCGAAACAGAGACAGACTTAGAAAACAGTCACAGAATCAACCTTTCAACATTGCTCTCAAAAACAGATATATACGGTATAGAAATGTCCTTCACTCAACTATTAAACGAGCAAAATTCATGTATTACAAAAATAAAATAGATTCAGCAGAAGGAGACCCTCGGAGATTCTGGTCAGTTGTTAATGAGATCTCTGGTCGACCCACTGGCAAAGATAAATTTCCCGTTGACTCATTCAATGATGGCAACCCTGCTCCTCCCTCAAAAGTAAAAGATATCTCCAATGACTTTAACCAATATTTTACCTCTGTTGGAGCGCGGCTGGCCGCGGCCATCCAACCCTCAGGTCCATCTGAGGTGAGGGACTCTGACTATGCCACTGATGCCGTGTTCGAGCTTCGTCCTGTTACTGAACATGAGTTACTGAGTGTGGTGGGATGCTGCCGACCACTGTGGGGTGGAAGGGGCGTTCTGCGCCGGGTTGGGATTCAATTCCGACTCAGCTGCTGAGGGGGAATGTTCATGGGCTTCTCATCCCGCTTTTACACATAATTAACCTAAGTATTTCCTCTGGCAGATTTCCGGAGTCTTGCAAATTAGCTACAGTTATACCTATCTACAAATCCGGCTCAAAATCAACCATAAGTAACTTTTGACCAATTTCCCTTCTGATTGCTTTAGCCAAAATAATTTTAAAATGTGTGAAAATCCAAGTCAATAATTACTTAGACAATAACAATATTATCTCCAACAATCAGTATGGCTTCAGATCCTCCAAAAACACATCCGATGCTCTTTTTGAAATTAACAAATATGTCACCACTCAATCCAGTAGTAAAAAAGTCCTAATTACCTTTTTAGATCTAGTTAAGGCATTTGACTCAATAGATAGGAATATTCTTTTCACAAAACTTGAATCAATTGGCTTCAAAAATATCACTTTGAGATGGTTTAGAAGCTACTTCGAAGAAAGAAAACAGAGAATATCTTTGAATGGCTTAGCCAGTGATTCCATTGCCGTTGATTATGGAGTGGTCCAGGGAAGCACCTTGGGCCCTCTACTTTTTCTAATTTACATTAACAACATATCAAGCTTAAACCTACAAGGAAAATTATTTCTTTTTGCCGATGACATGGCACTTGTATCTACAGGCGGTACATGGACTGAAACATTTAATAACGCTTCCTCCGATCTTGTTAAACTAAAAAATTGGTTTGATAACAATGTTTTGTCAATTAATATTTCAAAGACCAAGTGTCTACCTATATTTCTTCGCAATAACCCTGGTCCCAGGGTTCTCAGAATGCATTCATGTGGTGATCCACTATTAAACGAATGTAACTGTCCAGTGATAGAACAAGTACTAGAGTATAAATATCTTGGCATAATCTTCGACCACAAGTTGAGCTGGGCGGCCCATGTGCAGTTTCTCAGGCAGAGGTTGCGAAAAATGAAGTATGCCTTTGCACAACTCGGTAGGGTCCTGAGTGCTGGACACTGTCGGTCTGTCGATTGTGCGTATGTGCAGACATTGCTTGAGTATGGCATTTTGGCGTGGGGTGGTGCCTCTTTGGGTGTCCTACGTCCGCTTGCGGTCTCACAGAGAGCACTCATCAAAACCCTATTGGCAAGGGGTCATAGATATCCAACACATTTGCTTTTCCATGAATTCCCGGTCCTAAATATTAAACAATTATTCATAAAAAATCTTCTAGTTTTTATAAAAAAAGTAACTTTGTCTTCACTGAAATTCAACATAACTACCCCACTAGAAACAGATTACATATAAATATTCAATTCCCCCGATTGAGTAATTCTATTCAACTTGGAAATTGTTTCCATTTAGCTCATTGGCTTTACCGTAATATTCCGGCTGAGATTTCAACAACAGAGGGGATCAGCGTTGCTATCTACAAGCGTAGAGTGAGCAGGTGGCTGCTCTGCATTGGTTCAGATGCTGCGGAGGCTCTTTTACATTCACCATATAGATGATTAGTTCAATTCACATCAATAGTACTGAACACTTCACGCAATAATTATTGTTATTAATGTTAACATTCAATGAAGCCATTTTATATCCCTAAAAACGCCGTCGAGTCGAATCTGCCTTTTCCTCACCTTAAATTATAATATTTTTTGGAATATTTTATTAATCTATTATTGTTATGAATGATTTTATTTTTTTATTTTATTCATTTTAACTATAGTGTTTGCTTATTGTCTGCCTATTAATGCGACTCCTCCCTGCACACGGACTAATCATCCATGCAGGGAGAATATTCATATACTACCTGTAACACTGATATTTTTTGTAAATATGTAATTATTTATGAATAAACGAATTTGATATGATTTGATTTGATTTGAACCTCTAAGATATATATATGTTTTTAAAGTGTTATAACTGTTTTTTGTGATGTCTGGGAACAGTGGTGATGCACTACTTGGGGAGAGACTTGGCTATCAAACTAGGAGGGTTACGACTGATATGCTAAGACTTCCTAAGTCATATACCACCTGTTTCCAGAAATCTTTTGTTTTTCTTGGTCCGAAATTTTTTAATAAAATACCTATTGAGGCAAGGATAATTGCTAATAAAAAAATATTCAAGTCTTTTATTCTTAGATGGCTTAGAGATATTATGCCGGATTTTCTGGAGAACATGTTTGCTATGGTTTCCTAGTCGGCACACTATTGAAGAAGTGTAAATTATTGATCTATTGAATTTAAGTTACAATGTTATAAATTGGAAAGGCATGAAATGTGAGTGAATGTGTGAGTGTTTGTGGGGAAATTCTATTTTTCTTTCTTTTCCGGTAAGTTATATCATTTATTCATTACAAACAAGCAATTTTTGTATATATAGCTCTTTTAAGCAACTTAATTGTAAATAACATTAGTTAACACTCCTACTTGCATGCGATAAGCATCATGCTTACAGCAAGTAGTATTATTATTCTGATTCATAATTTTTTTCTGCAGATGTGTATTGCATCATACGATGTATAAAGAGTACTATAACTAGCCTATTGATCTACTTTTCCAGTTAACTGTGTGCTTTTTTTTCTTTCTATTGAAATTGTGTGGTGTAATCAAACTTCTGTTTAAATGTATAATGTATTTTGTGTATGAATTTCAATAATAAAGAAATTTGATTTGATTTGATTAGTCGTATCAAGGCGGAAGATATGCAACCCGCAATACATCTACAATTAAAAAACTGATAACTGGCGTAATCTTGAACGGAATTCAAATTTATTTTAACACAACATTTCTAGACCTCATCTGAACCTGCTTACCAAATATCAACATTTTCTACCGTTTGATTCTCGAAAAAATTGAGAAAACGCCGAAAAACTCTAGAAAAACTAAAATATTTGGCGTATTCATGAAAAGTTTTTAAAATCTTAGCGAGCGTCTAAACGTCCAACTGAACATGCCTGCCAAATTTGAACGCATTCGGTTCAGTGGATTTTTTGTTCTGGTGATGAATGAATCAGTCAGTCAGTCAGTGCCATTTTGCTTTTATAGATATAGATGATCATTATTTGTGAAAATATTGTGTAAATCAATGTTCAATCGTATAGGTAGTGGATGTAGCCAAGAGCGAAAAAGTGCCGGTCTAATAATAATCAAAGTTTATCCCTGTTGATGAAATATATTTCTATAGCAAACAAGCACACTTTCGGAGAAGAAGACTGCCCAAAAAGTAGTCGTCATCCCTCATAATCACCCTTCTCATTACTAACGCACATGCTTAGAGCAATATGAGCATAGCCCTCAGAAAAATATCATGTTGGCTTGCATAGAATACGCTTGTTACATATGTTACGTATGTTACGCTTGTTACATATGTTACGCTTGTTACATAATATTACGCTTGTTACATATGTTAAGCTTGTTATAATTATATTATGTTACGCTTGTTACACATGCTAGCTTGTTTCACATGTTCGATTCTTGTTTATCTTTCGGCTCATTATGTCTGATACACATATGCAGTAATTATAGCTGACGTCAAAAAGTTAGGCGTTTTTAACTGCTCCTTGTGCGCTCCAACAGCCGAATTTGTCAATTAGAGTTGTCATTAGGCTATACCTAGATGATGTTTTTGAAATCAAAAGAGACAATAG
Organism: Sogatella furcifera; assembly: GCA_017141385.1. Lineage (NCBI taxonomy): Eukaryota > Metazoa > Arthropoda > Insecta > Hemiptera > Delphacidae > Sogatella > Sogatella furcifera. Next base: position 18,975,008 of record CM029560.1, read on the forward strand.
ATGCTTTACATCAACTCATGTAGGTAGTAGCATCATGAACAAAAGACAAACGAGAGTGCCTAACTTTTTTTCGCCAACTATACAATGTATTTAATAATTCATTCCCGAGTCATTTGCAGATGACACTGCCTTTGCATATAGTGGCTTGAATGGTCTGAACTTGAAGGATATGATGCAGAGTGATGTGAAAAAATTATTACTGTGGTTCAAATGTAATAATTTGAATCTAAACTTGTCAAAGACGAAGTACATACTGTTCACACTGTCATCAACATGGAATTTACTATCTGAATTGAGGTTTCATGATGAATGTGGACAAAGTAATAATTGTAACCGTGAAGTTGTCACGCAGGTTGACTCCATCAAATATCTGGGTGTTACAGTTGATGAGAAGCTCACCTGGTCCCAACACATACGGAATATAAAAAATTATCTGTTACTCATCCTGAGAAAATTCTACTTTTTAAAAAAGATTCTTACAATTTCCATTCTAAGAGAATTATACTTTGCTCTTGTTGACTCAAAATTGAATTATGGAATAAGTTGTTGGGGCTCCACATATATAACACACTTGAGACCACTTATAACCATACAAAAATCTATTTTCAGAGCAGTAAAAAAATCAGGTAGATATGAACATTCTTTTCCCTTGTTTCAAGAGCTTAAATGTATGCCTCTAACATATATATATGTTTTTAAAGTGTTATACCTGTTTTTTGTGATGTCTGGGAACAGTGGTGATGCACTACTCGGGGAGAGACTTGGCTATCAAACTAGGAGGGTTACGACTGATATGCTAAGACTTCCTAAGTCATATACCACCTGTTTCCAGAAATCTTTTGTTTTTCTTGGTCCAAAATTTTTTAATAAAATACCTATTGAAGCAAGGATAATTGCTAATAAAAAAATGTTCAAGTCTTTTATTCTTAGATGGCTTAGAGATATTATGCCGGATTTTCTGGAGAACATGTTTGCTATTGTTTCCTAGTCTGCACACTATCGAAGAAGTGTAAATTATTGATCTATTGAATTTAAGTTACAATGTTATAAATTGGAAAGGCATGAAATGTGAGTGAATGTGTGAGTGTTTGTGGGGAAATTCTATTTTTCTTTCTTTTCCAGTAAGTTATATCATTTATTCATTACAAACAAGCAATTTTTGTATATCTAGCTCTTTCAAGCAACTTAATTGTAAATAACATGAGTTAACACTCCTACTTGCATGCGATAAGCATCATGCTTACAGCAAGTAGTATTATTATTCTGATTCATAATTTTTTTCTGCAGATGTGTATTGCATCATACGATGTATAAAGAGTACTATAACTAGCCTATTGATCTACTTTTCCAGTTAACTGTGTGCTTTTGTTTTTCTTTCTATTGAAATTGTGTGGTGTAATCAAACTTCTGTTTAAATGTATAATGTATTTTGTGTATAAATTTGAATAATAAAGAAAATTTGATTTGATTTGATTTGATTTGAGTCATTAGGTTCTTGAATAATTTTATGATTATAATAATCAAGAGCATTTGAAAGCATAATAGAAGGAAATAATGAAGAACAACTGCTATATTTTCTATAAGAGAGTTCATTCTCCAAATAGATTCGATCTCAAAGTAGTGAGGCAGAATGGGAAAATTTGAAGCTTGACGTTCCATTGAGGAGATAAAAGAAGTTTCTTCGCTGAGGAATGCTCAGTTCTGCATCAAAAACATCTTCAAAGGCGTGGTGAAGAGCAGATGAGCCTCTAGGCGAGAATACGCCTTACATTTTCTACGCTTTCGTTGAAAGTGTAGAGTTTGAAGAGCGAAAAAGAGTTCAAATTATTGATGGGGAAAACTGTTTCAAGATGCGTTTTATATAAACTTCTGATAAATATAAACCTCCTTCCTAAATAAACTACGAAAACTTTCGTCTGTACGCGTATTTCAACTCAATTTCAAATATCGCATAGTTGAGAAACAATTTTGATATTTTATGCGATTCTCTCTTTCCCTCTCGATATAGATGAGTTGTTAGTTTTTGTAATGTGAACTTCTTGTATGTGGAACTAATCAGTATTTACACTACTCTACTCTTTAATGAAGTAGCAAGGAAGTAGGCCTAGGAAGTAGTCGTCATTTCTTATCATAATTCCTCTCATTACCCACGTACAGGCCTAAGAGTCCATGTGGGCATCACCCTCAGAGAAAAAAAAATTCTTACAAATTATTAGAATTTGTAAAGTTGATGGTGATGCTGTAAACTCTCTTCATAGTTAGGAAACTAATAGGCTAGATATTGTCAAATTAGAATTGAATCTATGAAAGCGAAATGGCACTGACTGACAGATTCATCACCAGAACTAAAAATCCACTAAACCGAATGTGTTCAATTTGGCAAGCATGTTTGGTTGGACATTTAGACGCGCTTTAAGAGATTAATGATTTTTTAAACTTCATGTCCCATATACTTCCCAGAGTTGCGCTCAATATTAGCGTTTTACAATTTTTCGGAATTTTCGCAGCTTTTCTTAAATTTCTCGAGAACCAATTGACAAAAAATGTTGAAATTTGGTAAATCGGTCCAGATTAGGTCAGGAAATGGTGTGTTCAATAAATTTCGATACCATTCCGAGTTTACGCCTGTTACAAGGTTTTCCAATGTTTGGAATTTGCACTTTTTGTTTTCAACTACTGAACTAAACGGAAACTTCTGAATTGAATACGTTCAAATCATATACCCAGGTTGGGCTAGCTAGCTCATATACCCCTGGCCAGGCGGAGAAGGCGTGTGTCTTTGGAATCTGCACTTTTGTTTATTTCACGGAAACTACAGAACTAAATACGTTCAGATCGAGCTGAACCTCGCCAGGTTGAGCTGAGATAATAGAACAACTGGTTCAGAACGATTACCTATATCTATAAGAACCCTGTTAAGATTACAGACGAGCGAAGCGTGCCTGTTTGATTCACTGACACTGCTGATACTGTCATGGGTCGAGGGATCGGAGCCCCCTTTCTAGGCGGAGAAGGCGAGCGAAGCGAGCCTGCCGGCTAGTAATGTATAGCTATAAATTACTATAGCTATAATATACAGGACCACTGTTTCGTGTTAACCAACACATTATCGGCTGTACTGAGGATAGAAAACTACCTTAATGGATATTTTGGAAATTTCTTGAGTAAATAAAAATTTCTTAGAGGCGGCCTGAGAGAAAATAATTCCTACTACTGCAAGAGCTAGAATTTCCTTTTTTCAGGAAATCATCATCATGGTACACCAGTAGAAGATAAAGAGGATAAAACATTGCTACAATTGTTTGAGAATAATCCGCAAGAGGTTTATTTTGAGTACCTTAAGAGGCTTATTGTGAGCACTTCATGAGTTTAATCGCGAACTCCTTATAAGCCTAATGTTATACTCAGTCATTATAGGTGGAGAAATATAACACAAAAAACCATTTTGTTTGAAAAATTGATAGGGGTAAAAAACACGAATCACTAGAAACATATTTTTGTAAGCTCGGATGAGATAGGGGTGAAAATAATTTGAGAAACTAACTCACAGCATTTTTCAATAAATTAGAAGAACAAAATGAAAACTCAGATGGAAGTAAAAACTCGAATTCCTAATAAACAATTATTACCACCATTCTGTTATGAACAGTGAAGTACCCTATTAACTGTTGTTCCCCATATCAGTTGATACCTCTTCTTCATGTATTCCAATTCCAGTGAAATTCCATAATAGTGAATTCGATATTGTTCATAAAAACTCCCCAAACTCTCTGATCGTTTACCTATTATAAACTTACTTTATTATATTGATGCAACATTTGACTTGAAATACATTGGAATCCCTATCTTATACGTGGTAGTCAAGGCTGAAATTACATCGAATGAAGTACAGTAGCTAAGAGCAATTTTGTGAGAGGAAGTGAATAATTTTTCTAATGTGGTGGCCTGATGGAAACGATGTTTTTATACAATAAATTCCTATTGAATACTATTGGATAAACGCAATACTCTCCTATGAAGAACTGCCGTGAATATATTTACCAGTCAAAATTCAATACTGTACGTTGTAGTGCATGAATATTTATTTACACCCACTGAATAGAGTTTTTCGCTGCGAATGGTTGAGTAATTGAGAAAAAAATTCAATGTAGCCAATTTTGAATTTGAGTTATTCTTGTTTTCGTAAAATACAATTGTAGATACAATACAGTGATACCGTAAACTCCCCGCTGGGTATTTTGTGATTTGGAACACGTATGAAGGAAATAAGTGATTTCAATATTAGTCAATCTTCATCATCTGAGTTTCATTCAACAGCAAAATCACGTCAATAAGAAAAATCGTAAAAATTGAAAATTCGACTCCCTACTGAGAATTTTTATTCAAAGCTTAGGCATAGCACCAGTCAACTTGATAGGTTTGGTATAGGACCAGACAATTGAAACAGTGATCAATCAATACGGATATTTTCTGTTTTTTATTGGGAAAAGCATCTCGATATTAACCGGAAACGTCGTTTCGGCTCGTGGAACAAGAACGGATCATCTGTTTGGATTTCGTTCCAATTACATTATTATTGTCTGACACTATATATATACACAGTAATATATTACATATATTACTGGCTAGACATATCAGGTCAACAGACAAGCTCATAAAGTGATTGAATCTATTCTGTTTACAGAGTTCTTAATTAAATCGCCAAGTTTAATCCGCATACAGGTTCGAAACGTTTAATTGAATTTTAAATAGATATTTAGAATGTCAATATCAAGGGGAACAAACTAAAACCCAATGACAATGTACCTAGATCAAGCAAATAGTAATATAACTGCAAACCCGTATATATCAGGCGTAATTGATATGATATAAAAATCTATCAAATCAATTTTCCTTTTAACATCAGATAACCCTCTGTGTAATGGTTGAGGGTTATCAGTTCTATCATTGTTGAAAAAACTGCTAAAACGCATGTTTAGTGTGGAAATAGTTTTTTTATTATTTATTCGATTACAATAATAGGCTAAAATAAAAGGAATGAAAAAACACGCGTTCACCCAAAACTTTTTCTATTTCAATATAGATAGAAATGTCGAAAATCAGGTTTTGTCCAAGTTTTCATTATTCACTCAGAGTAAAACACCACTATGAAAAAATATTTATACATATAAATCAGCTCACATCACTCGCTAGTACATCGCTAGTCCTATATTAATTTTTAAAATTTGCGGTGGGAGCTGACATTCAAACAGCTCTCGGCACTTAAAAAGCCGTTGGGCGAGGAGGGGGAAATTAATGTGAAAATCAAGCAACAATTTTGATGATGCTGGTCTTGCTCATTTGTTATTTAGGTTGTGCAGCAAAGCATGTACACCATGTACATGTATAGAGTACAACACAAAACACTAGAATAATAGCCTGCACGTGCCCCCTCCCCCCCACACATCGCTTCGCTCATCCATCAACCACCATACAAGTCGAAACAAAAGATTGCGGGGTGCTGTGCTGCCGAGCTACCCTTCACTAATTATTATTCTTTTCTTCAATCCGACATCACCCCCTACTGTAGGCTAAGAAAGTACTTTTACTTCCAAAAAGCAACGCTTTTTCGTATACAGAGCATTCCATTCATCTGTCTGCAGTAATAAAGCTGAGCTAGAGTCGAGTACTATGGTCTTCTGCAATCAGTTTTCTCCTTCCCATCTGTGAAACTTGTCAGCGTCCTCATATATGAATCTACCATGAATGCATTTCTTTCAACTTATCTACATAATTAAGAAAACAACATTTGTGATGTCTGCTACATAGACATTTTTGTCTCTTCTACTCAGAGTCTGTAACACTGAATACTGTACTTCAAATCATACACGTAACCCTTTGTCAAGTCAATCTAAGGCTTGAGGTGAAACAATTTGCAACAGAATGATTGTTGGAGGAAATTATGTTATGATATGTTTCCTTTATTCTAGGGCTACTTTATTACTGTTTCAAATGTTAATCACAGTACCCTTTTCCAATGCAGTACCCTGCATGAATAAAAACAATTTAAAAAGGGTACCATGATTAACATTTAAAACACTATGTTATAATATGTATGATACATAAATTTATTGAGATGGGCTTATATCATAAATGTTGAGTATAGTTGTAACAATAAAACTTATAGTATGTTGACACCATATGGTAGGGCTGATGCCTTCTTTTCCAACATTTGAAAAAGCCCATAGCCCGTTCCGTGTCGTAAGTTTGCTGGTAGCTTTATTGGAAAATTCTTACTTTGATGTTTCTCAAAATAACTCGCGGAATCTATATCCATACAAGCGAAATGGCACAGACTGAATGACTTGTGTAATGCCCTTGATGTCCTCAAGAGTTTCTGGAAATGAATGAATTTTGAAGGAATGACTGATTCATCAGCAGACCTAAAAATCCACTGAACCAAATGCGTTCAAATTTGGAAGGCCTGTTCAGTTGGACGCTGACTAAGAACGTTCTCAACGATACGCCTTACATTATTGCGTTTTCCTATAGCTTTTCTGCGTCTTCTTAGCTTTTTTCGAGAATCAATTGGCAGAAAATGGCTGACTAGTATAGAATAAATGATAGAAATCTTAATGTGTTCAGTACATGAAATAATAAAGTCATTTGATATGCCTATCCTATCGACCAGTTTTTCAAAATAATTAATAAGAATAGAAAGAGTGATTTATTGATTCAAAAGGGATCCTAGGACTCTTAAGTTAACCGGTATTTAAAAAATTTTAAATTAAAATGCAAGAAAACGTTATTCTAGAGAAGGAAGTGTTCGGATATTCGGTCACTTATCGTCCAAATCTCTCGAAAGAGAGTGGGAAGTCTTAAGTATTAATTGGAGTAGGTGAGACCACGTCACATGCCCACAAGTCACGACGTCACAACGCATTCTTTCTTAGTTTGTACCGTGGCAAGTCGTGTTCGGCCTATAATTTTCCCCCAGGAAAATCTTCAAGTTCTGTGTTCTTTCTGGGTAAATAGAAAAAGTAATCACACTTATTGCATTCTCAATTATTATCTTTGTATTTGATAATTATTGATGCTGTTATTCAATTGATGATGAAATCACGGTCTCAATTTTTCTCATTGCAATTACGTTTCCCTTATTCGAAATCATTAGAGGTACCTCTAATTCCTCTTATTAGAAATCATGTCAATAAGGTACTTTGAATAAAAATAGACTTTTATCACTTAAATGAGATCTAATTAGCAATATGTAACAACTCCTGGATCAAGTAAATCATAATAATTATCTATGCTTCCTACAAGAAATAATATATTGTATACTGAGCAAAATCACGATTTTCACAATTCGATAGTATTTTCAGGCGATTATGTTACGATTGGCAAATTGTCAATAATATTAATTTAAAAGATGATTATTTTTCTATTTTTGGGCAGCAGTAGTCTCTTACAGTGGATGCAAGCTGCATCTACTGTAGTATTGTTTATAACAGAGGGCATCCAATCAACGATGTTGTTTTGAATCTCATTAAAGTTTCAAGCTGTCTTGTAGAGCAAAAGTTTAAATAATTTGAAAAGAAAAATTTTCCCCGTTACGGTTTTTGAACCATGGATAGAGCTTGCTTGCTTGGTAGGCTATCTGAAATCTGACAATACAAGAAAATATCTGTTTGCCTGTGAATGACTCATTCTCAGAAACTTCTGGCTTGGTTTTCCTGCAACTGTATTAGTTGAATGAGAAAAACAGTAATTTTCCCGAGCCCTGTGGGTATCTTCGTCTTCAACAAGAAACTTGAGAAGAAAAAAATTAATTATTGTATTTTGATTTCAGCTTTGAGCCTTAGGAAGGGTCTTTGATAGGAATGATTTCTTTCCAAGACCACCAAATAAAGGATAATTTTGCTTTATTCAATTTAATTCCTAATATGATGATATGCTTTGCTTTTTGGGGTCCATCATAGCGGCACTTCATCACGAATTAATGTAGAATACATAAGATAATTCATAAAGTTCATATTGATAGTGATTTCACATCCTTCATTTTGCGGTTCCAATTGAAATCTTCGTTTTTCATCAAAAAGAGTATTTAAACATATATTTAAGGAACAAAATGTTTACAGATTTCCTTGAAACTTGAATTGGATTATGATAAATATAATATGGTATTTATATGGTAAAGGTATCTAAGGGCCAAATTCACCAAAATCATATAGAACTAGCGTTACAGTATCTTCAGTTATCAGCCGGTTACGAAATTCAACGATCATCTGTGGATTAGGAATGTAATGGAATTCACCACGCCAAAAAAGGCGAGTTTATGAAATCTCCGGATATCTCAGATCTCGAGCGTATCGAGATGGCAGTGAACATATGTTTCTCTGGATTTTATTTATTTTAACCAAAATAATCATATGTTTGTTGATGTTGAAGTGAGTCTTCCGCTGAAAGAGATTTGAATAATTTTGTTTTTATTTGACATTTTATTCAGAAATAGAAGCCTATTTGAATTAAAGATTTGAGAAGAAACTGTGTTTATTGTATTTGAAACTATTCTAAACAATTTTATATGTTGAAATGAAGTGGAAAACGTATACTGATACACTTCACTATAAATATTTGGGAACACCTTTATTTGAGCGTTTTTTTTTTCTCTTCCTAATCATAATTATTGTTATTTCTTTTGCATTCAATAAATCAATAGATGGAATTTCCAATGGATTAGCGTTATTTGTAGGATAGTAATTATTTCATACACGTAGATGCATTTCTTGAGGTAACGTTCCACACATATTCTAGGTGACCAAATAATCAATAATGGTTGATAGCTTTTCGTTTCTTCTACGCAATTGAACTCTTATGGAAAATCTGAAAACTTTCTTGGTACATTACAATACCAATGGACAAGAGAGAAATTTATAATTTTACAGATCCACTGTAGATAACATTTATTATGAAGTAGATGAATCGTATGAAATCTATTCTATAGTATCACTGTATTACAAATGAATCTTCTGATGTAAAATAACGAACTCCCATATACTGTACTAATTACTGTATTTATTAATATTCTACTCAAGTTTGAGTTGAAAATTACATAGGATTGCTTGAACCATGACAATAAAAGGTAGAGTGGTAGAAAGGACTTCCTAGACCTAACTCCGCCTGATAAAGAATATTTTAATCTCATTTTATTCCAATAGAATGTTGAATAATTGGAATCTTCTGGTACAATTTCTGAAAGGAAAATTGCACCGAAATTAAAATTGCAATCCTACGGTCGTAGAATCATGTAATCCAATAGACTTGATATCTATATCTATAAAAGCGAAATGGCACTGACTGACTGATTCATCACCAGAACTAAAAATCCACTGAACCGAATGCGTTCAAATTTGGCAGGCATGTTCAGTTGGACGTTTAAACGCGCGCTAAGAACGGATTTCAAGAACTTTTCAAGGATACGCCAAATATTTAAGTTTTTCTATAGTTTTTCGGCGTTTTATCCATTTTTCAAGAACCAATCGGTAGAAAATGTTGATATTTGGTAGGTAGGTCTAGAAATATTGTGTTAAAATATTTTCGAATTCCGTTCAAGATTACGCCAGTAATCAGGTTTTTCAAAATTGTAGATGTTTTGCGGGTTTCATATCTTCCGCCTTGATACGACCAATCCTTACTGTAAATTCAATGGTTCAGCGAGATTATAGAAAAACTAATTTGGAAGATATCGAATCAAATTTCAAACTATGTCCGATATAGTTCCCAAGGTTACGCTCAATATCAGCGTTTTACTATTTTTCGGAAATTTCAGAGTTTTTCTTGGATTTTTCGAGAATAAATTGATAGAAAATGTCGAAATTTGGTGAACAGGTTCAGATTAGGTCTAGAAATGCTGTGTTCAATAAGTTTTGAATCCCTTCTGAACGGAATTTGCAGGCGAGCGAAGCGAGCCTGTTTGTCTCAGCTTACACTGACAGAGGTCATGCAGGCGAGCGAAGCGAGCCTGTTTACTCACTGACACTGTTAATACAGTCGGGGGTCCAGGGGGCAGAGCCCCCTTTGCTAGGCGGAAAAGGCGAGCGAAGCGAGCCTGCCGGCTAGTCAATCAAGAAGACAATAATGTAATTAAAAAGCAATCAAATTTCTGAATTGAATTTTTGTAAAGGAACAGTGGCATTATAGGAATTACTAGAATAAGTCACATCACTTTTATTCTGCAATTTCTATAGAAGAGGAATGTTTATCAAATTAAGGATATATATGAAAATACAATTGTAATGTCCTTCAGACTATAATATTTGTCAATTCCGTCAGTGTACCTTATTTGTTCCTATGAGCTTCAAAACTCATAGATCGTGATATTCTGAAAATAATGTTCAACGGTTGAAATACTTCAATTTTTCTGAAAATTCTCAGTTGTATTACAACTTTATTCCATAAAGACGAATTATCAAAAAGTAATTCACTTTGAAAATCTACAAAACTGTAATCAACATGAATATCTGACAAGATTATTTCGAGAAAATTATGATAATGTTATCTGAAATTCATAAATTTTCTTCAAAATTTGAATAAAAAATTATAAACATTATTCACGTTTTGTGATTGAATAAATAATATCACCTCAAATTATATAATAATCATGTAATAACATTATAATATTTTAAAGCCTGCCGGATTTAACGTATTTTTTATGCAAGGCGCTATATATGCAATCCCGCATTACATTTAAAACTCTCGTTACGATCACTAACCCACCAAAATCGGGCAGTTATTTTGAATCTTCAGTTACGAGAAAACTGTTCGTTACCGGCTGTGGTGAATTCCACTTTTGAAAATTTTTGCTCGGTTAGAGCGAGCTGACTCTAAAACTAATGATAAACTAAGTTATCGTTTTTGGTGAATTCGGCCCTACGAGACATTAAATTACAGTCAATTTAGTGTTTATTTATTCATTTATTCAAGATGACACAATAAAAATTACACGGGTGGCTCGTGGAGAAGTGATAAAGCGCCGGTCTGATAACCAGGTGGTCCCTGGTTCAAGTCCCAAGCGGGGAATAATTTTTGACCACAGCACAATCACATAAATACGGCCACCCCGTCTTTAGGAGGAGACGATAAGCCGTCGGTCCCGACTACCTAAAAAGTAGTCGTCATCTATCATCTTTTTAATGGATATCCATTTTTAATGGATAATACTGAAAATGAAATACACCAAACATTTGAGTAAAATTGTTTTTTCCTACAGATAGCAAAAAAGTGCATCTTTACACACTGAATAGAGTTTCTAAAATGGGCCATTCTCACACGAGTGTCTAAAATACTTTACGCACTAGTGTGTAAAGTAATCTGGTTTTTCCAGATTTTCAACCAATCACAGAAGAGGAGGTTTTTGAAAATGTGTTTCCAAAACTGGTGGATTGTGTACATTCAATGTATCAGTAAATTCTGTCAGTATTTTTTATCAGTCCATTTATTCAGTGCATCCTATCAGTCCACTCTTTCAATCCATCAGTTCAGTTCATCATTCCATTGTTTCAGTCCATCTGTCAGCTCATTGTCATCAGTCCATTCAATCAGTCAATTTTTTCAGTGAATTTCTCAGTCCATGTTATAAGTCTATTCTGTCTCTTCAATTTTACATTCCATTCTGTCAGTCCATTTCATCAGTCCATTCTTTCAAACCATTTTATCTGACCATTTTTTCAGTCCATTCTGTCAGTTAACTCTACCAGTCCATTTTGTCAGTCTATTTCATCAGCCCATTCTGTCAGTTTATTTTATGAGTCCATTCATTTCGTAACTCCATTTCATCAGTCTATTCTGCCAGTCTATTCCATCAGTCCATTTCATCAGTCCATTCTGTCAGTTCATTTCATCAGTCTATTCTGTCTGTCCATTTCATCATTCCATTGCATCAGATCATTTCATCGTTCCATTTCTGTCAGTCCATTTTGTGAGACCAATCCATCAGTCCATTTGATAAATTAATTTTTTCATTCCATCTAATCAGTCAATTCTGTCAGTCCATTCCATCAGTCTATTCTGTCAGTCCATTTCATTAGTTTGTTTTTTCAGTCCATCTCATCAGTTCATCTTTTCAGTCCATCTCATCAGTCCATTCTATCAGTCCATTTCGATTTCATCATTCCATTGTGTCAGTTCATTTCATCATTCCATTCTGTCAGTTCATTATTTTTTTAGTCCATTTCATCAGTCTATTCTGTTAGTCCATTCCATCGTGTCAGTTCATTCAATCATTCCATTTCTGTCACTCCATTCCATCAGTTCATTTTTTTAGTCCATTTTGTAAGACCAATCCATCAGTCCATTTCATAAATTGATTTTTTCATTCCATCTCAACAGTCAATTCTTCCAGTCCATTTCATCAGTCTATCCTGTCAGTTAATTCCAACATTTCATTGTGTCAGTTCATTTCATCATTCCTTTCTCTCAGCTCATTTCATCAGTCTATTCTGTCAGTCCATTCCATCAGTTTATTTTTACAGTTCATTTCTTCAGTCCATTTTGTCAGTTTATTTTATCAGTCCATTCTTTTAGTCCATTTTATTAGTCCATTTGTACATAGTGTATTATAATCAGTTGAGTGAGATCATATAATATAATTACCCTTCTTGACGACCCTACAACCCCCAATTTATATGTATAGGTCTCTAAATCAACATCCTTCTAATTTTTTTTCACATTTGATGGTAACAGTAGGAAAAATGTAATGTGTAACTCGAGCTTAAAGTGTACTTGCTGCACTCAAGAAACCTTTTTCACTCGATGCAGCAATCTACCAGTTTAGGCACTAGTTACCCAAATAACTATTGAAATATCAAATTCCACTTGAATTTCTAAGCCAAAAGCTGCTGACAAATTTCATTTTATTCAATCAAAAATGCACCTTCTTCGAGACAGGTCCAAGCTAATTTGAATAAAATGGAATGTTACAGCAACAGCTTGATAAATTACATTACACTTGTCATACATTTCCACTGGAGAAAAATTTCTTCAAAATTGAAATTATATTGTTATGGATAGTGCCAAAAATTGAGGCGGTTGGCGAATGACTGTTATTAATCAGTAGCGCTGTCTGAGTGAGAGGTTGTGTCTGAGGCTCCGTTAATTTGCTTTCGACGTCCTAGTCCTTTATTATTTCAAACTTGTGAGAAAAAGTTACATAAGTGGTGATGTCTAAGTCTTATTAATGCAGTGATCTTCTAAAATACTTTGAATTGTCTATTTCTCTTTAGATATTCAGTGATTTATTGTTCCGAAATTCAGTTTGTCGAAGTTGTAAAGTGACAATGTCTACAAGGTCAAGAGTAGGTTCAGTAAATAGTGGGGATAAGAAGGATTCATGGTCGGGGAAGGCGGGATGCGGGGATGACAGTACAAGTGGTGAGGGTAGTGCTGATAAGGAGTCAGGTAAGCACCAGAAACAACCGAAAAACAATCCAACTGCTCAAACTGACGATTTGACTTCTTTCATTTCCAAGTTCGACGTTGTTATTCAGAAACTAAGCGAGATTCAGAAAGACATTAACTCTATCAAAAATGAACAGAAAGACATTCAGAAGGACATCAAATCTATGGAAACCGAACCAAAAGACATTATCAAAAGTATCGAACACTTATTTGATTTGAATAAAGAAAACAGCTCATCGATTGATAAAAACACCGACGACATTGGAAAATGTGTTGATAACATAAATACATTACAAAAAGACAGTGTGCAACTGGAAAGTGACATTAATAGGCTTGTTTCAGAAAATAATGATCTACAACAATATACGCGAAAAAACTGTATTGATATCATAGGCGTTCCACACAGTACGGATGAGAATTTGCTCGATATCATAACAAAAATTTCTACATCAATCGGCTTCACACTGACGGACCATATGTTAGATAACTACCACCGTCTACCCGCTAGCACAAAATATGCAGAAGAGTCTGAAAGGCATCCTCCTATTATAGTTAGGTTTTGCGCATATTCATATAAAGATAGGTTCATGAGTTGTAAAAAAGACAAGGGCAGTCTGTCGCTATCAGAAATTGGTTGGCCAAATAATACAAAAATCGTGTACATTAATGAGACCATGTCTCCAGCAAATCGCACTATTTTCAAAACAGCCAAGTCTATGCAAAAAGATGGCAAATTTCAATTCGTGTGGTTCAAAAACAGACACATTCATGTAAGAAAGGACAAAAACTCTCGATCACACATCGTGAACAACTTGTCAGATCTTCTAAAACTCATATGAGTTGCAACTAAAAATCTACTTGTCGTCTTCTCCTAGGCTTGACTATCAACTCTCTAAATAATTGTATAAGTTATATACATATTTTTCACTATAGTTTTGACAAAATATAGTTTTGACATGCTCTATAGTTTTGACATGCTCAGTTTTGACATTCACTATAGTTTTGACATGCTCATGAATTTACTTTTGTTTCATTTACATGAAAATTTGGTAGTCCCTATTAATTACGATGAATTTAGAATTAATAAGAATTTTTGTGTATAGCTTTTCTTTTCAGTATGGACTGGAGATTTCTATTTCGATTTTTCTAATATTATTGTTCAAGTTATGCCTCATAACTAGGCACTTCACTCGCTACAAAATAGACACTAAAACTAATGATTAATTTCACTTCATCAATTACAACTATGAAATGTTATATCAACTATGATTTTTTTATTTTATTATTGTATGCCAACTTTAAATTAATTCTCTCTGAAAATATGGATTCAAATATGGTGTACAGTACTTTAAGAATTATTTATATGAATGGTAGAATAGGAAGGAAAAGTGTAGTTATGCTCACATCTGTTTTATTACAATTAGGGTTGTATATTATTAGTTTACCGATAGTAATATTTGGTTTTTTCATTTGCGGAATTCACATTAAAAATATAGCCGACGGTCTAAAATTGTATTGCAATGTGAATGGTATGAATATTTGTTTTCTAGCTTTTTATCGTTTCACAGGTGTTTCAATAGATATCTTTGTGCGTGAGATAGGTGATGTCTTGGAGACATCAGACTTCAGATTGAAGATGTTTAATCGTGAATAGTCGGGCTTTCACGTTGGATGAGGAGAATGGACTGGTCTCGGAGGGAGAGGATGGGCTGCAGAGGATCAGGAGCATGTTCGATGAGAGTGTGATGCGGGCCGTAAGCAGGAGCATGTGTGATGAGGAGGAGCGTGGCGGCGAGGGCGAGGACCAGAACTGCTGAGATAACGCCGTCAGTCCGTGTGAGAGGGGACAGTTGATTTTAGTAGCGTACAATGTGGCTGGATTAAATGGTAAGATTGTTCAAGTATATAATTTTATTTGTAATTATGATATTTTTGTACTAATGGAGACGTTTTTTGAAAGAGGAAAGCAATTGTATTTTGAAAACTGTTTTCCAGATTACAATTTATATTGGGAATTCGCAGTGAGAGAATCAAACTGGGGTAGAGCAAAGGGAGGAAAGTTGATAGGAGTTAGAAAAAGAATAGAGAGTTTTTGTAAAGTAATCGATGCGCATGAGAGGAAAGTTATTCACATGAATGCAGGACAACGGGATGAATATTATATAGTTCCAATTTACCTGAGTGGTGGAGGAGACATGGAATGGGAGAGAGAATTCAATACATAATGGGAGTTTATGATAGTGCAAGAGCATAATAGAAATAAAATGATTTTAATTAAAGACTTTAACGGTAGAATAGGAAATGGACAGGACTTGTCGGAATTAACGGGTGTAATAGAATTAGGAAATGCAATATAATAAGCGAGAATCAAAGGATGAGGTGACTAATTTGAAAGGCAAGAAAATATTGAAGTTCTGTGAGATTTTGATTTGATCATTTTGAATGGGAGGATACGTGGAGATGGGTGGGGAGACTTTAATTTCATGGGAGGCATCAGAGGGGCTTCGGTAATAGATCTATGTTGCGTGTCTGTCGAATTGGCGCAAATGGTTAGAAAATTTTCTAATGACGTTAATAATTATAGAGCTATATCTTTTATAAACGCTGTCGCTAAAGTATTTTCATTTATATTACTGAGAAGGTTGCAGTTGTGGGAGGAAAGAGAAAAGATTATTAAAGAGAATCAGAGTGGCTTTCGGAGAGGATTTTCGGCTATAGACAATATTTTTGTTCTATTCAATATAGTAATGAAAACGTTGAATATACCTAGAAAGAAGCTGTACTGTTTCTTTATGGATTTCAAGGGAGCGTACGATAGTGTGGACAGAGAGGCTTTATTTTTTAAACTGAGTGAACTAGGAGTGTCGACTAAATTTATTGCGATGTTGAGGAGTCTATATAGAAATACGAAGTCTACTGTATGGCATGGCGTTGAGGGTAATTTAACAGAGTACTTTGAAACCAGAAATGGATTAAAGCAGGGATGCGTACTCTCCCCGTTGCTATTCATACTATTTTTTAATGATTTGAGTGATGTTATTGGTGGAGGTATATATGTAGGGCAGAGGCTGATAAATTCGCTGTTATACGCTGATGACGTGGTATTGATGTCTGAGAATCCTCGACAACTGCAGTCAATGATAAATAAATTGAAGGAATATTGCATAAGGTGGAATCTGACAGTGAACATGACCAAATCCAAGATTGTAGTTTTTAGAAGAGGAGGAAGATTAGGAGAAAGAGAGAAGTGGTACTATGGTAATGAAGTTATTGAAACAGTGAATGAGTACAGGTACCTGGGTGTTGTTTTTTCTTCAAGATTAGCCCTAACCGCAAATTTTAAATGTAAGATAACGGCTGCCAGATTTGGAATCAACAGTGTATGGCGAAGACTCATTTTGAACGACGAAGCACCTCTGTCAATGAAATGGGGAATTTTTGAATCGATAAGTAAAGCAGTCGTAACTTACGCAGCGCAGGTATGGGGATATGCGGAGAGAGAAGAACTAGAAAAATTTCTCAGGTTTTTTGTTGAGAAAATATTTGGACTACCTCGTAATAGACCAAATTATATAGTATATAAGGAAATTTTGTGGTTGTATACTTTGAGCACTCATGTAAAATATGTATTAAATTCGTTTGAGATGCCCAGCGACAGATATCGAACATTGATAGCAAGACATTGTTTAAGAGAAAAGTGCGGTTGGTATTCTGAATGGAGACGGATATTGAATGAGTTTAATATTGAATTGCCGATAACAGCAGACAACTGGCAAGCAGAGAATTTCAGGAGGGGGTGGGAAGCAACGTGGAAGAGGGCAATGGAGAGGATAAAAGTTAAAGTTAGAAGTAAGTGGCTAGAGAGAAGAGAGCGGTCACAGTTTCACAGAATCTACGGAGATGTAAAAATTGACGATGGCACAAGAAATTACATGAATGATAAGTTTAGACGGAATGCTATCCCGATGATTTTCAAGGCCAGAGGAGAGCTATTATCGCTCAATCACGCACTGCAAAGAGAAGAGGGGATACGTATCTGTTCGGAGGGGATAGCCGAGAAACGGAAGATGCTTATCATTTCATCGGTAGATGTTCAATTTTGGGTGAAATAGGAACGAAATATCTGAGAAGGGCGATGCTAGAGAGGGAAACAGTAATTGAGTATCTGAATGGAAGATGTTGGAAGAGTCTAGTAGGATATTTGAGAGAGGCAGGGAGATACAGGCGAGAATTGATAACAGAATTCAATTTTTAGGATTTTATAATCGATAAGATTCATTTCCTCTATATTGTTATTGATTATTTATTTTTTTATGCAATTTTAAAATGAACATATTAATGTTTAAGTAGAAAAGTCTTTTTAGGATTATAATTATTAGAGTTATTAGTTAAAAAACTAGTATTTTATCATAATCATAAGAAGCCGCAAGACTTTGTGTATTACTTAAGTATTGCTAAGATCAATGCGGATGACTCAATTGATTGATTATTCAAAGTTTTTTATTTATTTATTTTTTATCTCTTTTCTGTGCTCTCATTTTTAGATTGCTGATGAATTAATTGAAAGTTTTTTTACTTTATTTCCGCTTATCTGGTGGAACACAATGTGAGAGGTGACTCTATTTAAATTTCAAAGTGTTGTTTTTTCGTGAAGCTAATAATGTTGTTTGTATTTTTCATAAGTCCAGCCACATTGACGCATCTTAAGTTCCTAAGAGTGTGAATCGCTTTTCCGAGTTACAATGTTTAATTTATGATAATTTGGAGAAATTTGTTATTATCAAGTATGAGAAGAAGGAGGAATTAAATAGGAATGATAAGGAAAAATAATTATTGAGTGAAATATGTAATTACAGAAACAATGATAATTATTCAATATTAGAATGATAAAGAAATCTATCTACTCGACTGACGGCCTCGGCCAAGCCTAGAGAACTTTTTTTATGAAGAAATGTATGCTTGTTTAATTTATTAATATTTTCATTATCTCTGTAATGTTGAAAAAAGTGCTAATAAAGTTCTTTTCTATTCTATTCTATTCTATTCTTGAGCCTGGAGGGTGGAGGGTAGTTGGTAAATCTATAGAACATACACACCATCCACAGTAATACATCGTATGAATGAATGGTATGACGTCATACTGTTTTTTTGAGGTTATGTTGTCCATATTTAAGAATTTCAAGATGGCGGCTGAACACATACCATTCATACGATGTATTACTGTGGATGGTGTGTATGTACTATAGATTTACCAACTACCCTCCACCTTCCAGGCTCTACCCACCGGCAGTGCGGCCTCAGCCTAACAGTTAAGACAGCTAAAGAACCTTCATCAGAGATTCTAAAACACATATTTAATTTGAGCTTTGAAACTGGAACTTTTCCGAGACAACTAAAGGAAGCTGTGGTAAAAGCAATTTTTAAAGGAGGGGATTCCAGGCAACTACAGACCAATAGCTCTACTTTCTGTATTTTCAAAAATTTTCGAAAAGCTAGTTAGAAATAGGATACAAATTTTTTTGAATTCTAATAATTTTTACAGCTCCAATCAGTTCGGTTTTAGAGCCGGAATGATAACAGAAGATGCAATGAGACAGGTTCTTTCTAAATTTTATAACGGTATAAATGATAGCAAAAAAAGAGCTGGGCTGTTCCTGGACATAAAAAAAGCTTATGACTGTGTCAATCACACCATTCTACTGGGGAAGCTGCATGATGCCGGTATTAGAGGAATATGTAATGATTGGTTCAAAAGTTTTTTGTCAAATCGTACTCAACAGGTTGCGGTTGGAGGTTTTTTAAGTGGTATTGCTGGTATAGGGAATGGGGTACCACAAGGTTCTGCTCTATCCAGTGAGCTATTCCTTATTTATATAAACGACCTTTGCAATAGTAAATTTAACGGCGTGGTCACCTCATATGCAGATGATACAGCTCTATGCTATACTGCAGATACTGACGCTCTCTTGAAATTTCAGCTTGAGGAAGACCTTAAAATAATCAATTACTGGCTACAGAAAAACTCACTCAGGCTCAATATTGGAAAAACAAAAATATTAATGATCAATCTTCACCGGCAACCACTTTCTCTTAGAGTACCTTTTCATGATACAACCTGTAATAGCGCATCCAATAACTGTAATTGTGAGCATATAGAGGAAGTTGATAATCTAAAATATATTGGCATTACCACAGACTCGCAGTTGAGCTGGAGTATTCATATTAGTAATCTGAAGCTGCAGTTAATCATTGCTTGTAGAAAGTTTTATTATTTAAGGATGTAATGTTCGGATTACATCCTTACAATATTGTATTATGCTTTGGTAGAGAGTAGGCTGCAATAAGGCATAACAATTTGGGGAGGGGCTTATTTCACTACTTTGAACCCTCTATTGGTTGGTCAAAAATTCATTATTCGTGTAATGTCTAAAAAACCAGCCCGTCATAGTTCATTAATTTTGTTTAGATCCAAAAATATTTTGCCCTTGAGATATTTATACTTCTATAAGGTTCTGGAAGTTTTCTTTGAGAGATGTGGCCTATATGGAAATACATTACTCTATAGTTACCCAGCTCTAAGAGCAGGCGGTTCTATTATTCCACCTAGGCCTAAAAAAGAAAAATTTAGGAGATTTTTCTTATATCTAGCACCTGAAGTTTATAATTTTACCTTTTGAAATAAGAAGGGCGAATGAATTGAATAGTTACAAATTTTTACTCAAGAAGTGGCTTTTGGAAAAGGATTCAGTAGAATCATTATTTTAAGTTTACAAGTGTTGTATCATCACAGTGGAAAGTTTCTTTGGGGGGGTTTTGGCTGTGGGCTACTTGAATGTTTTTCACTACTTTCTCATGCATATTCCAAAGTTTGGAAAATATAGAATAATATTGTAAGTTAATCATCGATATGTAATTATAATGTAGTTTTAATAGATGATGCAATTTTATATATGATTTGATATTATTATGAATTTTCATATGTTTATTTTAAGAAGTAGGACTAATTATTTGCTTTTTCTTAAAGTGAATAAGCACTACACTTTCCTTCCATACTGATATTCTATAGTATATTATTTATTATTAAGCTACATTAAACTTGACCCCGCACAGCTGCGTCTCAGGGGTGGCATCAATTTATTTTTCTAAAATTATTGTGATTGTTGATACTGTGTATCAATTCTCTATTTTGTTTGTTTTTTGATTGGAAAAATGAATTATTATTATTATTTAGTCATTATTATAGTCATTCGTCAATCTTTATTTTTTGCACCAGCTATAGATAAAAATAGTGAAAGTATCACTGCTAGTAGGCCCTCCACTCAATTTCACTTCACTTAAATGTACATTGCACTCTCCACCCTCTGAGCGATGAAGGGTTCGTCATTTTGTAGAGGAGGAAACGTGCAAGATGAAATGACAAGGAGTTTAGCAGACTAGCAGAGGAGTATGGTGCTTATTACTGTACTTGTCTCTGAAATATCCTGTAGTGGGTGTAAGGGTGCTTTATATGGCTGTAGACTAGGCTATATACCTGTGATCCATCTTTAAGAACGTATTTTAGTCAATTTAAGAGGCTTTTGTGAGTCGAATTGTTGTATTTCATTTGACAGAATGAGGAAAATTGTTGAATGTTTCATGCTTCAAATTGTAAGGATTCAAAATTTTGACGTTGAATCCCACGTAAACCCTCTCATTAGCCTCCTCCTCCAACTACTCCTCGTCTTCAACCTCTTAAACTTCCTTCTCCTCCTCCTCCTCCACCTTCTCCTCCTCCACCTACTCTTCCTCCTTCTCTTCCTCCACCTGCTCCTCATCCTCCTTCTCCTCCTTCTTCCTTTTCTCCTACTACTATTCATTTTCCTTTTCCTTCTCCTACTCCTTCTACTTCTTATTATCCTACTATGGCGGCTAATCTTATCAATAAGATAAGGAGCCCGGCTGCTACCCATTTTACTCATCTCTGGCAGTCTGTCTTTGTAAGAGTCGCAGGCAAGAGCAGCATTATCCTTCTCAAAATACACTCGTATAATATAACTCAACACTTACACAATACCTTTCACACTCATTATATTTTTACATCTTCGAGAACGTGACACGGCGAGGGGCGCCCCCACCAGCAGGAGCCAGAGGTAACGGTGAGTGAATAAACACATAAAAATTACTCGGTCCTCCATTAAAAAAGTGAATTTAACATGATCCTCAACGGGCCCGATGCTTAAAAAATCGTTGGGTTGAACCATCAGTCCATTTCTCGTTCTCACGCATTACTTGAAATTTCCATAAAATTGAAATTTTTCTTAAATGGCTTACTCTTAATAGTATTTTGTGGTGTAAAGCAACTTGGTTTATCTCGAAAGAGATAACCTTATCTTATCGTCTAGATAAATTCTGCTGCCAGGTTGGAAGTACCTGTCTTGTTCCCTACCAAGCATTATCCTTGCTCTCTAACTGGCGCATGCGCATACTGTCATTTGCCACTTCATTGTGACATTGCTTAATCTATTGCAAGTTTCGTTTCACCTCGATTACTCTATTACACTCAACGCTATTATAATTTTGTTATTGGACGGAATAACTTGTCTCAACTCACTTTAAAATGACGTTATCGCTCCCAGTCATAGAAGCCAAAAAGAATAATGCCTTCTCTCAAATTCAAGCTATTTATGATTTGGCCAAGAAAACTGCAGACAGAGAAATATTAATAAAATTTCTATCTCGTGCAAAATCAGTTGATAAACTGCGTAGTGAGTTCTCTGATTGTTTGGATACCTACCACGAATTGATGCTTCAGGAAGATGAAAATTACGTTATTAATTACGCACCTCTTAACAGTGCGGATGAACTTGTTGATTATATTAAGTCTCATTTGAGTAGTATTGAATCGAAAATGAATTCTTCAAAGAAAAGCAGCGAACTGAATGTTTCTGCACAACAAACGTCTGTTTTACGGTTACCAAAGCTCGAATTGAAACACTTCAATGGGGATTTAAATGAATGGGTCTCATTCAAAAATCTATTTGAATCAAGCATTCACAATAATACCTCAATGCCTCAAGCCATGAAATTACAATATTTATTAAGTGTTCTTTCAAATGAACCATTGAATCTCATTAAATCTCTACCTATCTCAGACGTTAATTACCAAGTCGCGTATAATATTCTGAAAGAGAGGTATCATTCACCACGACGACTCGCATCCTTGCATCTGAATCAAATTCTCGACTTACCTACAGTTAACAACAATCCAACTCAAATGAGACACTTTCTGAATATGTACACTGAGAATACCCAAGCTCTTAAAGGCATTGCCGTGGATATAAATGAGACAGAAAATCCTCTATTGTCAACTATGCTATTGAGGAAAATGGATGTTGGCCTTAGAAGAAAATATGAACATTACCGTTCATCAGCTCATGATAATGAAACTCGTGCTTCTGTACCAAAAGTAGATGAAATAATAAAATTCATCAATCAAGAATGTTGTGATATTGAAGAAGCGACTTTGAATCCTTGTTCTCCCATCTATTCGATTCCATCTCAATTTCGCATCAGTGGAAAGTCAAATAATGATGCTGCTAAAGTTTCTCAGTCTACACCTACTCGCCAATTTCCCCGTAGCCGCATATCCAACCGGCCGGTTCCACCTATTACATATGCAAATGTCGTTGCTAATGTAAATAACTCGTCTAAACAAAGTTCTAAATCGCCAATAAAACAACGTCGATTGTCTAACACTTACTCTAAAACTGATTGCTGTTCATATTGTGGTTCGGACAAACATCGTATCTATAGTTGTCCTGAGTTTTTCCAACTCTCTGTTGAAAGGCGTTCACACTTTGTATCCATCTCGAAAAGTTGTTCAAATTGTCTTGGTCACCATCATGAACTTTCACAGTGCACTTCTCAACGTTCTTGTCAGATATGCAGCAAAAAACATCATTCCTTGCTTCACATAGAGAACTCTCCTGAGCCTACTTCTACTTGCAGCCGACCTACTAGTCCACAACAATGACTATCTATACAAAACTCGGACCTCAAAACTCGGAATAGTGTATATTGGAATCTCAAATCAAACTCTTCTCAACCGATTAATGAAAATGAACTACTCTCACAAACTCATGATAATACAATTTCTCAGGAAATATTTGCCGGCACCATCCAGGAAGATTCTTGTACAACACTTCTTCCTACTGCTCTTGTCCATTTATCTACACGTAATGGATATTCTGTTGTTGCTAGAGCTCTTTTAGACACAGCAGCACAAGCTACCTTTATCACTGAGAATATAGCAACAGTTCTAAACATAACACGATTACACTGCTCCAAGACAAAAATATGTGGAATTTCAGGCTCCAGCACGCAATCTCGCGGATCAACAAGAATCACATTAAAAAATCGAAAAGGTGATATTATTGTCACAGACCATGAGGTAATGATTCTCTCACGTATTACTAGAGATCTCCCACAACAGAATCTCTCTCTCTCCGTTGTGAGGGCAACTGAAAACCATACTCTTGCCGATCCTGAATTTTATAAGTCAGCTCCAATTGATCTATTATTGGGAGCAGATATTGTCTCAGAGCTCATAACAGGCGAAACTTTGAAGTTGGGAACGAATATGCCTATTGCATGGCAGACATCGCTGGGCCTAGTTTTAATTGGTGCAACAGTATTTGAAGCTTTCACTAATAAAACTTCTTATAATTTTCTTACTACTAGTGATTTGGATCTCGGCTTTCAAGTTCAAAAATTTTGGAGAATTGAGGAGCCCCCTGTTTCAACTAAACGTTCTAAAGATGATGAAGAATGCGAAAATCACTTCAAGCTCACTCACTCGCGCGATCCTACTGGGCGTTATATTGTCAGGCTACCCTTTAAAGAAGATGCAATGAAATTAGGAAATTCAGCTAACTCGGCTCGCAAGCAATTTTCTTCACTGGAGCAGCGTTTCGCAAGAAATCCTGCCTTCCATGCAGCCTACAAGGATTTCATGATCGACTACATACAGAATGGACACATGTGTGTTGCTGATTCTGAGCTTCTTCAAACTCCTCACTATTATCTCCCTCATCATGGTGTTTTTAAAAATGATAAGATTCGTGTTGTTTTCAATGGATCTGCAAAGACATCTACTCAGATATCTTTAAACTCACTCTTGCATGCTGGACCAAAACTGCACAATGATATATGTGCTCTTATCATGCAATTCCGCATATTTCCAGTTGTATTTACTTGTGACATCCGTCAAATGTTCCGACAAATTCAAATACACACTCAAGATCAAAATTTCCAGCTGATTTATTGGCGTGACAACTCTTCCCAGCCTCTCAAAACTTATCAACTCACAACAGTGACGTATGGTGTGACTTCCTCACCTTACCTTGCTAACAGAGTAATACAACAACTCATAATAGATGAAGGAGAAAACTACCCTCTAGCTGCCTCTGCTCTCAAAAATAGAATATTTGTGGATGACTGCCTGCTTGGAAGCAACTCTGTGGCTGAAGCTGTTTCCCTGAAAGAAGAAGTTATTGGTCTCATGTCAGCAGGAGGATTTGAGCTTAGAAAGTGGTCAAGTAGTCATCCCGAACTTCTTAAGAATATTCCTAAGGAGTTTTGTGAACCTCCACGCTTCTATAATGATGATGAAACGCCTCTTCACACTGTTCTCGGCCTGTATTGGAATCAAGAGACAGACAGCTTCCAGTATACGGTCACCATTCCAAAATCAACTCCTACAAGACGCAGTATTCTCTCATGCATTGCTCGACTCTATGATCCGATGGGATGGCTCTCACCTGTCATTCTCTGGGCAAAGGCTTTTATCCAACATCTATGGATAAACGGAACTGATTGGGACACTCCATTATCTGATGACCTCATTCAAAAGTGGCATAGTTTCACTAGCACTCTACATTCTCTCAGAGAAGTTCATATACCCCGTCACACTGGAGTAATTCATGCAACTAGAATAGAACTCCATGGATTTTGTGATGCAAGCGAAACAGGCTTATCTGCTTCCACTTACTTGCGTATAATTGATGCTCAAGGTAACATTACTGTCAAACTCCTGTTGGCCAAGTCTAAAGTGGCTCCCCTAAAACGTATTTCTGTACCTCGACTTGAGTTGTGTGGAGCTCATCTTCTTGCTCAATTGATTAATTTTTGCATTACTTCATTGAATACTTCATGTACTCTACATTCAATCACAGCTTGGACTGACTCATCTGTCACATTGTCATGGATAAATACTCCTCCATACAAGCTTCAGACTTTTGTAGCCAACCGAGTTTCTCAAATACATGACCTCACACCACCTAATATTTGGAAACACATAATATCTTCTGAAAATCCAGCTGACGTTGCATCACGAGGAATATTGCCAACTAGCATCCTATCACACTCTCTTTGGTGGCAAGGACCTCCCTGGCTGTGTCAACCAGACTCTCTCTGGCCTAAGAGTAGTTTCACAATCATTGAACCGGAATCTCTCCCTGAATTCAAACAACAGTCTCTCAACATACTCACTGCATCAACTGAATCCTCTACATATAAGATTTTCAACAAATTCTCCTCATGGACAACCCTTGTCCATGTAACAGCATTCATACTGCGCTTTCGGTATAATGCTCTATGCAAGGATAAATCTAAAAGAGAGGTGAATGCGCTCTCATCTTCAGAGATTGAAAGTGCAATTCGTTGCATTCTAAAAAAGATTCAAAAGGACAGCTCCCCAGAGATCCTGTCAGCTCAAAACTCTTCTCACAGAATTTCACCAGTAATTCAAAAACTACAGCCATTTCGCTCAGATGATGGTCTCATAAGAGTTGGTGGACGTCTTAAGAACTCGAGCCTCCATTGGAATAATAAACACCCAGTTCTGCTGCCGAAAAACAATGATGTTGTCAAACTATTAGTACGCTATTATCATCTCAAGTATTTACATGCTGGGCCTCAACTTCTCCAATCACAAATATCGCGTCAATACTGGATCCTCTCTGCACGCAGCCTCATTCGCAGTACAGTGTTTAAATGTATAAGGTGTTATAGATGTCGCCCATCACTTTCTCAGCCTCTCATGGGCGATCTCCCTCAAGATCGTATTCAACCACAACCTGTTTTCACCATAGTTGGAGTGGATTACGCCGGACCTTATCTTGTGAAACCACATTCATTGCGTCGTGTACAACCTGTAAAGGCTTATATTTGTCTCTTCATCTGCTTTGTAACTAAGGCTGTACATATTGAAATGGTTTCTGCTTTAACTTCTGAGGCATACATTGCTGCTCTCACTCGTTTTGTCTCTAGAAGAGGAAGACCGTCCACTATCTACTCAGATAATGCAACTAATCTCACGGGAGCTGCCCGCTTGCTCTCTCAACTCTTCAGAGAGATAGAGAGCTCTCCAGCTACTCTGAAATATTTCTCTGAGAATAATATGAAATTCTGCTTCATACCACCTCGTGCTCCCCATCATGGAGGTCTATGGGAAAGAAGCATTCAGAGTATGAAACACCATCTCACACGAGTTATAGGAGAGCAAATTGTGACTGCTGAAGAATTCGAGACTTTACTCGCAGCTATTGAAGCAATTCTCAACTCTCGACCGCTTACACCGCTGTCTTCAGACCCGGCTGATTTGGAAGCACTCACACCTGGCCACTTCATTATTGGAAGACCTTTACTTGCTCTTCCCGAAGAAAACTTTGAAACTACACAGCTCAACCGCCTACGACGTTGGCAGCTTGTCCAGCGCTTCACCCAGCATATATGGCGACGATGGAATAACGAATATCTTCATACTCTGCAACAGCGATCTAAATGGACAGCACCCCAACAGAACCTCACTGTAAACGACCTCGTTATCATACACGAAGACGCGGCACCACCTCTTTCATGGCGACTCGGCCGGATAATCAACATCGTACGAGTGGTAGACGTGAAAACAAGTCATGGTGTCCTCTCTCGCCCCGCTGTCAAGATTTCTCGCCTTCCTATTGATCAATAAATTCTTCTCGATTCTCTTGTCACAGTGGTGGATTGAGTAGCTGCTGTTGATAAGAGAACTCACTTTCTCAAAATTTACTCTTGTAAATTCTTACAATTTGTCTCACTGTTTGTTCCACATTCACATATGTTGAACAGTTTGTTCAAGGCGAGGGGTATGTTGTGGCTAATCTTATCAATAAGATAAGGAGCCCGGCTGCTACCCATTTTACTCATCTCTGGCAGTCTGTCTTTGTAAGAGTCGCAGGCAAGAGCAGCATTATCCTTCTCAAAATACACTCGTATAATATAACTCAACACTTACACAATACCTTTCACACTCATTATATTTTTACATCTTTGAGAACGTGACACGGCAAGGGGCGCCCCCACCAGCAGGAGCCAGAGGTAACGGTGAGTGAATAAACACATAAAAATTACTCGGTCCTCCATTAAAAAAGTGAATTTAACACCTACTTCTAATCCTCGTTCTTCTCCTTCTCATCCCTCTCCTCCTCCTCATCTTCCTCATCATTTCCGTCCTCATCCTAATCATCATCATCATCATCATCATTATCATCATCAAATTTGATCTGTCATATTTTGTTTGTTTCTTTTTCCAACTAACTTATTAGTATTCCATCCATGAACAACAAGTGAGTAAGAAATAGAAACAAACAAAATATGACAGATCAAATTTGATGTGTGGTTGTAGGGGATATTTTTTTCAGGGAAATGGAGGAGAACTATTGCTGTCTGTTAAGGCCAGGGATAGATGTGGCTCCAAGCACCCAAATGAAGGCCAATTCTTTTGTTTTGACATCGAAGGAGTGAGCTGAGGGAGGGAGGGTGTTAAGAACTTTGATCTTGAAGCATTCATCAAAGTTCTTGTTGTGCTTGGAGCCATGGGTAGGGATGGGTAAGGAGGTGTTATTTTTTAAGGAAGCTATGATTGTTGATTTGGAGGTTTAGGCCAGTGGTTGTTTCACCAATGTAGAAAGCAGGGCAGAAGTTACAAGAAAGGAGGTAAATACAGTTTTTGGAGGTGCAATTACTGGATTGACGGGAATGGTGGGTGTAGTTGGTGACTGGGCTGGTGAATGATGTAGAAGGATCAGTGATTGGGCAGGTTTTGCAGTGGGGGTATTTGTTTCTGTAACAACTTTTCAGGGTAGTTACATTTCAGGAGGGAATTGTGGAGTTTATGGAGGTACTGGTCAAGTTGGTGGGGATTACTGCAGATTTTTTGACCACGGATTGAGAGAGAATGTGGAAGGGATCTTTTTACATGGTAGGGATGGCAACTTTCAAAATGGTGGAACTGTTGGGTATGAGTGGATTTTGTGAAGACATTGGTGGATATGGTATTGGATTCAGTGAGGGATACAATGATGTCAAGGAAGTTGATGGAGGATTCAGAAATATTCCATGTGAAGGAGACAGGGTAATTGGAGTTGAGTTGGTCAAGGAATAGGGAGAGGGAATCACTCCCATGTGGCCAGATCATGATTATGTCATCAATGATTCGTAGCCACAGTAGGGGGGGGAAGAGATTGTTTGAAGAGGAAGTCTTCTTCAAGGTGTCCCATGAATGGCTTCTTATTAGTTTGGTTCTATTTTGCTCCAAAATTTTTCCAGTTCATTCAAAAATCCCAAAGTTTTTGAACATTTTTATTTAGTGTTTCTGATCAGATCTTCATTGTTAACAGTGAACTCAATCAAAATTCAGGATTTTGTAAAGTGAAAAGTGTTTTTTAAAGTTAAAATTGTAAGGTAAACATTCAGCAACCATCATCATTCATTCACTATGTAGCCTAAACATCATCATCAACTTATCACCTTTGCTTAAAATACTTTATATAAGTCGCAATTGTAACAAAAAATAATAACAAACAAATAATGAAAAAGTTTGCATAGGATGGAGCCATCCTGGTACCCATGGCTGTGCCCTGAGTTTGCAGGAAATACTTTCCCTCAAAACCAAAGGCATTATTTGTGAGCACCAGTTTGGCCAGGTTGACAAGGAAGTTGGTTGAGGGAGTGGAGGGTGTGGGTCGTGAGGATAGGAAATGTTCAAGGGATCATAGGCCATCAGGATGAGGGATTGATGTGTATAGGGAAGCCAAATCAATTGTAACAAGGAGGAGTTCTTGATCTGTTGGAAGGGCTGTATTTTTCAGGATTACTATGAAGTGGAAGAAGTCTTTGATATGTGAGGGTAAAGAGGCAACGATGGGTTGGAGATGAAAATCAACAAGGGCAGAGATACATTCAGTTGGACTATTGATGCTAGAAACAATGGGATGGTCAGGATTGCCTTCTTTATGAATTTTTGGGAGTAGATAGAAGTGTGGAGTACTGGGAGAATCTGGTGAGAGGATGCTGATGTATCTGGTGAGAATCTGCTGAGAGGATGCTGCTCCTTTCTTGTAACTTCTGTCCTGCTTTCTACATTGGTGAAACAACCACTGGCCTGAACCTCCAAATCAACAATCATAGGGCTTCCTTAAAAAATAACACCTCCTTACCCATCCCTACCCATGGCTCCGCACACAACAAGAACTTTGCTGAATGCTTCAAGATCAAAGTTCTTAACACCCTCCCTCCCTCAGCTCACTCCATCGATGTCAAAACAAAAGAATTAGCCTTCATTTGGGTGCTTGGAGCCACATCTATCCCTGGCCTTAACAGACAGCAATAGTTCTCCTCCCTTCCCCTTTCTATCTCCTAGTTACAAATTATTCATTTACAAATCAATTTTCAGTTCCAATTTTTATTTTTAAATTAATTTTAGTTTCAATTTATCCATTATTTCTACCCATTTATACTAAATAATCTAATAATAAATTCATACACACTATAATCTTATCAAAAAATCCCTAACATGGCTTCCCCCCAATCCTTACTTCCTCCATCTATGATGGCATCGGTTTGTGCTACTACACCATGGACTCTGTGAACTCTGTCACCATTCTGCTGTGAACTGAGGAAGGTGACACAGCCACCAAAATATTTTCTAGTTTAGAATGTAAGTTTATTTGTGTTCTTCTTCTTTTCTACAATTTTATCTATCTATTTGTGAAATATATATATATATATTGTCAGGGAGCAATTATCAAGGGGCTAATCATTACGAGAAAGTTGGAAAATACATACTAGAAATTAAAAATTACTTATGTGAATTTTATACTCAAATTCTTATTATTTCACAAACTGATTCCACTCACATTCTTTGCAATTTATTTTGTAATAATTGCACTGCAATACTATTATTGAAATGCACTACAATTATTATTGTTTACCTGGAATTGTGGTTAGAATGGCTCTTGCCAAGTACTGAACTGTCAATCACGTTATCAACAGCTGATTAGCAACCCGGTGTCTGTAACCATTAGTTTTAAAAATTGTCTGTGATAACAAAATCTGCTCATTCCTGCCCTTTTATTTGCTATTTATTGTATTTGTACTTGTTTGCTCACTCATGTGACAAATTTATTTTTTGCTTGATTTAAATTTTTCTTTCTCTGCCTCACCTGTGTTGGTCTTTTTCCTCAAGTACATGGCAAAATCCTATTGGATAATTGCATTACTGAGGGTCCTTTCTTTTTCTTATTGGCCAAATTAGGTCACGTGGGTTTTAGTTCTTCTAGAAAGTTCTAATTCCTAATTTCCTCCTTGAGGAATTTTACCTTGTGGCAGACGAGAACCTACCCTTGAACAAGAAGGATCACCAACCAGGATCCCCTAAATTTGAAAGCTTTAATAATTCTAGATGTCTTAAAGTAATTATTGTTTGAGTTCCTATTTTTGTTAATTGTCCCCATCAAGTCTTTGTTCTCCATGTAAATTCTTCTCACAATAAAAAGTGCCTGTGATAAATTGGAAACCAGTGAAAGTCATCGCCAGTGCAAAGTGTCTGTGATTTAAGCTGAGCTCAGCGCTACGATATATTGGTGAGCAATCAACAAGATTTTATTAAACTCTCCAAAAATTATCAATCAACAGCATCAATTCAAATTAATTTATTACTTGTGAATGAAGAACGAGGACTTTCCTTCAAATCACTGTGTGGACCTTAGGCCAAAGCCTAATTCAATTCTAAAAAACTTTTCAACACAAATTAACATTTTTATCATCAATTTAAATTCAATTTATTATTATTCATTTAATGATCTTCGATTTCATACTTCTGAATTGGCTAATAAATCTCAGTCTTTGTTCAAACTGGTGTTACAATAATTTTTTCCCACTCAATTGTCGCCAGGTATTAGGTACTTTGACATATTGTCATTTATTATTTCAATTTCCACCCACATACTCGACAGGTGAATCAAACACCCAAGAGTCCCTGGGAATATTTTCAATTTAATTATCTGGTGTATGAATAATACCCAGTTTTCAATAAATCTTCTCTGCAATCAACTGATTGATCAAATCAATATATTAATCTCAGTGAATTTATGCTTGCTTGTTCTCTCAGTTGCCAACGACTCCATAAATTCTTGTGGAATTCCATTCAGCCGGAGAGCTCTTAATAAATTTAATATTACTTCAACCATAATTCAATATTTGAGGTATCTATCCTCGTTGAAATTGATTAATTATTTTGCGAGTTCCCGGGTGATTGAAATATATTCCTATTGTGGAGGCGTTGGGGATTTGAGAGACTATTTAATTTAAGTAGTATTAGGTTCTACTGGGATCATCGGAGTCATCTGGATATCTGCTCCACGAACGTCTCCAAATCTTCAAATAATTCTTGGTCGGAAAGTGGTCAGGAATTCGCAAATAGAAAAACATTTGCGAATTTATTACTTGCCCATCATCCGACTGAGAATTGTTTTATTGTGTTAGCTGCTACGGAGGGAATCGTCCTACACCAACCAAGCCTACCGACGGCATCCGGCCAAATTAATAAAATTTCGATATTACAGGTTTTATTAGGATTCCAAAATAGTCCGCTACATAATATATATATATATATATATATATATATATATATATATATATATATATATATATATATATATATATATATATATATATATATATATATATATATATATATATATATATATATATATATATATATATATATATATATATATAATATCATATATATATATCATATATTGTTGTAAGGTACGGTATTTTTAAGTTTCTTGTTTTTTTTTTGTCAATGGCTCAACAACCCATAAAGAGCAATTCCCCCACCCCACCAGAATACCCCACACCCCTCGAGAGACCATACAACAGGCGAATAATCAATAATCATCAACTAGAATAGACGTAACGCATGGTTAAGAACACATTTGAATAACATCCAGTTATTCAGTTGAAGTGTAATGCATCAATTCTATTCCTCCAGATACAGGAAACGAATGTCTGTCTTTACTAACGACAAGCCAAACTTCTAACGGAGGGATTAAGTGTCTTGTTACTGCAATATTCCCCGTCATAATGTGATTAAAAACTTAATCATATGTGCAAGAGAATCAAGTGTGTTACTAAAGACAATAAGATCTCTTATTCTTCATCGTCTATGATTTTGATCATAAGACGTGCTATAAAGGTGGCTTTGACTACTCAATTGTTTGTTGTTCCGTACGGTGTGTTCGTATCAGTGTGATTTTTGGCAGATAACTTCGTGTGATTGTCACTGTCAAACTTCCCAAATATTGTTTGAATACGGCATAGTATATTTCGTACCTAGCAGGGCCGCCCACGGGGGGGATTGATGGCTCAACTTGCGCCATCGGCCCGAAATTTGGGGGGGATTATTAATATATTATTGAAAATTTTGGGGGGGAATCTGTAAATTACGAGTAATTTAATTACAGTAGAATGGAGTTATTATTTTTTATGTTTCACTTAAATGTAAATGTGTTCTACATTTGAATAATCCAACTAATATCTATAGAATAACTGTATAATAGAATAATATATGACAATTGTAGGCCTTAGAACCATGAAGTTATTCCTATTATGGGTTAAAAATGTCTAACGATTCTTTCTGTTTACAAATAATCACGGCTGCCAAGCTAAATGGAGCCATGCTTCAGCAATATTTGCCAGATCATTTCTCAGAATGCACGCAAAACTTTCAATAGAATTCAGACCTAAACAAACATAAACAAAATCGATTTTAATCAGTTCCTGTAATCTGTAATTATTCCTTCTCAGTATATAGAATATAGTTGACGACTTGATGTAAAAATAGTTGGTTCTTCAATTTTACACAATGCTCATATTCAGTCATTGTTCCAGTGTGGAATTGAGCGGTTGTGTTCGGTGTACATGGTACTACGTGGTTTTGAAGATTTTAGTACTGTAGTGTTATTAGTAATTTTCACAGTTTGTAGTGTTTTATATTTTTTCTTTCAACTTTAATGTAGACGAACTAAATTTTAATGTCACAAATGTTGGAAAAATCTTTCAATTACAAATGTGCAGAGCTTTTTGTTAAATATGGTACATAGGGATGACAGGTGGCTAGAGCACTCTAAGAGAAAACTCTTGTAGGCTATAAGGTGAAAAACAATGTTCCGGTGAAATGTAAAAAAATCTTAGTGAAAGAAGGATGGTTCATCAAAACCTTATGAGGAAAAAACAAGCCAAAGAAGCTTCAACCAAAAACTTCGTTGGGCGAGGAAAGGTAAAATGAAAAAGGTAAATGAAAGGTAAATTCCTCAAGCTCAAGTATCAAGCGGTAGACTAATTTCTGTTTTCCATGAATTGTATAGAATACAGTGC
The DNA here is from genome assembly GCA_017141385.1 of Sogatella furcifera. Lineage (NCBI taxonomy): Eukaryota > Metazoa > Arthropoda > Insecta > Hemiptera > Delphacidae > Sogatella > Sogatella furcifera. Next base: position 19,009,181 of record CM029560.1, read on the forward strand.
CTGCTGCCCGGGCACAAGATCCCAGAGGCTGCACGGCTGAAAGAAAATAGTGAAAAATCTGGAAATGGAAATAAATAAAAAGGCATTCAATTTGACAAGTTTTCCAACTTATTTAAAATCAGGATATTCGAGCTTTCTGATTTGAAATTGAATGTTATATTGAAAAGTTTGCACATGGTGGGGTCCGGAGACCCTAAGACCCTAAACATTCATGGGAGAAGATTCTTAAAACAGTTTTTGTCTGTTAATTTTAATTATTAATACAATTATTAATGTGATAAATAATTACAATAACCTGAATAATTAATTCTCAAATGAAAACCCCTTTTCTTGAAATTTTCTTGAAATGGAAAAACTTTACTTCAAGTTTGAATTATTTTAATTTATTTCACGAGATTTTGACTTATAATTTACAATATATTACAGTATTAACATGGTATGTTGATATATTATATTATTTTCTTCACTAACAAATATAGCCTATATATTATCATAATTTCATCATGATGATATAATTATTCTATTGATTATCGATTCATATAAATTTCATAATCCGGTCTCCATTTATTTGTTCAATTAAGCTTTGTTAGAGAAATACTGATTAATAATGATTATATTCAGTACCGGATTGAAGGGCCAGCTAGGCGCGCGCCTAGGGGCCCGCACCACAAAAATATTGAGATTTTTTTTAATTTATTTCTTAGATCTTGGCAACCTGCATTCTAGCAAACTAATATCAATAAATGGCCACACAACAAACTATGTAATATAATCTGTATCTGTTAAATGTAATGTGTGTGTTTAATAATATTACCAGTTGAACCTATTTAAAACCCTCTTGAATAGAATTACTGTCTTTGGCAATAGGACTGCGATTAGCTGTTCACCTACCTGGTTAAAGAATTGGATTCAAATGAATTTTATTTGCTCAAAATGCGGATTCAAGCTTACAATTATTTGAAATATTATAAATAAATATAAATTATTGAATAAATGAGAAATACTATTAATAATAGTAACAAATAATGAAACTAATAATAAGGCTTGAAACTCTTCAAAATATAGTTTTAGAGTACTTTTTATGTAAAAAATTTTCCCTAACGGGAGAAATCCTTGTTCAATCCACCATCATTCATAGCTATTTTTATCAATCAATGACCGTGGCAATAAAAATGAAATTGTAGAAATTGTTAAGCTGTTCTGAATCTGATAGGACTGATAGTGAATAATAAATTATTGTAATAAGTAATTATGCTTTGGCAGTTCGCACTACCAAACTACCAAAATTGGCAGTTTGGCAGTTTTTTTTTTTTTTGCTTATTTAATTCAACTTTGAATGAATAAAATGAAAACTTCAGGTTGAAAATCGAAACATGCAGTGGTTTTATCAGGATCAATTTTGCAAAGTAAGCAAGTGAAGATTTGCTATTAAAGACTGCAACATTGAAAGAATGAGTTGTTTAATTTTAAATTTTATCCCAATCTGAAAGTGAACGAATTTTCAATAACTCATAATAAATTTTTCTTTGTTTTTGAATCTTAGAGTGGACACACAAACATTGCGACCATCCAAAACGTAGGCTATCTTGCCGGTTTTGATGTGAACGTTTTTACAAATACCGTGGTACCGTACCCTAGTTTATGAAACGGAATCAGTTTATACTTCTGTAATTAAATAGAGTATTCTCCAATAAGATAATATCATTTAATGTAGATGAATAAATATAATAATTTGTTTAAATTCAAATGTCAGAGTATAGTAGAACTTCTATCTTAAAAAAAGAAGAAAATTGTTGTCGTAGTACTGCGATTACCACTAAACCTGGTGGATAATTTTGGAACTACTTGAACAATTTCCTTGGCGAAAAATTTAAACTTCTCGCTAACAGCATAAATATATTAAGGACGGCTTGATAGATTACCGATACACAAATTTCAGTGCTATAATTTTCTTATTTCTGACTCATTTTAGTATTTGACTGATTTTACTATTCAAAATTGCTTTATTATTAATCGCTTAATTTTACTAGTCTGACTGATTTTGGAGAGTTGAGTCGGTACCGTAGCCTACATGGTAATAGTTCTGATTCTGATAATAAAAAGGGATGAGAATATCATTTAGTACCATTTTCATATTCTCATTTTATCATGATCTACTATGACAAAGAACTATTTTTGTGTAATTCCGGCCTAAGACTGTCCAAGGCTACCCAATCTTAATAAAATATAATATAGCCTAAGTAGTTATAGTCTGTTCAAGCAAAGAGGAGCCTCTGGCAAGATGGGAGAATGACTCAATATCGGTTCAAAAATTATCAATTAGATCTGAAATTGTAGGAAACAATTTGGTCTACAATACTTGAGACTAAATTAATAATTTTCGAAACAATATTGACCGAGCTTGAGTCATTTTCCCATCTTGCCAGAGGGTCTTCTTGCTTGGACAGAATATAGTTGCTAAGTTCTAGGCCAATATATCGTCGCTTCGTGTGAATAATGAGAGGATTTAATTCACAGACTCCAGCATATACCATATTCAAACTATAGGTAGTTTGGCAGAGATAGAGCTTTAATAGCAATTCAATTAATAATAATAATTATTATAGTGCCATAGCTCCTATTATTAGAACTGATCTTGACCCCAGGCTATAAAAGATGGAGAAGATAAGCGAGTCGTTGAAAAGAAGAGCAAGTGAAATAACTGAAGATCTTCTACCCCCTAAATCAAGAAAAAGATACAATGAAGCGTATGAAAAATTTGAAGAATGGTTGAGCGAAGAAGATGTTTTGCCTCAGGATGTTTGCGACGATATCTTATGAGTTTATCTATATAATTTATCTAAGGTTAACAAAGTTAGTACACTGTGGAGCAAGTTCTCTATGATAAAAAGCTGCCTTACCCTGAAGCATAGTGTTGATTCTAACTCTTTCCCAAAATGTACATCCCTCATAAAAGACAATGTGAACCATGAAGCAAAAAATCAAATGTATTGACTGGTGCCCAAGTCGTGAAATTCATGAAAGAGGCTCCAGACAACGATTTTTATGTCTAAGGCTGTGATGGTGTTGGGTATTTTCGGTGCCTGCCGTGGGATGACCTTTTGATTTTGGAATTGGACGACATAAAAGATAATGGACATTACTTTACTGTATTCCTAAAGCCAGGGAAAAAACCATATGAAGAGAAGTTTCACCATTACTGAAGAAGAATGCCCATTCAGCGCTTGTGGTTTGATCCGCAAATATATGTCACTTCGTCCTCCAACTATTGAGTGTAAAAGATTTTTAATCAAATATTGTAAGGGGAAGTGCTATTCACAACATGTAGGAAAAATATGATAGCTGCTGTACCTAACAAGGTAGCAAGATTTCTGGAACTGAAAACCCAGAAACTTATACCGGTCACGCACTGCGAAGAACGTCAGCTTCGATGCTAGTAGAGGGAGGGGGGGATCTGCTAACTTTAAAGCGTCATGGAGGGTGGAAGTCAAGCGCAGTTGCGGAGGGATATAATATAGAAGTATATTATAGAGGATTCGATTGCAAGGAAAATGGATGTTTCTAAAAAACTTTTTAAAAATTTTGATCGACAGAAATCCTGCAGCTCGACTGTGACATCAGCATCAGCAAATTCCTCTTCAGATAATCAAATACAGGCGGAGAACGAAAATGAAGAAAATGTACCAATGTTCACTTTAGATGAGATTCAAAACTCATTCGTCAATACGACTGAAAATAGGACTGTAAATGGACAAGTGACATCTCAGAAAAAAGTTCTAGAGTCAGCTAGGAGATTCATGTTCTCTAATAATACTAATTGTACTTTTAATTTCTATTTTAATAACAAAGAATAAGCCAAAAGATTATTCACTCAAATATCATTTGTTGTTTGCAAACATAATTATCAATCATTATCAATTATTTTCAACTTCATCTTATTTATATGTAGGCTTATTATTTTGTTTAATCTGTAGTTTTGTTATCAAGTTATGAAGAAAATTTTATGATATTTAGATTACCTCAGATTTGCTAGAGCTATGACCTTTCAGTTTTGCTTTCGAAGTGCCACATAAACAATTATTGTTCCCGTATATATATATATTTTTGTATGTGGCGAAAACTAAGCGTTAACACGGGCAAAAATGTGGATTTAGCCGGTAAATCCACATTTTTGCCCGTGGTGCAAACGCTAGTTTTCGCCACATACAAAAAAATATATATATACGGGAACAATAATTGTTTATGTGGCACTTCCGAAAGCAAAACTGAAAGGTCATAGCTCTAGCAAATCTGAGGTAATCTAAATATCATAAAATTTTCTTCATAACTTGATAACAAAACTACAGATTAAACAAAATAATAAGCCTACATATAAATAAGATGAAGTTGAAAATAATTGATAATGATTGATAATTATGTTTGCAAACAACAAATGATATTTGAGTGAATAATCTTTTTGGCTTATTCTTTGTTATTAAAATAGAAATTAAAAGTACAATTAGTATTATTAGAGAACATGAATCTCCTAGCTGACTCTAGAACTTTTTTCTGAGATGTCACTTGTCCATTTACAGTCCTATTTTCAGTCGTATTGACGAATGAGTTTTGAATCTCATCTAAAGTGAACATTGGTACATTTTCTTCATTTTCGTTCTCCGCCTGTATTTGATTATCTGAAGAGGAATTTGCTGATGCTGATGTCACAGTCGAGCTGCAGGATTTCTGTCGATCAAAATTTTTAAAAAGTTTTTTAGAAACATCCATTTTCCTTGCAATCGAATCCTCTATAATATACTTCTATATTATATCCCTCCGCAACTGCGCTTGACTTCCACCCTCCATGACGCTTTAAAGTTAGCAGATCCCCCCCTCCCTCTACTAGCATCGAAGCTGACGTTCTTCGCAGTGCGTGACCGGTATAAGTTTCTGGGTTTTCCAGTTCCAGAAATCTTGCTACCTTGTTAGGTACAGCAGCTATCATATTTTTTCCTACATGTTGTGAATAGCACTTCCCCTTACAATATTTGATTAAAAATCTTTTACACTCAATAGTTGGAGGACGAAGTGACATATATTTGCGGATCAAACCACAAGCGCTGAATGGGCATTCTTCTTCAGTAATGGTGAAACTTCTCTTCATATGGTTTTTTCCCTGGCTTTAGGAATACAGTAAAGTAATGTCCATTATCTTTTATGTCGTCCAATTCCAAATTCAAAAGGTCATCCCTACGGCAGGCACCGAAAATACCCAACACCATCACAGCCTTAGACATAAAAAAATCGTTGTCTGGAGCCTCTTTCATGAATTTCACGACTTGGGCACCAGTCAATACATTTGATTTTTTTGCTTCATGGTTCACATTGTCTTTTTAGGAGGGATGTACATTTTGGGAAAGAGTTAGAATCAACACTATGCTTCAGGGTAAGGCAGCTTTTTATCATAGAGAACTTGCTCCACAGTGTACTAACTTTGTTAACCTTAGATAAATTATATAGATAAACTCATAAGATATCGTCGCAAACATCCTGAGGCAAAACATCTTCTTCGCTCAACCATTCTTCAAATTTTTCATACGCTTCATTGTATCTTTTTCTTGATTTAGGGGGTAGAAGATCTTCAGTTATTTCACTTGCTCTTCTTTTCAACGACTCGCTTATCTTCTCCATCTTTTATAGCCTGGGGTCAAGATCAGTTCTAATAATAGGAGCTATGGCACTATAATAATTATTATTATTAATTGAATTGCTATTAAAGCTCTATCTCTGCCAAACTACCTATAGTTTGAATATGGTATATGCTGGAGTCTGTGAATTAAATCCTCTCATTATTCACACGAAGCGACGATATATTGGCCTAGAACTTAGCAACTATATTCTGTCCAAGCAAAGAAGACCCTCTGGCAAGATGGGAAAATGACTCAAGCTCGGTCAATATTGTTTCGAAAATTATTAATTTAGTCTCAAGTATTGTAGACCAAATTGTTTCCTACAATTTCAGATCTAATTGATAATCTTTGAACCGATATTGAGTCATTCTCCCATCTTGCCAGAGGCTCCTCTTTGCTTGAACAGACTATAACTACTTAGGCTATATTATATTTTATTAAGATTGGGTAGCCTTGGACAGTCTTAGGCCGGAATTACACAAAAATAGTTCTTTGTCATAGTAGATCATGATAAAATGAGAATATGAAAATGGTACTAAATGATATTCTCATCCCTTTTTATTATATCAGAATCAGAACTATTACCATGTAGGCCTAGTACGGTACCGACTCAACTCTCCAAAATCAGTCAGACTAGTAAAATTAAGCGATTAATAATAAAGCAATTTTGAATAGTAAAATCAGTCAAATACTAAAATGAGTCAGAAATAAGAAAATTATAGCACTGAAATTTGTGTATCGGTAATCTATCAAGCCGTCCTTAATATATTTATGCTGTTAGCGAGAAGTTTAAATTTTTCGCCAAGGAAATTGTTCAAGTAGTTCCAAAATTATCCACCAGGTTTAGTGGTAATCGCAGTACTACGACAACAATTTTCTTCTTTTTTTAAGATAGAAGTTCTACTATACTCTGACATTTGAATTTAAACAAATTATTATATTTATTCATCTACATTAAATGATATTATCTTATTGGAGAATACTCTATTTAATTACAGAAGTATAAACTGATTCCGTTTCATAAACTAGGGTACGGTACCACGGTATTTGTAAAAACGTTCACATCAAAACCGGCAAGATAGCCTACGTTTTGGATGGTCGCAATGTTTGTGTGTCCACTCTACAAGTAGATTGTTATTTCTTGAATAGAAAAATGAATGAATAATATTCACAGTTCCTCGAAAACTTGATTTTTTTATTTATACTCAATTAAATAAATCAAATGACACATGAAGGAATGTTGACAAATAAGTAGGCTGGCTCCACGGGAAATAACTAAACTATTGTCTTTAGTTGCATAAAGCCACGTTTACATCGGAGTTAATAACACAATTGTTGATAACTTTTTTATAATAAGCTATATAACTTAATGTATAAGTCTATATGTTAATAAGTTAATGACAAAAGTTATTAAAATTTGTGTTATCAACTCATATAATTGAAATGGGAGGCTACCTTTGAATCGAGAAACCGATAGACCGACTCCCGAATCAGCTGACATGCAAAGCATTAATCAAACCAGGATGCTACCAATTGATCGACTAACCCTTACATCGACAACGACCTTCAGTCAGCTGAATTCGGCCCCCGCCTCAAGAAATGATGTTGGAGGTGGTGGGAGGGGAGGAGCAGCACGTGAGGCATACAATGCATTCCTGTCGGATGTCGACTTCCTAGGCAGGCTGGCAGATCTAGTAGCTGAAAGACACTTGGACTGACTGGATGACGTCATCCCGGCCTTTGAGGAGAAGTACAAGCCGCAAGTGAAGGTGCTGGAGGCGAGGGTCATTTCTCTCGAGGATGAGGCTGCTGCATTGCGTAGTGATGAGTCCGAGCGTCAGGTGTTGCGTCAGATGTAGTACCAACGGCAGAATAAGTCCGAAGGAAGCTACGGAAGAGGACGTCACAGCTATCGTCACAAGCATTATGTAAGGATAAGCTGAAACTCACCTTCGACCCCACAATGATTGACAGATGCCACCGCGTCGGCCGTGTGATTACTCAGCCTGATGAGCCGCAGCCCAGACCGCGCGCTATTCTCGTCAAGTTCACCAGCTACTGGACGAAACGCGCCGTTATCGCCGCGTAAAATATAAAACCATTATTTTAGATTTTCTGAGTTTTCTCTCAGCTTCTATCCTTGTTGAGAATCTATTCCTCTAAACGTTTCTATGTTTGAGAATTCAATTGAATCAAATGTCTCGAAATTATGATATTGAGCTGTGTTTGTCGATTTATTCATCAAACTTATTGTTACGCATTGAGTTACAGATTTTACGACGGCTCTTTGTATCTATTGATCCATTTCTCTTGTAAATTTCATTTAAACAGATGATCTATTACAATCACATTTTCTGAATGTCCGCGTCCCATCTTTTTCACGTCCCTTCTGTATGAATTGTTAAAGTCCCGTCCACGTCACACCATCGTCTCGTGAACTTCCTATGTCTCCTTCTGATGATTCTATCTGAGTCGGGCCTCAAAGAACCGATTACAAAGACGATAAGTCTCGAAGACACACACACACTCCTTATACACTTCCAAACACAACAAGAAGGCTTTATTAAGGTAAAAGGCACAAGGCCTTTTACAAAAGGCCTTGAGGTTTCTACAGCAACTTTTTCGAGAAGAATATATTCTTTACCTAAAGGTCATGAGCTCTGATATTTCACATTCAAAACGGATATAGAAACAAAGTCCCTGAAAAGGTCATGTTCTGAGTAAACAGTGAGTTTGTTATACTTTTTTTATTTCAGTTTATCAAGTCCACCACAACTGGCAAATATAGCCTGCTATACGTTGGAGGGAATCTTCACAATACTAATATAATATTACATCTTTTTACTTTATCTAATTTTCCATGTTTCAAACTGAACATTATTATTCACAGAGATAGGAAGCTATGCTTGAGATATTTTCATGTGAATATTTGTGTCCAATTAGAACTGATGAGAAGATGGTAACTTGTTTCTCAATTATCGAACAAGTAAGTTATTTATTATAAAACTGGATTGACCCACTCATTTTAATGATGTGTCTTTCTAAGCGTGCGTAGAGGTACCTTACAGCAAGGCTACTCTCTATCAAACCTCGCAATGAATAAGATCTTGATACTGGTACAACGATGTCCATTTAATAAATGAGTTTCACTTGAGTGAGACTCAAAGATATTAATTAATGAAGCTTCACAGCACCAGACCCTTATTAATAGGTATCACGTTTATCATGATATCTCTATTGCCAATGAAAATTTTTTGAAATTGACATACTATTTTGCGAGTAAATGAATATTCAAGATTTGTCTGTACTATCTTCAGTGGTGAATCAATATTTCAGTCTCTGATAGCTTTATTTTTTATGCATGATGAGAATCTTGTGGCTAATTGTCACTCACTCAATAGGCGAGATTATTTCACAAGACTCCTTTACTAAAGATAAAATGTTCCTCATGATAGTATGGCATCACTGCCGAAAACACTCATCACAGTATAATATTGATCTGTTTCCAGCAGACACGGTGATGCCAATCATAAACAATACGAAAATTTCGATGATGTTAGTTGAATTTTTTCTTCTCAATTCATTAAAGTTTCTATTTTACTAACCTTTTGATCCAACTACAGAATCGTAAATGTTCAACTTCACGATTCACAATCGATGAAAATATTTGTACAAAACTTCTCCTAAAGTTTTTTACAAGCTATTTATAATCAAGAATTTATTATACAAGCGAAAAATCATCATTTCCCTTCTTTGAAACTGATATCATATCTATTCAGTCATTTGAATTAATTTGACAAACTTTTACACGTTGATACTTTAAACATTATCCGTTTATCATAAATTCTAAAACTTACTAATCTTCACCTCCTAATAATGTTCAATAACATTCGGATCTTTATTATTGAACCAGTTATCGTATGTAATTTATATTGATGAATCGTGATTCAAAACATTTCTATCACAACGGAGCTGAGTGAATTGAGAAGAAACTTGATTTAAAACAATAAAAATTGGAATCGCATACTTTGCTATCATGAAGAAAACTGTGCATAATAATTTAGATGAAACTCTTTACTCCGAATGAATAGAGAAGGAACTTGATTCAAAACAATAATCAAAATCGTATTCTTCGCTATCATAAATGAAACTGTACCTAATAATCAGACTTTTAATAATTGACTTTTGACTTTGACTTTTCATTAAACTTTTCAAGAATATGTTCTCAATTATTGAAAAGAATCATTTCAATATAGGAAACTTAACATTGATATCAAGTAGAAACACAGGACTGTAACAAAAGAGTGGAAAATAGAAAATAAGTATTTGTTAATATGAAAACATTAAAACTAAACATTAATAACAAGTTGAAACACAGAACCATAATAATACAGAGTGGAATGAAAATCGAGTGATTTTTTTATCATAATTTAATTAACGGTTACTTACATGTGTGGAGTAGGAGTACACCGATGAGTAAGGAGGTTAGGTGGAAGAGACGAGTGCCGTGATGAGTTGTGAGCGTCATCCGGGCGGGCTCCATCCACGCCGATCCACCGCCGAGTGCAAACTGCGAGATCCAACTGCGTGTGGACCGACTACACCAACTTGCTTCAACCCCAAACCAACCCTTAGTTGAGTTTGCGCCGACTCGGCGCTTGCCGCTTCAAAGTCCGAGCCTCGAAAACATCCTTTTACTATTACTACACACAGGGTTCAAGCTTTCCACCACCTATACCTATTTATATTTTACTTGCAAAATGCAACACCCACTTGCGATCAGTGCCTCAATAGAGTATTGTGCTCTCAAGCGTCAACCCCCTCCACCTTCTGTCTCCAATTCGAAAAATCCATCTCTTATTGCTAGTCGTGCAACAAACGATCTTCTACCCGTGCTGTCATCACTTCAAACATTATTGAAAGCATGATCGCTCAACCCGAAAATGCTCCTATCTCAACATCTATTGTCGCACAATACTTGAAAACGAGTAAAAAGACGATCAATAATATTGGTGCTTAGCAGACTGAATATTTCCATTCATATTATTCAGGTATTCAATGAGAAGTATTAGTTGTATTGTTGCTTTGAAGACTAAGAATACCTTCTACCTTATCATTTTCGTATTTAACGAAAAGCATTGTTGTTGCTCTGAATATAAAGAATAAATATATTTTTCCTTACCATTTACTCAATGTAGACTGAAAATCTTTTACCCGATCATTTACCTATTCAATGATCTCGCAAAAAGCATTTTCTTTGCTACTAAAAATCTTCATCCATATTATTTATAAATTCAATTGTGTATACCTGAATGAGCATCAGTTATTCCTTTGCAGATTAAGAACACTCACCTGTATATTTATATCTATGGAGTAGTTGCTTTGAGGATTAGCAATTCTCATCCATATATTTATGTATTCAATGAAACAAGGATGAGTACCAGTTTCTTTGAAGACTGATAATAATCCACGGATTGAGATGTTTCTCTATAAGTAAAGAGCAGCTCATTTGAATGCCCTGGCAAAAGGAGAAAAGGTTCAGTGGGAGGATGATAATTCTCTTCTACTCCCTTGAAGTAAGCTGAGCAGTAAGCCCACGTCAAATCATTTATAGAAAATAAGGAATTACATGGCAAGGTAAGGGCGTAAGGGGATAAAGAGATTATCTTCCAAGATTATATTATGGACCAGTTCTCATGCGTTTGAATCGTACAAAAAATATTGTATTGGTTTGTGATTCTCCAGTATTCAAATAAATAATTATTCATCCTGTGAAATTCATCGAGAATAAAAAATTAAGGAGAGACGTTCCTAACGTGAGGAAATAAAGTATTTGAAGCGCTCGCCTTCAAAGATCCATGTTAACTCGTGATCATGCTTTCAAGATGTGATTCAACTTTGAAGATGAGATGGATAACCAAAATCATATGGATCACGAAGATCACATGGTTGATATAATTTGGAAATTTAAATCCAAAAAGAGATAAATTGAAAAATTGATTTTTCAGTTCTGTGAAGTCAATCACCTAATAGCTGAATAACTGCTACAATTTCCACAGATACCTGTAGTTTTCATTGGTCATCAAGTAATTTCAATATTCGACGTTATATCCGAGTATTTCAGAATTTTTCTCAAAAAGTGGGGCTATAACCGATAGAGCCGTATGACCAATAGAGACGACGAATTTGAATTTAAAATGCAATATTCTAATTGTATTCTCAAATATTCTTGTTTCTGACGTTATAAACAGTCGCTAAAGTGAAAGAAAATTTCCAACACTCGACGTTATGTTATCCAAGTGTTGGAAAAATTTGTCTCGAATTTACATTATAACCGATCGACACCGGAATTGACAATTGAAACCCCAGGTTTTAAATGGATTTTCATGAATTTCTGTTGCTGACGTCACAAACGAACGCTAAAGTAGAAGAAACTTTCCAATATTCGAGTTTTGCATAAGATCAGGGCTTTCATAAAAAGATCTATGGTTAAAGTCAGGTAAAAGTTTGAATTTCAGTAGAACCCCATTATTGTTGGGAATATTAAACTTATTTACAAAAGAATAAGCCGTTTTTTTTGTAACTTTTCACTCATCCTGTATAATTGGGCATCATTTTATCAGCATCAAATTCCTCATTTCACTTTGTCTGGCTGGAATTTTCCTGCTGCAGGTCAGATATGAATTCTCCGAACTCTATTTTCCTTGTTTGGGTCTGAAGTTTCTTAATTTGAACAGAACTTCAACAACAACAATGTTATAACTCGATGGCATCTGGAAGTTTGACGAGGTTAGAAACATGTAAGATAAATTAGTTTTCAACTTTCAATCAACTCTGATCGGTATTTTCCTCATTTTCTGGTAAAAGGTAACGCCAAAACTGGCGGTTGGTGGATAATTGCTATCAATGCTCAGCTCTATCAGGACAGTCGGTGAGCTGTCTCCGAGAGGAAATTGTAACGAAAGTGACCTCAGCCAAACCGTTACACTCTTGTAGACAGCTTTCAGACTGTCCTAACAGAGTTGAGCATTAACAACATACACTTGGCAACCGCCATTGTATGTTGGTGTCTGTTTTTCATATCTTGGAATGTCAATAACATTGATTTGAATGCTGGATTGAATTGTCAGAATTATTTTGATATTTAATCCTTCACATACACGCATATATTCGACAGTGAAGTAAAAATGATTAAATTTCAAAACTCGGGGTCAGTTATGTCAGTTTCCATATCATGCATTTCTACAGTTGTCAAAGAGTAATGGAGAATTTCAGATGAAATTTTCAGGTGGCAGCATGAAATTGAAGTGAGTTTGACGGCTTGCTAAGTTGCGAGACGGAGTGGCATATCGACCTCAAAGCCCAGGTAAGGGGCAAGCGGCTCAACTGAAAAACCTTTGCTATATTTGAGTACGGTGGCGTCGATCAATGCTCAGGCAGTATGCAGCAGCATCAGTCTATTTATACGAGTGGAGGGCAAAGTACACTGAGCACTCCACAGTAGACGCTAACCAAGCTGGCGGCTGGAGAATGGTTTTTATGCATTATAGTTCTTTCAGGACAGTCTAAAAACGGTCTACAGAAGCGGAATTGTTCAGCTAAGGTTTCTCTTGGTGTGAAGACCACTTGAAAACCGTTCGCCGACTTCCCTGACAGATCTGACCATTAATAACAGTCAATCACCAACCGACATGTTCTTTGGTTTCTTCTCTAGCAGGCGAGGAAAAGCTCAACGTACTTGGTCCGTCATTCCACACTATCCCTTCAACTCTAAATTAATTCGCTGAACACCGCTTTCCTTGTACTCAGCTAAAAGGTTTCTTCGTCAATAATATGCAACTCCTAGCAAATACTAATATTCTGCTCGACAACCATAGCGAGGCTTACAGACACTGACGGCTCGTGCCCACGAAACAGGTGAAGTGCTGTACAGTAAAAGATACGGGCACTTCACCTGTTTCGTGGGTACGAGCCGCCAGTGCATACAGACAATAGCGATTTCAGTATTTGCAGCAAGTCTGCCAGCTTGGAGAATGGAGTTATTGTTTAATCTCCCACTAACAATATTCTGTTCAATTGAAGAGATTGCTGTGATCTTATTAAAAATTTAATGGATGAAGTCATAAATAGGAGATATCAATAGTTTTGTCTAGTTCTCCAAAAACGTTCCTCAATTGAAGAGATTGTTATGATATAATGTTTTTATTAGCAATACATTTCAACGGATGAAGTCATAAATAGGAAAAATAAATTGAGAGCAAGAACATAATTCAATGTAAATCAGTCGGAACAAACCATGTGAAAACATATTTTTTCTAGTTAATTTTTGTTTAGTTCTCTAAAATATTCAATTTTATTAGCCTAGAAAGGCCTGAATCACACCAACTATTCTACAGAACAGTTCTCTAGGGTGATGTATGTAATCTAGGGTATCTTGACTGGTGATCAATGTAATTATAGAAATCACTGGCGGCTCGTACCCACGAAACAGGTGAAGTGCCCGTGTCTTTTACTGTACAGCACTTCACCTGTTTCGTGGGTACGAGTCGCCAATGATAGAATTACATCAACAATCAATCAAATACAAAATACAGGGTAAACTCAATTTACCACCTCGATGATTATTGTAAGACATAGTCTATATCTATCAATTTATATATATCAATATATATTTTAAATTCCTTGAAAGGTTGTTGAAACACAAATTTTTGCCGTCTTCAAGAATCCTAAATACAATTATTATTGACTAGCCGGCAGGCTCGATTCGCTCGCCTTCTCCGCGTAGCCAGGGGGCTCCGCCTCCTGGACCCCCGCCAGTATCGGCAGTGTAAGTGAGTCAAACAGGCTCGCTTCGCTCGCCTGCAAAACCTCTGCCAGTGTCAACTGAGACAAACAGGCTCGAATCGCTCGCTTGCAAATTCCGTTCAGAAGGGGTTCGAAATTTATTGAACACAGGACACAGCATTTATTGACCTAATCTAGACCTGTTTACCAAATTTCAACATTTTCTGCCAATTTGTTCTCGGAAAATCTAAGAAGAATTCCGAAAAATAGTAAAACGCTAATATTGAACGTAACCTTGGGAAGTATATCGGACATTGTTTGAAACTTGATTCAATATCTTCTCAATTACTCCATCTATAATCTCGCTGAACCGTTGAATTTACACTAAGGATTGGTCGTATCAAGGCGGAATGCAACCCGCAATATATCTACAATTTTGAAATAACTTGCGTAATCTTGAACGGATTTCAAAAATATTTTAACACAACATTTCTAGACCTTATCTGAACCTGCCCACCAAATATCAACATTTTCTACCGATTGGTTCTCGAAAAAATTGAGAAAACGCCGAAAAACTTTAGAAAAACTCAAATATTTAGCGTATCCCTTAAAAGTTTTCAAAATCCATTCTTAGCGCACGTCTAAACGTCCAACTGAACATGCCTGCCAAATTTGAACGTATTCGGTTCAGTAGATTTTTAGTTATGGTGATGAATCAGTCAGTCAGTCAGTGCCATTTCGCTTATATAGATATAGATTTCCGTTCTGGAATGTCCCCTTCGTAACCAAAAGTACTTTTGATAACAGCACTCTGATATTGTAAGTAGCAATTCATATCTAAGTATCTAATCCAAGTATAGCATCATATTGTGAGTAGGCTAGCGTCAATTCCTTGATAAATTATCTCTGGAAATTCTGTTTTATATTTTTGCCATCTTAAAGAATCCTTTGATACAATAACTCTTCGTCTGGAAAATTATTTTCGACAATAAGGTAATAACACTTGGTAACATTATTATCACTGTTGGTAGCATTGATTCCATTGAAAGTTTTCCCTTGTAATTCCTCACTAGTACAGTTTTAGCAGCGTTCGTCTCTAAAATAATATTTTTAAATGTAAATTCTTTCTGCAAATCCCTTAATATGTAGTATCGTTTTAGCGGCGTTCGTCTCTGTAATCAAATTTTTAATTTGGATATGAAGTGGACTTTCTACTTTCGATTGAGAAGTATGTTCAGCTCATATTATAAATTCAAACGTGGATTGTCAGTTGTTCAGCTCATATTATATATGAATTTTCAGTCAGCAGAGTCGTACTCGCAGACTAATGTCCAGAAAATCGATTTTGACTGAGGCTATTCCTGGCTTTAAACTGGGTTGCTGTAGGGGCATCGGTCTGGCCTAATCGACGATTGGAGACCGCTAGGCTTAAATTTCTTTATCGCTAAGGATGTTAAGAGGTTTCCAGCCACATCATACCGTCGGGAATTGTCCGAGCCCCCCATTTAGCCATCCTGACCCCCTCAGATCATCCTGAATCAGTGTGTGCTGTGCGAACACTGTAATGGGACGAGTCCAACATGGGCTGGGTTCCTCCCCCATACCATCAATAAATTATCCATAGAATCCCACCTGCTTTAGAATTGTGTAGAACGTGTGTTGTTGGATAAGGCGCGTTCATAAAAAAACTATTGCACTTGCTATGTAAGAACTTGGGAGAACGAAATTTCTGTGAGGAGGTTGTTATAGCCTGTCCAAACTGAGAAGACATTCTGTCAATATGGGAAAATGACACCAGCTGGGTCAATATTGCTTCAAAAATCATAAATTTGGTCTCCAATCGTGAAAAACATTCTGATCTACAATCTAAGACCAAATTTCTAATTGTTAAACTAATTGTTTAACCTAGCTCTGGAGTCATTTTCCCAACTTGCCAGAATGCCTTCTTTGTTTGGACAGACTATACATACACCAAAGCCTACAACTGCCCTAGATACTTTGGTACGTGATTGTAGTGGATAATTATGGATTATAATTATTATTTCAATGGGTCTATAGTTTGAAAAATCTCCTCGTTTCATTTATCATTGCTAACTATGGAAACTTAGTTGTATGTCATAATACTGCTAAGCATTGTTCAAATGTTATAATATAATTGTGACTGTTACAACTGTACAGGCCAGTCGTTTATAACTAACAGGCAACTAAGTAATTGGGATAAAATTGTTGTTCAGCTATAGCTCAATTTACTCTTTGTGTATTTAATCATCCAGTAGTTCAAATTCTTCATATGAGAAATTTCTGAATATTGTTCTCATATGAATCAACCTCCTTATACTATAAAGCCACAAACTGACTGACTAACTGACTAATCAATATTATTGACCACTTGCCGATATCTGGTAGATATGTATTATACATCTTTGGAACGAGGAAGTTGAGCACATAACCAGAAAAATCTGAAAACTTGAAATATTCCCCCCCCAGAGGGGGGTTTTGCCCCCCCCCCAAAAGTTTTCAACTTTTTTGTTTGACTGGTTATTGCAACGCCATGCTGATTATTGTAACCAGCGCGCGAAATTAGCTCGATTTCAACAAAATTTCTACCGGGTTCGCAGGGGGGCCCAGGGGGGCACTTTTTAATTTTTTGTCATTTTTGGGCCCGATACAGGAATTGAGGGCTCAATTTTGAGGGATTGTTGATAATTTAGTGCGGTTTTTAGCAGCGGGATCATGTGACTAGAGCCCACAGACTTGATTTCCATCATTACAAATATTTTTGAATTCCAGGGGGGGGGGCCTGGGGGGAGGTTTTTTTTGCCAAACTTTGGGGGGCCCAAAATAGGGATATTTTGACATATGCGTAGAATCGAGACCCACACCATTGGATTAAGCGCACAAAGTAGAGGTCTAGTAAAGTATCTATCTTCGATAGATATTTTCAGGATTTACAAGCCCCTATCTTGCATTTTAACTGACTTATTGGACCTTACATTTTTATGCATTTATTGGCTCTGGACGGCTCAGTTTTGGATCAAAGTATGTTATTATGTATATCATTGTGATCAGCTCAACAAGCCTGAGGCAATTATGTGTAACATTTCATGTTCTAGCCCCCCCCCTCCCAAAAAAAAATCTGTGCCCCCCAAATTTTATCACACCTTATCTTTGACTGTTTATTGCAAAAGCCATGCTGATTTTGTTACTAGCACTCAGAAGTAGCACGATTTAAAAAAAAAATTCTACCAGAAATTCTACCAAAAAATTCTACCAAAAAATTCTTTGTATGAAGAGGGGACAGGGGCATTTTTTTAATTTTCGGCCATTTTTGGGCTCCCAACAGAAATTGAGGGCTCAATTTTAAGGGATTGTTCATAATTTTGTTCTGGTTTTGGCAGCTGGATTATGTTACTAGAGCCCAAAAACTTGATTTTCATCATTACAATTCAGTTTCATCTATTTATTTTTGTTTTGGGGGTTATTTGAGGGGTGAAATTTGGGGTTTGAAAAAGTCAAAATTCTATAATCAATTTTTCAGGGACGAAAAATGAAATTTCCAAGGAAAATAATTAATTGAACTTGAAGAGCTTGAAAAACTATTTAAAAACTCCATAAGACCATCCTTCCAAAATCAACCCCAAAACACTAAAGATGCGAAAATTATTGTAAAAAACACAAAAACATGAGAAATTAGTATTTCAGGGGTTGTAAATCAAAAGCAAATCGATTAATGTGCGAGTGGTGCGAGCATGCCAATCACATCCCACCTACTAAAGACAAGCTTGGGGGGCGCAGCCCCCTTCTGAGCGAGCGTAGCGAGCTTTCAGGTAACAATTATATGCTGAGTCGGGACAGTACCTAGTGAGATGAAGCTCCATTGAACGCCATATACTCTATTGACTTACCCAAAGTTTCTTATGCTCAATATACTCAGAACTCCATCGAATGCCATATACTCAATTGACACAATTTTTACACAAACCACAATTTCCTAGAACCATCACTATTGGACTCTATTGAACTCCATTAACCTTAATCAAACCATCAACAAACCTCCATCAAGCACCATTGAACGCGATTCAGCTTTATGGAGTTCATACAACTTCATTGAATGCCGTTGAATGCCATTGAATTCATTTGAAATCGATTTATTATTGAATACTACTAATAGTCACTTTATTGGGAAAACTCATTGAGAAAACTCAATTGGAAAAGAAAAAACTAAATTTCCTAGAACTCTATTGGACTTCATTAAACGCCATAGCACTGGCATTGAACTCCATCAAATCCTCAATTATTGCACTTTATTAATTTATTACTGAAATAAACATTAAGCCACATTATTCCATTTGGAAGATACAATTTCCCAGAACTCTAGTGGATCTAACTAGATCCCATTCAATTGAAGTGAAGTTTTCATACTCCATTGATCGCCATTGAACACAACTAACTTCTTCAAACTTCATTGAATTACATTCCACTAAATTCCACTCTATTGAACCCCATCAAATTCCATATTGAACTATTTTGAACTTCATTGATTATTGAAATAAACATCAAGCATCATTATTCTATTGGAAAAAATCCATTCCCTAGAACTCTCTTGGACTCTATTAAACTGCATCAGACAACATCAAACTTAATTAAATTGAAAAAAAATGTATTGACTTTATTGATCTCCATCTGAATAGATAAAATTTTTACAAATTTCATTGGCGTAGTAAATAAATTTCCCTAGATCTCAATTGGACTTATTAAATTTTATTAAACTCTCAACTCCATTCCCATCAACTGAAGTCAAATGCCATCAGGCACCCTAAAAGTCGAAAAAAAACTTCAAGATATTCTCATCAATATATCAAGTGGATCTCTAGTGGATCTAACTAGATCCCATTCAATAGAATTGAAGATTTCATACTCCATTGATCGCCATTGAACACCACTAACTTCTTCAAACTTCATTAAATTACATTTCACTAAATTCCACTCTATTGAACCCCATCAAATTCCATATTGAACTATTTTGAACTTCATTGATTATTGAAATAAACATCAACTGAAGTCAAATGCCATCAGGCACCCTAAAAGTCGAAAAAAAAACTTCAAGATATTCTCATCAATATATCGAATAACCATTGAATTCTCAAACTTACAACCCGTCCCATTGAATTACTGAGCTGATTTTACATAGTAGTTGATGATTTTGGTTACTACATTGATACTGAAAAAGTATAACTGTTGCATCCTAGACCACTTCTAGGCTATAAGTTACAAGCAATTCCAACTTTTATCCCCATCAAACTATATTGAACTCCATTAAAGTAAATTTAACTACAAAAAAGTCCATTGAACTCTATAAAAATCCATAGAACTTCATCAAACTCCATTGAACCCCTTAAAACTAATTTGAACTATAATGTATCAATATATTATCACTTAACCCTTTACATTATTCGTCCTACTCCTACAACAGTCTAATAATTGACCAATCGGGGGTTTTGATAAGTAGAGCCTGAAAAAGATGACAAATTCGAACAACCCATCCTACTGGCGCAACCCAAAAAACAACTAACCTATCCCTCAACTGCTGGTGCAGGGGGCATGGCCCCCTGCCGAGCAAAATGCGAGTTTTAAGATAAATTCAGATTTCAAAAAAAATCAATATTCAACTATTCAGCTTGAAAATGTGACCTGTGTGGTCGCGAATCCATGGTCCTGTACTAAAATAAACAGTAGAATTGACAATATCAATGTTTCATTAATTCATATATTGTGAAATTGATTACAAGTTTCCATAAAGAGTTTTTTTTTTTTTTATAACTTCGCATTTAATGTGAACCATACAGCTAGCCTGTAATGTAATATATGAGCCCACAGACATTTTATCAAAATTGCGTTTGAGTATGATATGATTCATTGATAATGATTCTATGCAACATTAATTGAGACTGTAAGAAGTTTGAACACCGAAACATCATGATAAATCCTATTTACAGGAATAAGGACTATCCTTTGAGTCTGTATCACGTGTACTGAAATATCAGGTGTTTCGCTGCTCTCGACGGCTAACACTAAATTCGGTGTGACGATACGAGACTCAATCTCTCACTCTCTCAATCTCAAGGGATTTAGAGTGAGAAAGAGTGAGAGTGAGTGAGAGAGAAAACTGGCCATGCAAGGTTTAATACCGCCGTAGGATTAATCTCGCTTGCTTGATCATTACTGTGGCTACTCTTTCAACCTGATGTGGGCCTTTGTAAGTCTTGTTTTTCAAAGGTAGGTTCTTGTTTACATCAGTTTCCCCTTTAAGTGAAAAGAGCATGTTTTATAGACGTTCAATTTTTCAAATTTCGTGAGATTTTCCAATATAATTTGAATCAGTTTTCATTAATTAGTTTTGATTCACTGGTATTAAATTGTAATAACGGCTAACACTAAAATAAGAGACTCATGCCCGGTTTTTCCAAACACACTCAAATTTGAGGGGCCCTCAAGTTTACTACAGTCTACTACATTTCCTATAATTATCATAGAAAATGTCAGCTGTTCATCAAAATTTGAGAACCCCTCAACTTTGAGTGTGCTTGGAAAAACCCGGCATCAATCTAAAAGTTAGACGGTTTTCTCTGTTCCTTGTGTCCTCTAACAGCTAATTTTGTCATGTAGAGTTGTCATTATCATTTAGCTATGCCTAGATGATGTTTTTGAATTAAAAAATACAATAAATGCTCTACATAAGCTGTTAGTGGGTAACATCACGTACAAGAGACAGACGAAACCGCCCAACGTTTTGGTTTCAGCTTTGTTTATTAACAGCTGACAGACTCGCTTAGCTTCCCTTATTCGTCTAGCCAGGGGACTCCGCGCCCCAGACCCACTGCTGAATAAACCAATTTCGCTTTGCTCACCTGAATTTTTCATTAAAACTTATTTGCTTTGTTTGCCATATTTGTCAAAAACTCCAAGTCGACCAATATGGTTTGCTCATATCGCCTTTTATTTGACTAGATATTGAAGCATAACCTAGTACTCTGAATGAATAAGACTTGTAGAGAACTGAAATCTGAAGAGAATATTGTAATGACTATGATTTTGTACACGCCCAAACTCAGAAATTCAGACAAATCATAACTCATCGGAAAAATTATTGTTTTTTCTCTTTTTGATTGCGATTACTAAGGTTTGAGAATCCACGTTGAATGGAATTCACGGTTTTATCAATAAATAATTAAATTTCTACAAGCTCTGTTGATTTTAAAAACCAAGTTATGATTCGATATTCATCTATGCCTTTTTATCTTTGAAATAAACATTCTTAGCATATTAGAATAATCATTGATACATTTATCACAAACTTCCAACAGCAATCATTGAATTTCTCAGAAAATTTTACAAGATAATCTTTTTCCTTGTACCTTCATTATTTCTTTGAAGCCCCTAAACATCATTTGATTTGATATCTTAAAATGTCGATGACAATGACGAATGGATATCTATTTAATTACAATGTTTAAACTTGTTATTTTAGTGATTAACGTGAGGCCTTGGGCGAAATTAGTATCTCCAAAACCCGAAAAATGTCACTGAGGCCGGGCGTATGCTGGGACGCATTCAGGCACACTCACGCAAGCCAGCCAATCACAGCTCTTGTTGAGCTGTGAGCCAATCTTTGTGCTGTGAGTCAATCAAGAGTTGGCTCTTGTGAGCCAATCACAGCTCTTGTTGAGCTGACAAAACAAGAGCTGTGATTGGCTGGCTTGCGTGCGTGTGCATGAATGCGTCTCAGCATACGCCCGGCCTAATTCCAATCTTATCAAATGATTTTCTAATTTTGATTTCAATTTTTTATTTTTCATGAGTCTAAATCGTATCAATGAGTTGTTCTAAGTAGGCCTATCTGCTAGAAAACACACCTAACTGGTGAATAACAAAAACCTATTTTTACATAGTTTTTAAAGGAAATTGGTTGGGGACAAACTGCATAGGCCTACTTATTCTTTTCTAAATATGCAATGATTCATAGATTGTCCTAAACAACTACTCAGTACGACAGTAGCGTAGTACAGTATATCAAATTCCCGCTCAATTGCGTTCGAATAATCCTATCCCTTGCTAAATTCGAAATTGCTGATTCGAAACCATCATTATCGGGTTCCATTTACAATGCACATAATTTTATTGTATTTTTTATACATTGTAACATTTAAACTATGTAACATATGTACCGGACGGCCACACATGTTTTACATAATTATTATTTAACCTGTTTTGCAAGACTTTTGTCAAACATATTTTATAGTTATAATATAATTTGATATTATAATATTAATAGATGAAGGAATCTATTCTCGGATCACTTAGGATCCGTTGTATAGAGTATTTAAGTAAGTAATGAATGAGCACCTCTTATAAGCCAATTTTTTTATTTTGCTCTCGCTTTCCGTTGTGTGGTAGAGAGGACCAAGTATCCTAACTCCGCCCTTGATAAATTCAATCAATCTTCAATTCAATCAATCAATCTCTGGTATCATACTTGGTGGGTTCAGCGAGGTTGTCCTGTAATTCTTCTCAACTTTATTAACAGTGTAGAGTAGTGAAGATAACTTGAGTGTAATAATTCCAGCTAGGATGTGAAACAAACATAATTGGAATTAAGAATAAACAGGGTTGAAATAAGTTTTGAAATTTTAGTTGTAACAATAACAGTGTTGTTGAATTTGGAACAGAGAACCTTACACTTATACAATGTAATCAAATTACGAAAATTAATTCATGTTTAGAGAGGTATTTGTCATGGTGAAAAAATTGCTTCGGCTGATGTTTATTAGTTTTGATCTCACTTTTTCTTGGTGAAGTATATAGAAAGTAAGTTACAGTATTGAGTGATATCCAATACTTTCATTCAACTATAAACACTGTTCGAATGATCATGCCAAAAACGAAAATATTCCAACGAACTAATTTCACAACAGTGCATTTTCTTATCAAACTAATATTCCGTTCTTCCTTATTAAAATATGAGAACTGAGAACTGAACTCATACTGCTGAATAATTTATGAGTTCTGCCTGCAGTGGACACATAATAACTCAGATAGAAAATAATCATTATCAAATTATCTCTCAAAATATCACTCAGTGGAATGATATTTGAATGGAATTTAATTAATAATTAGTCGAAGGTGTCTGATGTGATTTAATTAAAGCTGTTCTATTTCGAGATTGATAACATTCAACGAGGTTAACAGATTAATATCAACAGCAGTTGAAACTAATCAGGAGATATCAATCATTTCTATTAGAGTGGATCTTAAAAGTATTCTAATTGTGAAATTTCCTGATGAACTGACGTATTTAAATAAGATTATTGGTTCATTTGAAGCAGTGTCTTATGTTCATAAAACGAACAGAAATAACATTTTCATGAAGAAAACCGAATTTATAAATCTAGCTAAGTTTTGGTCAGCTATTCACCCATGATCCATACTCTGGACTTCCATCGTATCCGTAATGCTCCTTCGCTAGATGATCCTGTAAATAGAACAGAAGTTTTTAACACAATCGAATCATCTGATGGTTCTCGATTTCTATTGACTTGCTATCATGAATAATACCGAAATCATACATTAAAATACCAAATAAGTACATACTACAAAAATCTAGTAAATAATATAACTGAAATAAAGCAACTATTAAGTTTTAATTGAAAGTATAGTCTGTCCAAGCAAAGAAGACCCTTTGGCAAGATGGAAAAATGACTCCAGCTTGGTCAATATTTGTTCAAGAATTATAAATATGGTCAAATAGTAGATCAATCAATAGTATAAAATAGTAATAGTCGAATAGTATGGTCAATTATAATAGTAGATCAAATTATTTCCTACAATTTGAGATCAAATTGATAATTTTTGAACTAGAATTGACCGAGCGTGAGTCATTTTCCCACCTTGCCAGAGGGTCTTCTCTGCTTGGACAGACTATACCAACCATAGTTACTAACAATGTTATTTTATTCTGATCGTCTTTCATCATAGAAACAAAAAGCCTAATCAACATGAATCAAAATAATTATAACAATTGAGAAGGGTAGGAAAACTCCAATAATTATTCAATATCGAATAACATATTTCAAGGTTTCATGAAGTATTGTTTATAATTTATCCTAGAACTAGTAATCACCAGATTCAGAAATACAGTTTCTTATTGGTCTATGTATTGTACATAATACACATCCCTAGATTTTGTATCATAGATGTATAAATATGGCGGCACATAACACCTTTTCTAAGCTGTTATAGAATTTCTCAGCTTCTTTCAATAATAAAATATCCATAACGTTCACAAAATATTTCCAGTTTTCTTCCTCTTTTTTTCCTCTGCTTTGAAGAGTAGCCTACTCTAATACTTGAACATCTTTTTGGTAGAGGACTGAGAGTACAGGAATCCTGAATTAATTAAATAATTTTTTTTTCAATATGATTGAGAAAACTTTTCAGTATTTGGAAAACAACGGAAGTTGAATAAATATCGAATGGAGCGGGATAACTAATAACGATGTTTTAATTAATAACGATCTCTGAGTGCTCCCGTGATATCACAGCTTGAGGCCAGCTTCAATAACAAAAATCATTTATGAACTTTAAAATTACTTCCGCTTGGTTTGATACCCGGTGATCATTCATTTCTTGCCTCCTTAGCCCACGCTTTTATTCTGCCTTCCACAGCAGAACAAATAATACATTGCCATCTGTGTAGCCAGAATCAATTTATTCTAATAAAAATGTCTGAGAACACATTAAAATTTCCAATCAGCTCCACAGCAGCCTACGCATTGCTAATAACGTCTAGATTTTTATTGTATTTTCGTGAACTTTATTGAAAACCCTTAGGCATTTCACCTCTTTTCAAACATTCGTCAATTTTATTCGAGAAATTAGTCTTAAGGTACGATTTCCAAGCGGCAGCACGGCTCTAAATTCGAAAACTTTCAGAAAAACATTCAACAAGAAGTGTTTGGTTCAGATCATGTGAATCTCTCTCAAATAATATCAAATCAATCCAGAAATTCTCATATCTTATTTTTGGAAAACGGATTTATTTGTAAGATAATGAGATAAATATTATAAGATGATGATTCATAAGATTAATCGGATAAAGGATTTCTGACAAGAAAACAGATTTCTGATGAGTTTGAAATAGAATAGAATGGCTGCCATTATTTTCACCTGGAAAGGCGAAGTTAGGGCCCTCTCTTCTACTTACACTTTGTGAATTGTGATTTCGGAGAAATCATGAAAGATCTTGGAATCCTCTTGAAATATTTGTATTAAATAATTTATTCATTCTCTGCCATTATTAATTGAGGGGGACACCAGGTATTCTATTTCATACAAACTCTTGATTGAAGGCTTTAGATAGATAGGCCTATACTAACAAAAACTTTATTAGCTACTAACTTTTTAATCACCTGATATTAAAACTTCATCAATATTTCAATATTGAATTCCACGAACTTTATCACTTTAATTCAGGCATATTATGCAAATAAAAAATTAATTAGGATTTTTCTTACCATTGAGTATTTGGTATCCATGTGGACCTGTTGTCTACCAATCAACATGCTGCGTGCCATGTTGAACATAACAAGGACAACAGCCAATTTACCAATCAAAAAGGCTTTGATTGCTATCATTTTGAGCTTCATCAGGAATATTGGAATGAGTTTCGTCTGTATGATGAATGGGATGAGAAGTAATGGCAGGAATTTCTTCAGTTTACTATCCTTCTTCTTCTTTCTGCCTTTTTTGTTATGCCCTTTGTTGCCGTGCCCCTTGTTACCATCGCCTTTGTTGAATGTAACTTTTCTCACACCTGAAAAAAAATGTTGCCGTATTAAAACTTCGTTATGAGAAAAAAACACTTTTTGATGGGAATTTGTATTAATTTTTTTCCTGCAGGAATTTTTTCTTTCCTGCACACAGGCTCCGGTCCATGCTTGGAATAATAATGTTTGTTATTTTGTTGAACGAGCGACAGCGAGTTCTTACTTTTGACTCAAGACCGAAGTCGTTGTCCGTCTGTTCGTTCGTTTGTTTGTTTGTATGTTCGACAATAACTTTTGAACGCCTCAATTAATCAACTTCAAATTCAGAACACATATTCTTCTAACCTTTATACAGGTCAAGTTCGTTGGACAGTGAAATCGATCGACTCCTTCATCCTTTTTCAGGAGGAAAAAGGATAAGTTCTCAGCAACAATATATCTATATATACTCCCGTATATTTCAACACAATAATCACGGCTGGGAGAAAAAATGTCATATGGAATTTGAATAAATTATTTTTTGGAGAATCCATCTGATTCCAATAAAACAGCTGATTTATTAGCGGCAAATTTGAAAGAACTATCAAGAGAATAATGTTATCAAATGAAAAATACTTTCATGTTGAATTGAAGTCATATGATGAATATTGATCTCAAAGCTTAAACATGTGATAGGAGTCTATTTATTTGAACAGCTGACAAAAGGCGGCAAATTCAAATTATTTTTGAAGTATTCGTGCTGAAAGAAGTTTGTTGTTCCATTTGATTTCCATGCTTTGATTAGTCAGACTAATAATAAGTCAGCCGTGATTTTCTACGGGATTTGAAGAATGCTATTAAAGGGATTTCTAATAATTTATATATTTGATTTATCTGAATGGAAATACTGAATTATCAAAAAATTCCATTCTTCAACGAATCTCTACAAAGTTTGTTAATGGTTTAACTGCTGTTTTCAATTTAATACAATGAACAAATTTAAAACAAGAGGCGATCAATATGACTACAGAGTGTTCCGAAAAGAACTAACTCAAGTACTATCACGGTGTTCTTCGAGCTGAAACAAACAGAACATATCATTGGCAAAACAACGAATTCTCCTCAGTTTTCCTGTAATTCTTCTATTATTTCAAGACTTTCCATCATACCTTGATAATAGATAGACTCTACACGATGTTTCAATAGTATGTATGGTTTTCAGAAAAAATAAGGGAAAGTTATTTCATCCATATTTGTAAATTTATTAGAATTCTTCAGTTGATAGGTCTACTCTGAATTTTTGCAGTCAAGTCGTCTTGAACAAGTAGGCCTACGTTTGTATTGGTGCATTGGTGGCAGAAGAGTTGCGGATAATGATGTATCAAAATATACCGAACAAACATCTTTTCTTATTAATAATTCCTCACAAAAAGGAATCATTCAGTATTGAATAAATCTAGGTATCGTGTTAGTATGATTTGTGGTTCATATTTTCAAATAATTGAAGCAATAAGTTGACTTTGAGAGTTCGCACGCGAGTTCTTCAGCCCATGGGGCTTACTAGTTAACATATTTTTTGTCATTGTAAGTAAATAAATAAATTCAACTATTTCACACTATCCCTATTCAATCAGTGATGAGCATGTTTATCACTGGCGGCTCGAACCCACGAAATAAGTGAAGTGCTGTACAGTAAATGATACGGGCACTTCCCCTGTTTCGTGGATACGAGCTGCCAGTGATGTTTATCAGAATATTCAAAGAAACTATTGAAATTGGGATAGAAACAAAATTATAGGCATTCAATACAGTACAAAAAACAATACAGTATCTGCGAGATATTTCTTTCGAAGTCCTTTTGAATGAAATTATTATCGAATAAAAGGTTTGAATTCATCAAAGTATTTGTCTTGGACTAATCCTGTGTTTCGGGTTACATGTGAAGTTACAGTATCAAAAAGCAATCAGTTTCGGTTCAATGGAGCGATTATGTCTCCTTCTTCATTACCTACTTGAACTCCGAAACAATAAGTTGAATTCATTTTTGATTGGCTTTGTAGTTATAACTGGATATTATAAAAATTGTAAGAAATTATTTCCCTCATTAAAATGCATTGAATTCGATTATTTTGGATTGAAATGTGGAAATTGAATCTCTATAATTATATAAAAGCAAATTCTCTATAATACGAAACAATATGTAATTTTGAATTATTTAATATAAATAATATTTCCTATACCAATTGAAAAATAAATGAAAATCAAACACCCTTTTAAAAAACTTTAAAATTATTAAAACCCAATTTTTTAAAGGGTGTTTGATTTTCATTTATTTTTTAATTATTTTAAACAGCCCCAAGTTTTAAAGTTTAGTTTTCAATACCAATTCTACCGGACTAGTTTTTTAATATATTTCAAATGAATTAGCGATGTGCATAAGCTATGCTAAAGATTAGCATAATTAGCGATGTTTCATTTCGGATTGAATTCATAAGCATCACAATAAACTTTCAATGGGAAGCACTGGATAAATAAAGTAATCCTGAAAGCTTGAAAAATATGCAATGCTATTGACCTCTTGATCAGACTACAAGATCACAATAGCTAAAGCTTTTTCATCCAATCTGATGAGGTCAATACGATATTTGGCTTAATCTTTTTAATCCATTTCGTTTCCTCTGCATGAATGGATTCCAAAGAGATTTCACTCCTATTCCCTGTTTCTAGACCACTGATTATTATTTAATCGATTAATCGTGATTCCAATTTCAATTTAACTTTTCCTCATTCAAAGAACCTTATTTCTATTGAACAGGAAAACGTTCTATGTTCGATTCTATTATTTCAAGCTGGGATGTTGTATACGGTATTCCGAATCTTGATTTATATCATTAGTGTGCATTTCGTGATATTTCTTTCTCCTTAAAAAAGGTAGAATGAAACAATATTGATAATATAATAATGATTAATTATTGATGATGCAAGAGTATTCAGATCATTCGATCACCTCAGATTTAGTATTATATACCTAGTTTCGGTTTTAACGTTATCAATTCATAACAGAGAGTAGATATAGCTGGTATCAAAAATTAAGGCGGTTGGCGAATTACTGATATTAATGCTCAGCTCTGTCAGGACAGTCCGAAGCTGTCTTTGAGAGTAGATTAGTATAGCTGGGGTCGCTTTCGTTTCGATGTACTCTCGCAGACAGCTCGTCGACTGTCCTGATAGAGCTGGAAATTAATGAAAGTTATTCACTAACCGCCTTAATTTTTGGCACCTGCTATACTGTGTTCTTTACTGTGAGGTGAAACTGTTCAATTGAAGTGGATTTAGGCTATCATATGAGGGTACACAACACAGACATATCTGTTCTACTACACTGTAGCTGTATTTTAGTTATAGCTATAAATTTTGGTACATGGTGGTTACTGTTACCTAGCTCAACTCGGTATTAGAATTAAGGAATTGAGAAATTAAGGGATAACGGAATAGAGGAATAACAGAATTAAGTAATTGAGGAAACAACTCAATATACATACATAATTTTTGAAATTTTGAAAACAATGATGATATTCAGACCAGAATACAAGTTGAAGAATGTTTCATTGAAATAGGTCGAGGTCAAAGGAAAGACCATTGTATTTAATGTTGGTGATTTTAATACACTGGCGGCTCGTGCCCACGAAACAGGTGAAGTTCTGTACAGTAAAAGATACGGGCACTTCACCGGCTCTCGGTAATATAATAATAATAAAGGTAGTATAATAATTTCCTCATTTTATTACAGAAGAATTTTCTCTTCAAGGGAAAAACAATATATTTCACAAGGAAGTATTGAGCTTGGTATAGCCGTTGGAGAACGATTGAGATAAGTTCCACCAACTAAAAACTTTTTGTTTCATGAGTTACGCATACGACTCTTTAAAGTTATGGGGTTCAAAAATTATTGGTTCTTCATGACTTGGACCTCTCTATAGAAATAGTAGGAAATTCATCTCTCATCATCATACTTGCCAATCCCCGCACTTCGATTCTTCAAATGATAAATGGTGAAGAAGTTTGATTGGCTCATGAGTCTAGTGGATGACTTATGCAGACTAAAGTAATTAATCAATCAAAAATTGAGATTTCAGCATTTTACTAGGCACTTCAAATCAAAAAGCACTGTCCAGAATGGCAATTATTGCCTTCTACACGCAATTTCTACTCATTTTCAACTAATAACATAACACCGCCTATTGAGCGGTGTTAATATTCTTAATTATCAATTATTCTTTGCGGCGTTAATTATTCTTTGATTAATATACTTTTTATCTTATTACAATCGTTTAATGACAGGGAATATATATTCAATCTCAATTAATCTGTTGTGTAAACAAGATTGAATAAATAAATTGTAATAATATTAGAAAATTATTCAAACCTGTGGAATCCTGTTGTTGAGCTTGAACCTGGTCAGCAACTTCCCCCACTTCATGTGATTGTTTCTCGTCATCAGTCAAGGGTTCAGATTCAAAATCTTGAGCAGCAATTAGAACAGTTGATACCAGCAGAGTGACAGCAAGCAGAAGAAGATTTGTACTCAGGTGCATCCTGTTGAAAATAGTGAAATAATATAAAATTTTTTAATGAAAATCATTTTTGTGGTTGAATCGAATGATAATTTTTTCGCTAGTTATTGGAGAAGGTATGAATAAAAACTTTGACAGATACCTCCTGAAACTCTCTGTATAAATATATTTTATAAGCATTCCTTTTTCTATTTGTTGTCCATTAAACACAATCAAAAAATACGTCACTCAATTGGAAAAGGAATAATTCTTTCAAATCTCATTGGGATCTATTAGCACCTTTCGATGTAAATATAATCATTTTAACAAAACTATAGACTCACTGTTGTTGTTAGAAGTGATCAAATGTTGGGCCTATGTTATGATAAACATGTTATTCAATACATGTCTTTACAATTCCCCGTCTCTCGGAGGAGACGTAAAGCCGTCAGTCCCAACTGCCTAAAAAGAGTCGTCATCTCTCATCATCATTTTCATTTCTCACGCGCATGTTTGAAGCACATGTGAGCATCAGCCTCAGAATTAAAACAAGAGAGAATTACAGAGAGAGGGAGTGTGTGTGTGTGTGTGTGTGTGTGTGTGTGTGTGTGTGTGTGTGTGATTCACTTTGCATTCCGAAAAAACGTACATTCATAAAATAGCTAGGCCTATTCCACAAGCCAAAATTTTAAATTTATTTCAAGATTTTTCACAATTAGTTCTCGAGTCTTGTGTAGGCTCTATTCAGGCCCGGTCCTATAAATGGGCAGACTGGGCAAATGCCCAGGGCGCCAAATTTTTGGGGGCGCAAAATAAAATAGTAATTTATAGAAACAAATTAGCTGCTAAAAAATATGTGACATAAGTTTTTTAATAATATGCTACATATACAGAGTGTTTCAGGAGGAATGTGCAATACTTCTCAGGCTGATTCTTACCCCAAGTGGAGCAAAATGTTCCATTGGAGATACCCCCAAAAACGCTTTGTTGCTGAGATAACAATGGCGAAAATTGACATTTTAAAAAGATTTCATTTTTCAATTCTATAGAGGCTTTATTCAGGTTTGAAAATTATCATTTCCCATGTTGAATTAGCTGAGGAATTCAATGAAACCAGGTTGAAGTTTGTAGCTCCAACAGTTATTGATTTAATTGGGAAAATATGCTAAAAACACAATTTTTCAACAATTAAGCGTTATAAGTGAATATGATATCATAATTTTTTTTTAATAGATGCAAGTTGAAGAGAAACCAGTTCTAAAGATAAAGTTCGATGGCGGCGATTGTATAAATCTTACCCAAATCTCAAAAATTGAAAAAAATTGGACAAGAAGAAAATCTGTGTTTGGTCGCGATTTTGCAATTTTTGATCGCCATTTCTGATATTTGGACTCTCTTCAACTTCCATCAATTAGAAATACGAATTTATGATTTCATATTCAGTCATAACCTTTAATTGTTGAAAAGTGGCAGTTTTAGGATACTTTCCCTATTATCTCAATAACAGTTGAAGTTACAAACTTCTAACTAGTTTAATTGAACTCCTCAGCTAAATTTTACGTAGGAATTGACCATTTTCAAACCTGAATAAAGGCTCTGGAAATTTGAAAAATGTCAATTTTCTGCCATTGTTATCTCAGAAACAAAGTGTTCTTGTGCTATATGTGAATGTCCAATGGTTTTTTTTGCTCTACTTTGGGTAAGGAATCAGCCTGAGAAGTGCCTATTGCACTTTCCTCCTGAAACACTCTTCTGTATAACAGAACAAGATGCCTAAATGAAATAAAAATAGTAAGAAACATAATAATAAAGCATTATTGTTCATATGTAAAATGATAATAATAATATCAGATCTGGCAACACCGCAATCAGTTAATACGCTTTTGGCGGTACTTGCGTAACAATTTTGTGGTACAAAAATAGAACAATATTCTTGTATATTCAAATCTTATGTTTTGTCATGTCGGGGACCAAGTAGACATAGCCACTGATAATGCCTATAGTCCATTCATGATGGCTTGAGACGAGATAAACAAATGCGCTGCATGTGTATGTGTTCGTTTTAGCCACGACATAAACAAGACACAGCAATGCAGAAATCCTGAGTTTTGTTGTAGGCAATCCAGAATAAGTATCTCTCAATAATCTTTAATATAGATACACATTGGGAAATTGCTTGTTTCGGTTGTCTCTTGACTGCATGAACCTAAAATGAACAAACAATTATAGTGAAAGTTTTTGTGTCAATGCTTCGTTTACACTCCCGACAACAAAATTCGGGATTTCGGCATTGCTGTTACTTGTTTATGTCGTAGCTAAAACGAAGCCACTCCAGTCGCACACACATATATGCAGAGATTTTGTTTATCTCGTCTCAAGCCATCGTGAATGCTGGACTATAGGCATTACTATACTATTACTGTTGGTGCCAGTGCATCCGCGTAGCATCTTCTGCTGTCACATGGAATGCAACCTAGTCAAAATAGCAACCATGCAAATCTAGGAAGGGGGCGCCAGTAGATCATTTGCCCAGGGCGCCAGCCACCCAAGGAACGGGCCTGGCTCTATTGCAGAGTTTTTTTTATTTAGCACTAAAAATAATTACATCGAACCCATACTTTTTTCCAAACACATGAGAGGCTTCTTACCATTTTTAAAACAACTTTAAACTCTTCAAATGAATTATTAATACTCTTTAAAACTCTTTACTTTTGAATATACTTCTTTTAAAAGTATAGACTTGAATTCCATGTTATTCGATTCTATATTATTATATGTTGCATGAAAGATCTCTCACAGAATCGCTGCAAACAGCGATTCAATTTTTTTTTAATTTGAGTGATCGTGTACTAATGTATAAAGTTACAATCAACTATTTATCTAGCTCGAATGAATTTCAAAGATCCCGTGCACGGGTACCTTCAAACGGAGCACGGGTACCTCCTAGTGAAAACTAAGTTAATGAAACTAAGTGGATCACCAACATAATTGCACGGTCTGTGGGTAGAGCTGCTCCACTCATGATAGTAACTTGGTAAATATTCGCTTTCTATCATTTTTGGTAATGGATCAAATGTCGAACATTTTTTATGTGTAGTTGATAACTACAAGAGGCTGATAACTACAGTAATTAGAGAAGTGTTCTAGATACCAGCTCAAGCGTAAATTTTAAATAAATCATGCTTATACTCTCCTATAGACACTGCTTCAGACCTCAAAGTTTCTTGCTTATAAGCTCAGAAAGCAATAATAACTACATCTGGCTTCCCACATTATTAATAATCTGAATTGTATGTCTTTGAGTTTGACTATCATAAATCATGAATGAGGAAGTTCAATAAAAAAGATTCAAGTGAGGAAATCGATATTGCACTTACTCACTCACAATACATAGTCATATACACTTACTCACACAATAAATAACACGTTACAAGAAAAATGTTCAGTCTTTTATGTTGCACGCTTCAGGAAAACTTGTTCAATTAGTTGCAAAACTTCGTACTGGTTTATATCATATTTCTTAGCTTATTGATAAGTTTAGTACTATGAAGCACCAAAAATAATTAAAAAGTTATATATTTCATGAGAAAATTACATTCTTCCGCTATATTTATGTCGGCAACAAATCATTTCCGAAGTATGTCCAATGAAACTTTTCCACTAATGGTGTTAGGAATTAACATGAGAAGATAGAGCTTGACATGGTATAAAGAGCAAAGGAAAGAGTGAATGAGACTGCAGCGAAAAAACCTTTAATAAGCCCTGTTTAGGCGGTGAATTTTTATTATACAGAGTCCAAAATTTATTCAGGTAGGAAGCTCTTTGTTGATACAAAACATTTACAACAAGATGTATGTTGTTGCAAGGATTGGAAAGTATGAAAAATAATTATCTGGGCCGTGTCTCATAAACATTGGCAAACTTGTTTTTTAATGAATACAATTATACAATAAATCATAAAACCTCTGATTTACGAGTTCCAAATTATGAATGTAAACAAACAATACGTAAGTCCTAAGAATACGAAAACAGCGTGAAAATACAGTTCTACATATATTTTCTACATTCTCTGCTCTTCTACTCCTCGACTTCTTATTTTTCTTTTACTGCTCCATTCACAGGAGTTCACAATTTCACATGAGTGGCACGTCAACTAGAAACGGGACTCACTACATCCGCTGCGCATTGCTCATATCAAGATTAGTTGCAATTTATCTTTCTCTCAAATCGGATGAGTAGAATTCGTGAAATGAATATAGAGCAACAAGAACTATTTGTACTAGAATACTATAATGTGATTTACGATGCACAGTTTTACCAAAGAAGAGTGAGAGAGATTTCCAAGATTTTGCACTAGAAACGACGTTGGAAAATAATTAAAGTTTCAGGATGAGGCCACGTTTCACCAAAACGTGTGTTAGGAGTTAACCTGAGAATATAGAGCTTGACATGATACAAAGAGCCTGATATAAAACCTGATTTTGTTCCACCAAACAAAATCCAGGTGTTAGTGTTATACTGGTTCTAAAGTTAAACCCCTAAAATCATATTACTAGATTCTAGATGTTTCCTTAATCTCAGGGCTACTTTTTTCACTGATCTTTAAATAATTATCAAATAGGATACTTTGATAGTTATTTAGATTCTAGATGCTCACATCAATTATTAAACCAGCACGTAATATGAAATCAGCTGACTACATTTAATTTTTTTGCGAATCCTGGGTTCTGACTCTTGTTAAATCGGGCCCAAATGGTCAATACATTGGCCTATTCAGTTTCGAGGTAGTTTGATGAAAACAAAAATTTATTTATTTATTTATAGATATTACAGTATGTGAGGGCACCAGGGAAACCCCATTATAGCCCTCATAACACAGAAAATATTTTACAATGAAAATAAAATTAATATTAAAGATTAGATTAATAATAGAAATAGTTGAATCAGTAGGTTCATAAATGTGTCGCTAATAAAGTTATTAGTATATAATAAAGTTTCTAAGTAGAATATTATAATAAAGTTAAATGATCAACTAAGGATGAGAAAAGATAAATGATAAAAGTAGTTCAACTTGGAAGTTAAATAAGAAGAAAATAAAGTAAATAATAGAGAATCAGGAATATGTTACCTCAAGTAGCATAAGAAAAATTTCATAGTAATTAATAATAAGACCATCAGTGAACAAAAAGTTGTCTTAATCCCCTATGGAATGTTCTGTATGAGGCCAAGAGATCCACTCTTTTATTCACCCTGTTATAGAGTCTCAATGATCTGAAAAGAGGAGAATTATAACCGCATACTGTTCTGCTTCTTGGAATCCCAAACGTAGGACAACTTCTAGAATCAATTGCTGGGATATGAAAATTCATTGAGGAAAGCAGAAATGGAGCAAAGTATCTACCCCCCAGTAATCCATGAATGAATATCATGGCATCTCTCTCACGTCGTGCTCTCAATGAAGGCACATGATACATCTGCCTCAACTGTTCAGTTGGAAATCCTAGTGGACAAGACCTTTTGAAATTCTCAAAAAAATAGAAATCTCAAGAACTTTTTTTGTACCACTTCAAGCCTACATATATCCGAATCTGTGTGTGGACTCCAAATTATTGAACCATATTCCAATGAACTTCTCACCAGAGACTTGCAAACAATAACAATGGCTTCTAGGTTACTAAAGTCAGTAGTACTTCTCATGACAAAGCCTAATAACCTATTAGCTTTAGCCACACAATAGTCCACATGTGATAAAAACCTCAGACCACTCTCAAAAACAATACCAAGATCCCTACATGAATCAACCATTAGCACAGAAGAATCACCTATCCTGTAAGAGAAATTTACCTTGTCATGCTTCCTTGAAAATGATGAACACTTGCATTTATTGATATCCAATTCTAACCCATTGATGGCAGACCAAGTAACAATTTTATTGATACCCTAACAGTAACAAATGGCAGTCATTCACATTGCTTATTTTCTTATACAGTTTGACATCATCAGCAAAGATTAAACAGCTACTATCCTGACTCTGGACTGGGAGCTCATTAATAAGCAACAATATCAAAAGCGGTCCAAGAATACTGCCCTGTGGAACACCTGATGTGCTAAAGAAGAGAGATAATTTTGAACCTTTAACCACAACATAGTTACAACGATGAGACAAATAGCTTTGGAAAAAATCAATCAATATGTCATTGAATCCCAAGTCAAGCAACCTGTGCAGAAGAGCTCCATGGTTCACACGTTCAAATGCCTTTGCAAAATCCATAAAAATGGCATTTACCTCGTCCCCAGCACCCAAAGCACTTGAAAATTTTGTAGTGAATTCAAGCAAATTAGTTACCACTGATCGCCCTGGTAGAAAACCATGCTGACAATCAGACAACTTAGGTTTGGAATACCACATGACTTCTTCATATAGAACACGTTCAAATACCTTGGCAAAAACAGAAAGAAGAGAAATTGGACGATAATTATCAATATGGTTCTTTCTTACAGACTTGAAAACAGCTATCTCCTTGGCAATCTTCCATTTTTCTGGGAACACACCTTTCTTCAGAGACAAATCAAAAATATACTTAAAAGGCCCACCGGCAAGTCCCTACAACCCTTGACTATATAAGAAGGAATCTCATCAGGACCTGGTAATGTATCAGGCTTCAGTCTATTAATTGCCTTGACTATACTTTCCTCTGTAACAGGAGAAATTGTACAGCCATCAGTTGACACATCTTTTTGAATATTAGCCTCCTCAAAACCATCATTGATATCACTATCATTGAATAAACAAGTAACAGGAGTGTAAACAGACTCGAAATAGCCAGCAAAACCATCAGGCATTTATGAACCAGTAAAAATCTTTTTACCAAGCATCATTCTCTCACCCAAGCCCCTGGCATCACGTTTTTCATTTATAAACCTCCAAAACTCCTTAGATTTATTTTTTACATTAGCTTGTACCCTATTTATATACTGATCATAAGAGCGAGATATCAGTAACTTTAATTCTCTCCTCACATGCAAAAAATGATCTCTGTGGTAAACAGAAAACTGTTTTTTTCCAGCCAGCTTATTCTTTTTCTTGATCATACCAATAATTTCCCCTGTGAACAAGGAGGGTACTTTGAATTGCATGGATTTGGATTGATCTTTGGAATAGTAGCGTCAAAACATGCATATACAGTGTTATAGAAAAAATCAACAGCCAAATTCACATCATCAATCTCATCCATACCATCCCAACTGACGTCTCCTAGCATGACATAGAGTGAGTAATAATCGCCTCTTTTAAAATCATATCTCACTTCCCCATCAGACTGATCCCGACGACAATGATCCTTTGCCAACTCAATGCCAGTCAATAATGACATGATTAGGGCTGGATGGTGTTCATCATCCTCCTGCACTAAGGGAAAAGGTTCATGTTCGAGCCCCACTATTTGCAAACTAGACAAGATCAAGTCAAGCGTACGTCCATTGACATTTCTAACATGATTATAAGACTGCAGACTATAAAAATTCAAAAAGTTTTTCAATCTTTTAGCAATCCTAGAGCCATTCACAAGATCATACATATTATCTGCTATTTCAGGAACGTTAAAATCACCTGCAATAAACAAGTTATCCTTAATTCTATGGAAATAAGATTCAATATAATCAAAGTAGGAGTCAAAGTCGTTGAAGATGGCATTGTTACAAAAGTAAACAGTATTTACATAAATTGGACAGCCTGACAACAAGAGACGTACAGTTAGACTTTCCAAATTTCTGTATCAGACGCATTGATATCATGACATTCTTCAGAAGGAATGCTCTTCCTTACTGCAATCAACAATCCACCACCACGACATGAGTCACTGCCCGGCCTATCTCTACGATATACATTATATCTTCCATCCAGCAATTCAGCATCCACAAAGCATGACAAGTCTCAGTCGCCAAAACCCAGAATTAAATCATAATCCGATGCAAGGACAGCTTGGAAGAAAGCATGAGTCTTCGTTCTCAGACCGCTCACATTTTGATAGTAAACCTTCAGGGAACCGAATCGATGATCCATTTCGATAAAATCAGGTCTTTATCAGTCCAATGAATTAGTTCAATATTAATTATAAAAAGGTAAAAATATCATGTAGGCTACTTGAAAATTCAAAAGTGAAAAATTATTATCAGATAAGATTCTAAATAATTTGCAACTATAAAACACAAGATGAACTACTTGAAATCATGATAAATTTATAGTAAAGACAGTAAAGATTTTTTATAAGTAAGCTATAAGAAATAATCAATTGAATAAGTTACAACAGTAGATAATGTAATAATAGATGAAAATAATAGTTCAATTTTATATCTCCACTGTATGCAATCTTGTGAAAAAAAGAAATAATCACATCTAATTGGATCACGGAAGACCGACTTGAACAATTTACAAGATTAAATAATGCTATCTTACTTGATAATTATGATAACAATACTGGTTATAATAAATGTTGTTGGAACTAATCCAAAGTTGAAATAAGAGAATAGAAGAAACGAAAAAAATTGATATTCGAAGTATTAATGCACTTTGTACACACTTCCAGATTAATGTGAACAAATAATGAAAGAAAGAAAAATGCTTGCTTTTATAAAGCTCAGATTACCTGAGTCTGAAATCAAATAATGTATAGCATACATTATTTAATTTTAATAAGTAAATTAAACTTAAAAAAAAATTTAATTTTTTATTTAATAAATAAATAAGTATGGTATCATAAACCCATTTCCAACACTCAAGAAAAAAAATACACGATTTTCAAAAACAACATAGTAATTCAAATTATTGAAGAAAAAAGGAAAACTCAATCAGAAAAACAAAAAAATAATAATTACTGATAACCAATTAAATATCCAATCAACCGATTGAGGTGAATACCAACTTGATTGTGT
Organism: Sogatella furcifera; assembly: GCA_017141385.1. Classification (NCBI taxonomy): domain Eukaryota; kingdom Metazoa; phylum Arthropoda; class Insecta; order Hemiptera; family Delphacidae; genus Sogatella; species Sogatella furcifera. Next base: position 19,048,916 of record CM029560.1, read on the forward strand.
TGTCAAGCAAAAATGTAAACTCAAAGGAAGTCGAATTATTTCAGTGCCACTGTTGTTACTGTTTACAAAAAGGCTACTTCTAATCTAGATAAGATTAATACGGTAAGGCGGCAGCATCATAGCAAGTAGCTGTTAGAAGGAAAACTTCAATTTATGTACTGGCCAACACTTCACTGATAATAAGGCCTAATAGCAACTGCTAATAATAAACATTTCAATTCAGTACATTGATTGAGAAGAAGTGAAGAATTAAATTTAATGTTGAGGCCTTTTTTTAATTTAACTAATAGAAATAAATAAAAGAGAATTATAATAGTACATTTTTCTATGTTAACTAGGAAATTAGTTCATTGAAAAATCATTATCAATCAGTCCTGTCGAGAGCTTGGCCAAAGACGACCAGATATTCCTCTGATCTAATTGTTGCCGCTGGACCCCCCTCAATGACACGAATCTTCACTCTGCCTGAACGGTCCACCCACAGGTATTTGACATTCCCATTCTTCAGCAGCTGCTTTGCTTTACCAAAGAGATATCTCCGCCGCGCAGTCAATGATGAATTCACATATATATTATTTGAACCGTTCATACCAATATCCGCAGGCTTGAGGATCCCCTTTTCTTTTTTTAAACTGATGAATCGATCAGCATCATTCCTTCGAGTGAATCTGAATGTAGGCATATTGTTCTTCTTTTTCAGTCTATGACAAGCACTCACAGCCGCCTCGATCCCCTCCTCAAATCCTATCACCCTCCCAACTTCAAAGACAACCTTGGATAGATTTTCATTTTTTTCCTCTGTTACACCGAAAATCTCAACACAGTTCCTACGAGAATACTATTCCAATTCATCAATCTCATTAGTCAAGTCACCTATTTTGGATTTCAAGAACGAGTTTTCCGACTGTAGGGATTTTATCACAGTCTGTTGTTGCTCAATTTTATCACTAAGTTCCTTCAAAAAAATATCAATTTTCAACAGATTATCGTTTAAGGGAGACAATTTAACATTAATTTTCTCTAACAGGTCCTTCATACTTTCTTTAATAAGACGCTCAACTCTATCCATAGTGACTGTATCAGTGCACTGATACAGTCACTATGGAAGCCATGGCTTCCTCGAATACTAATTCATTACAGTCATCACCAGATACAATAGGGACATCACTCAAAGAACGACTCAATCTTTTTGCTTTTATACACTGTTGACAGGACCAAGTATTGTCTTTGACAAACTGGAGCTCACCCTCAGTAAATCCAACACAATTTGCATGAAATAGTACCGTACACTGTCTACACAGTACTGCCTTTACCTTATCACGACGCTCAACGACCACTTGGCAAACACCGCAAGCACTCATTCTCACAAGCGGTAAAAAACAGAACTATCAGTCACAAATAAACAGACCTTTTATAGAATAAACTTTTTCTTTTAAATAAAACCGAATGAAATTCGAGTACAAAGTTGAAAGCTGAATCAAAACAACATTTCCTTTTGTAAATTCGACCGGTGCAAACACAATCCGAACAATCGATAAGAGCGAACGAAGCAATCAACTGTCCTTCTCAACGTCTCGATTACAACAGCTAAAATACTATAGAGTTCAACATTGCAGACCTGAACAGCAAGGACTTCGAAACAAGTGAAGTGCGGTACAGTAATAAATACGGACACTTCACTTGTTTCGTGTGCAAGAGCCGCCAGTGCTTTGAGACATACTGGTGGCTCGTACCACGAAACAGATGAAGTGCCTGTATCTTTTACTGAACAGCACTTCAGCTGTTTCGTCTGCACGAGCCGCCAGTGAGACATAGTAGATACCAACCAAATTGGTGGTTGCCGAATTCCCATTATTCAGCTCTCAGCTGCAGAGCATTCAGGATGCTCTGAATGCGGTCAGCGAGAGCAAAACTGTTCAGCTGAGCTCGCTCTCGATTCGAGCTGCTCTCGCAGACTGCTAGCCATCCGTCCTGACAGAGCTGGAAATTGACACTCATTAGTCAACTGCCAATATAGTTGGAGTGTGCTATAGTAGAATACCTGACTACTGCAAAGTTCCTGTCACTCAATGTTTGATGATTAGACATTGTAGAATCAATAATTTAACTGCGAATGGTATGAGTAGCCTATAAAATCAAATCATAAATATATTGCTCCCCTACGGTGGAGAGACCCAAATCAAAAATACTTGAGCAAAGCTGCTGTCACTCAACATTTTCGAAAGTTTTGTAAGAAATAGCGGAAAATAGAATGGCTAAAATTTAATTACAGTACGGTATTATAATGCAGGCTATCGATCGTTCTGATATACTTTCACGCACGATGCACCTATCACTCACTATCACCTATCACTCAACGTTCGATGAGTGAATGTTTCGTAATGAATGATTTTTCTTCGAGTTTAACAATATAATTGTCGTTTATCGCTCACCCAAACAGAAGACTGCAAGTGGGATACTATCACTCACCACTTAAATCGCTAACGATTAACCAAATATAAACAACAACAACAACAACAATAACAATAACAACACTTGTGAATGCCTTTAAGGAGAGCGGAACATGTGTGTTTCAATGTTTCAATAGAAAATACTGGATGAGTACTGTGATACAATCATTCGATATTTAAATTGGTAACGATTAACAGAATATAAACTACAATAATAATAATAATAATAATAATAATAATAATAATAATAATAATAATAATAATTATAATAGTAATAACAACAACAACACTTGAGAATGCCTTTTGGGAGCGGAACGTGTTGTGTTTGAATGAAAATATACTAAGAGGGTACTGTGATTTTGATTTCTATCTATTAACATACATTTATAGTATCATTGGACAAAGAGGAAACAAATTATAATTATAATGTTCACCTAAACACCAGAAACGTGGGAGAAAACTGATACTAAGTACTCAACTATTTATGCAATTAAATTTATAAATAGCACACTTGACAAACAGATAAGTATCGTGAAAACTGATAAATTCATTCATTCACTGATATACGAGCTTGATGAATATAATGGGGGAAATCATCGCTCACCTATCACCAGAAACGTGGAAAGAAACTAAGTACTCAATAATTCATGCGCTCAAATTGATGAATAGCACACAACAAACTGACAAATATAATAGAAACAGATAAATTATAATAAAAACAGATAAATTTTAAGGAAAACAGATAAGTATAAATTTATGTACGAACTTGATGAATACGATGTGCAAAATCGATCACCCAAACACCAGAGACCTGGAAGGAAACTGATACTAAGTACTTACCGATTAATGAGTTCAAATTGATAAATAAACAGCACACTTGACAATCAGTAATAGATATGTATAATATGTGTGTAGAGTACTCACCTAAAAGCATAGAGGTGGCAGGAAGGAAGGATATGCGTTCTACTCGCCGGTCAACCTTCTGGAACTGAAGAAGAGTCGGCAGACGGCAACAGCAGCAGCAGCAGCAGGTCAGTGGAACCAGCACCAAGCGAACAGTGACCCTCATACAGGCAGGCCACGCGCACGCGCAACACACCAACTCGGTCAGGTCTCCGGTAAAACCGGATACTATATTAGCAACCGATTTCATTCAGTTTACTTACACCGGAGGATGACACTCGTCCAGTGACCGACCGGTTTACAGTAGGTTATCATTCCGATTGAACTTGCCCATTGATTGAATGCTTAGCTGGGTCACTCACTGTTATATACCAGGATTTTGGAACTAGCTTGTGTTAATTTTGTGAAGACAGGATTTTAGAACCATGGTTGTGACGACAGACGGCTCTTAAATTTTGCGCCCGGGCATTGACACAGATTTCGGAAAATTCCAGTAGAGTGAGTCAATGAAGTGATGCTGAGAAGAGACTAGGTGAATTCCTGGAGAGAAACTCACATACGCAAGTTTTTCAAGCTGTTTCATAGAAACAAGATTGGAATTTTATTGTTCAACGATAATAATTGCTTACTAGAGTCGAGATTTTTCTGTAAGAGTTGGAGAGTTTCATTGTTCACCGAAAATAATAATTATTCTTATCGCTAAAACTTACAAAGTTGAGAGGTAATTATTATGACAACTTTGTGAATGAACAATAATTGAATAAGATTTGTCCAGTACAAATTACAAAGTACGAAGTACTGTGAATAAGAACTATCTCAGTTACCTATGTTAGTCTATCTTAAAAACTATGAATATTTACGATTATTGGAACGATTGTAACAGAAGGAAAATATTTTTTCGTTTTCATAGCAATTATCCAAGTATTGAGTTCACGATGCGATTTTCCTCAAAGAAGATACATTCAATGAGATACCACAGGCGGCTTGTGCCCACAAAACAAGTGAAGTGCTGTACAGTAAAAGATACGGGCACTTCACCTGTTTCGTGGGTACGAGCCGCCAGTGTGAGATACAACTAGTTACAACATGTACAACAAGGGATACAACTGATACAAGTTTATTCGAATAAGGATGTTAATTAAATTTTGATTTTTATATAAGTTCTATTTTTAATTGTATTTTCGAAATATCATGTTTCTATATATCTTGAACTAGCTGACAGGCTCGCTTCGCTCCCCCCCCCCCCTGGACCCCCGACAGTATCAGCAGTGTCAGTGTCAGCTAAGACAAACACGCTCGCTTCGCTCGCCTGCAAATTCCATTCGAATGGATTTGCTTTGATCATCATATCACTTAACAGGGATCTTTTGGGTAATCGCTCTGAATTAGTTGTTCTATTACCTCAGCTCTACCTGGGTGAATTATTTATACGTATTTACTATTTTAGATCAGTAGTTTTCGTGAAAAAAAAACAAAAGTGCAGATTCCAAACATTGGAAAACCTTGTAACAGGCGTAACCTCGGTCTAGTTTCGAAATTCATTGAAAACATCGTTTCTAGACCTAATCTGAACCTGTTCACCAAATTTCAACATTTTCTGCTAATTGGTTCTCGAAAAACTCCGAAAATTCCGAAAAATAGTAAAACGCTAATATAGTATTGAGCTTTTAACCTTGGGAAGTATATCGGACATAGTTTGAAACTTGATTCTATATCTCCCAAATTAGTTCACCTATAATCTCGCTGAACTATTGAATTTACAGTAAAAATCGTATCAAGGCGGAAGGTTGCAACCCACAATACATCTACAATTTTTTTTAACTGATTACTGGCGTAATCCCGAAAGGATTTCGAAAATATTCGTTCACAACATTTCTAGACCTAAGACGAACCTCTCCACAAAAACTCAAATATTTGGCGTATCTTTTTATTTGGAGGAAGTTTAAGAAATCCGTTCTTAGTACGGGTCTAACGGTCCAACTGATCATACCAAATTTGAACGCATTCGGTTCGGTAGCGTTTTAGTTCTGCTGATGAGGGAGTGCCTTTTCGCTTTGAATGATTTCGATAAATGAATTTGAAATTTTAATTTGATTGAAGTACGATACATGTATTAAATGAAAGTTCATGCATCGTTATTGAAACGCAGTGAATCGCATCTGTCTTATCATCAAGTGCAGTCTCTTGTCCAGCAAAGAAAACATTCCTTCAAAATGGCAGCTGTTCAATTCTATTAGTCGAAAAATAGAATAGTCCCACTCTTACCATCTGTCTCTCATCACATCTCACCAGCGGTATGTTAGCAGAAGTGATTCTACGCTCAAATTTTCAGATCTGTGGACCCGTAGTTACACTCCCGCTTCAATTTCCAATTTTGAAGGAATGCTCTGTTTGCTCGACCAGACTGTAATAGAATCACTGGCGGCTCGTACCCACGAAACAGGTGAAGTGCTGTGCAATGAAAGATACGGGCACTTCACCTGTTTAGTGGGTACGAGCCGCCAGTGAAGAGTAGATGGACTTTCGTATCTTGTTGAATATGAATCTTCTTTCCTTGAAAGAAAAGGAAATTCTACTCCCTTGCCAAGAATTTCAACCATGGACACACCATAATGAAATATCTGTTCAATTTGGAGCCAAAACTCTCAACTTGACAGAGATAGGCTATAGTATTTACTGAACTGTTTGTTCATGATTAACTTACTCACCAAATTATATTATTCACGAAATTAACATCTAACCCATCCTTGTCATGATGGAGGACTTCTAATCCCGACAATCAGAATAGGCTAATATTCTGTATTCTGGTATGGAAACTCATTGGTGTTATACAGAGTGGCGCAGAGAAACGGGAAATTTTGAAATAACCATAATAAACCAACGAATTTTTTATAAAGCATTTTAATGCTAAAAATGTATTAGTCAAGAGTGGAGTTTTTAGAAAATGACTCTGAAAAATCACATCTGTTAGGTGTTGTCCATTTCACATACCACATTCATTCAATCGATTTTGAAGACTAAAAGGTATCATTCTCAAGCGGCTCGAGCTGCCCAGCTTTAGCTGCGCTGCTCTAGCCATCAATTTTCTATTCACATAACTATATAATAAACGTTCACCATGTTATAAGGGCTAAATCAATAAAATAGTGAAATTCACCCTTTTAAGCCATTTTCACTATTTATTGATTATTTACACATTTTTAGCCCTTACAACATTTTGAACATTTATAATATCTATATCTATAAAAGCGAAATGGCACTGACTGACTGACTGATTCATTCATTCATTCATCACCATAACTAAAAATCCACTAAACCGAATGCGTTCAAATTTAGCAGGCATGTTCAGTTGGACTTTTAGACGCGCGCTAAGAACAGATTTTAAAAACTTTTCAAGGATACGCCAAATATTTTAGTTTTTCTAGAGTTTTTCGGCCTTTTCCTCATTTTTTCGAGAACCAATCAGTAGAAAATGTTGATATTTGGTGGGCAGGTTCAGATAAGTTCTAGAAATGTTGTGTTGAAATATTTTTGCAATCCGTTCAAGATTACGCCAGTAATAAGGTTTTCAAAATTGTAGATGTGTTTCGGGTTGCATATCTTCCGTCTTGATACGACCAATCCTTACTGTAAATTCAATGGTTCAGCGAGATTATAGATGAACTAATTTGGAAGATATAGAATCAAGTTCCAAACTATGTCCGATATACTTCCCAAGGTTACGCTTAATATTAGCGTTTTACTATTTTTTGTAATTTTCCTGTTTTTTTTTAAATTTTTCTATAAAAAATTGGCATGAAAAGTTGAAATTAGGTAAACAGGTCTATATGAGGTGTAGAAATGCTGTGCTCAATAAATTTCGAATCCCTTCTGAACGAAGTTTGCAGGCGAGCGAAGCGAGCCTGTTTGTCTTAGCTGACACTGCCAGAGGTTTTGCAGGCGAGCGAAGCGAGCCTGTTTGACTCACTTACACCGCCTATACTGTCGGGTGTCCAGGGGGCGGAGGCTCCTGGCTAGTCGGAGAAGGCGAGCGAATATGTGAAAAGAATGGTGATGGCTAGAGCTGCGCAGCTAGAGTTTAGCAGCTCTTGCAGAGAATTAAGATCCGGGCAGATCGAGCCCGTTATGAATGATACCTTTTGTCTTCAAAAACGCTTGAATGAATGTGTTAGGCGCAATGGACACACTCAACAGATGTGATTTAAAAAAAGTGATTTTCCAAAAATTCCATTCTTGACTATAACACATTTTCAGCATTAATATATTTTATAAAATACTCTTTGCTTTATTATGGTTATTTCAAAATTTCTCATTTCTCTGCGCCACCCTGTAATAATCATATTATGATATGATTTATTCACTTATTATAACATCAATGAGTTTTCATACCATGTTCCTGGCTATTCGTAGTTGCACTCTGTCTAAGGCGTTGATGTTGTTTTGGTAATGTTTATTTATTTATTTATTTAATCATTGATACAGTGAGCTAGAGTCAATGACCCAGCCCACATACAACAACGTCAAAAAGCATGCAATATCCTACAAAATACACGATACAATATCATACTAGTACCACTAAACAAATAATATTACAATACACACAAAATTTAAATTAACATGTAAGCAGGTTATCTAAGAAATTTCAATTATTATCATTCAAAAATTCTGTGAGTGAATAAGGGGAGGAGATAAGTAAAACATTTTTTAGCAACTTTCTAAACTGTTTGACATTCCTGATCTCTTTCAATTCAGATGGTAGGCAATTAAATAATTTTATGGCCATATAATGTGGTCCTTTCTCTAATGAGCTCAGCCTATGAGAAGGGAACCTCAAAGTGATACCACGCCCTCTTGTATGATGATTATGCATAATTACATCTCTAGCATGACGAGCCTTATCAGATAGGTAATAGGTGAGGGCCTGTAGGATATAAAGAGCAGGTACAGTAAGAATTTGATTACTCTTGAAATGAGCTCTACAACTCTCCCTAAAGCCCAATCTAAAAATTATTCTCAATGCTTTACTTTGAATTTTAAAAACTCTATCTCTCAATGCAGAGCCACCCCAGAACAAAACACTATACCTTATCAGAGACATAAAATAACACTGAAACACTGTCAACAATGTGGGAAGATTTACAACATCTCTCAACCTTCTAAGAATATACAGTACTTTCAATTCCTCAATTCCAAATGTATAAATGTATTCCAAAAATATAAATGTTTGCTTTCAATTCCTCAATTCCAGTAATGTGGATTGCTAAGTATTCGTAAAATAAGCCTGGGATAGACGAATTGGTGACCACAATCCTTTTAAAATGTTATTCGGTCAATAAATCTCGATTTACTCATAATATCCTTTATTTTTTCCAAAAAATCAATTCAAAAGTTAATTTCTAACAACTGGCAGAACTCTTCTGTTCAGACAATGTGAAAAACCCGCACAAAATTAGAAGAATTATTAGACATTGCAGCTCATCAACTGCTGGATAATTATAATAATAATTAATTAGAAACTCAATTTATTGCTATATAAATAGACAAAGGACTTCTGCATCTGCAAATATTGACCAATGTACTAAATAGCAGGCAAGATCCATTGAATTAAACTGATCAAAAAACTGTGCCCGGACCGGGAATCGAACCCGGTACCCACCGGAACCCGGAGTTGCCTGGTGGGCAAGTGGTTAAGTCACTCGGCCGGCAACCGAGGGGTACCGGGTTCGATTCCCGGTCCGGGAACAGTTTTTTGATCAGTTTCATTCAATGGATCTTGCCTGCTATTCAGTACATTGGTCAATATTTGCAGTTGCAAAAGTCCTTTGTCTATTTATATAGCAATAAATTGAGTTTCTAATTAATTATTATTAAAAGTAGATAGGTTTAATAACAGTCCTCACATTATTTCGACTAGTATTCTATCAAGCTCACAGCAATTACTTTTGACAAGATTTGTTAATTGTGAAATGTAGGCCTTAGTAATGAAATCTTTATCAAGATAAAGTTGAACACCCTGTAGTTAAATTAATAACACCTCTCATAATACTACAGCTTCATCAATGAGAGTAGAAGACTCTAAACCTACTCGATTAACAAATCAAACCGTTTTTACAGAATGTAGCCTACTATTTATCAATTTAAAGAAAGAATAAAGAAAGAGCAACTGTCCTAGTTAATCATTCAAAAATTTCATAGACTGTAATTTCCATTGCTGATGTTAATCACAATGTCGAATAGTGTTCCAGTCTATCGAAGCAAAGAAGATATCCAGGCAAGATGAAAAAATGACAACAGCTCTGTCAATTATGGTTCAAAAATTATAAATTTGATCTAAAATTGTAGAAAACATTCTGATCTACAACTTGAAACTAAATTCATAATTATTTGATCAAAATAGACCAAGCTGGAGTTATTCTCCAGCCTGGTCACGTCTATTCTCAGCCTATTCTCAGCCTATATCCTCACGTCTATTCTCAGCCTGGTCCAGCCTATTCTCCTATCATGCCACGCAGAATATCTTCTTTGCTTGGACAGACTACCCTGCAACAATTTCAAACAAGTTATGACAACGTAGTGGTTCTCTCTGTTCCGAAATACAATCTCATAGATTGCTTCCATATGCAGACTCCCGATTTCAAATGTGACATTTCTAATCATGGAAATATTGAATCAAATGCTATACTGTTCTTAGTATGCAGGTTGGGAGAATATAGGCGTGTTGTATTCATAGACTATAAATACTATTAACTAGTATATAACAACCCTATCAAGTAACCAACCCATCAAACTCTTGAAGCTCAGTAGTTCCTAACATGCTCGACAATGTGCAATACCAGCACGGAACAATTGTTTCGTCAAAAACGTAAGTAATTTCACGGTTTTATTCTCTTTTAATTCTATATTACTGTAGGCCTATGACAATTTAGCTGAGATTCATTGAATTTTCAAGGAGGATATCATAAATTATCAAGATCCTCTAGACTACTCATTTGATGATTCGTTGAAAATTAAGTTCAATACTCTTATTATTGTGAAAAACGTGACATAAATATAAAGCTTATTCGGATTATATACTATGCATTGTAATTATAAGGAGTACAGAATGAATAATTATCTTAATTATTAGATTAATCTTTATTTTGAGTCCATGATATGTATGTACAAAGCATAATCGGCATGAGAGTATGGAATGACACTCTTTCAAACGTAAAATATATGATATGTTTCTTTATTTTGTTGGATTTTGTGGATTTTGTTCAACGGTAATTCATGTATCTACATCAACTGACACATTGCTGATGAATGAAGACCAAATGAAGAGACTTGCTTCATAGTTTAATAGTATTTTTAAAATTGTATAAAGAAGCTGTTTATTTTTTAAACTTACCCATTATTAGATCTTGTGTCATAGAAAATTAATCAGCTTAAAAGAAAATGAGCTGGTATGAAAGTTTGGGATATAAAGCTTGGGAAGATTATGGTGATAAAACCGAGACTGAATATACTGAAGATACTCATGAAGTAACTTGTAAAAAGGTATTGTGGATTGCATATCTAAAAAAATACTAGGAGTTGGCAGATTTAAAAATCACAACCAAATATTTTAGGAAGATTTAGGTCACCTGAGGATGTAGAGTCTGATGTTTTTCGGCTGAAAAATGAAAAAAAGCCAACATAAATGATGCGCGGCTTAAGGGCTCCTCCCGCAGAGGGTTCGATTCAATTACCCCACCCCCTCTGATCAACCCCCTTGATCTCTTGACTCCCCCCCCCCCTCATCAACAGCAACAATGCCACTGTATACTTCTTGACTGACAGCAATAATATTCCACGTCATTGAATGCGTCTAGAACTATCATGTGTTCAATATAACAACACGGAAAAAATACAGTTCGTTCGTTTTGAAGTTAATTGGTGATTTCGTATTGATGTCTCTGTTATACTGACATGATGGATGAGTGAAAAAACGTTTGTTACACTTGGATAAATACAACAATTTTAATTGGAAATGTAATCAATCTGATCGTATTTTTTTCAAACCTGAAATATTTTATTATAAAAATCAATCAACAGGTAGGTATAGCAATAAAAATATCGAAACTGACCCTTTATAGAGTTTTGAATAACCTACTACTATTAACAAGGAAATGCTTTTCAAAACAGCAACTGAATTTTCCAGTATTGAAAAAACTCTGTTCAAAAAAGTAAGGTCCCATTCACTGCTAGCTTTTGATCGTGACTTCATATTCCAATAACAGAAAAAGTTCAATTTTTTCTGTAAAAAGGTACCGTGCTTTTTGGTACAAAGAAGTCGTACAGTTGGAATGAACAGGATAAAATCAATTAAACTGCTTGAGTGACATTTTTATTTTAGCTGAGAATAATCGAGCTAAAATCAACGAATACAAAGAATAATAACAATTGTGATAAATTTTAGTCCATGTCTCAATCTGACTGCTCGCTAGTGCTCCAACGATAAATCCAAGAGTACCAATTATTGTTTTTCACGGTGATTGGTTGATATTAATGATCATTCATTTCAGTCTTCATCGACATGGATGCCATAGAAAAATAGACATTTCACAGCGCGTGAACAACGGACAACATTTTGAAATGAACAATATTATTTTACACTAGAACGCCTCTTGACTTCAATCATGCGTGTTTGACGCGAAGTCAGTTTTCACTTTAAATTGATATTTATTCAGTGATTCAGAGGCTGACAAAGAACACGTGATTCATTTCTGATATCGAACTCGAATTGAAAACAACAGAATTGTTTCTGCGAAATTTAGAGAAGCTCTGGCGTATTTGTGATTCGCATGAATCAATATGTTGAGAACTCGTTTGATGTATTTGTTACTATGGATTCTAGAAATAAATTCAGATTATTGACTGATAATAATCATGGTGTTCAAGCTTCATGGTATCAAAAATGAATACGGTGCTCAATAATAATTATTATGGCACTCCTGGTAGCAGTTCATTCGCATTTATTTAGGTTCAATTTGTGAAAAACATTCCAATACAAAATAAGTACGGTCATATAATTTCATACTGCAAACAAGCACTGAGTAGCTTATTGTTATTCACAATTCATTCGATATTGAATTTGAAATAAATTTGCTTTTCGAAGAAGGAAAAAAGCGTTTAGCTGGAATCATTACATTTCTATTAGGTTATCAATTCCTTTATAAGAGAATTTGAAATGCACTGTAGCATTCGCCTCGATTTATTGCTTCGCGAGAAATTCCTATCGTTCAACATCCAGGGATTGATTTCATATCTGATAGAAAACAACAAACATTTTCATTACAGTATTTGCCAATTTCAGCTACATCAATCTAGCCTGATTTGGCATCCATCCAGACTCTCAATATAATTATATTATACTGAATATTACATCCAGTGGCGTATTCTCTAGGCTAGCTAGGCTAGCTGCGAAGCCCAACCAGTTTTTATTTTTAAAAAATTATTTAGATTATATATTCGAGACGTTTTAATATTCGAAAAAATTACTATCGTTAAAGTATTTTTTCAAATTTCGCGCGAGTGCTGCAGCGCGACGAGTCCAAGTGACGTACATATTCATAAGTCCAAGTGGCGCAAGTTCTCCAATCAAACAAGCTAAGGCTAGCGCGGTAGTCCAACAGCCCATATAAGTAATGTTAGAGTCGTGTATGGTAGAGAGAGGGGGGTGGGAGTGAGCACGGTATCTACTGCAGTGGAAATGGCTCAACGCTAGCTCAATTGACAGAGCTCGCTTGCCCGAACGGGTTACGACCACAGCCGACTGCAGCCGAAGCGAATTGGCGGCAAATTGTCGGGTGGCTACCGTTACATCGAAAAGCAAAAACATCGAAACTGATGTTCTCTATGAATCTTGCCTCTATGCACCTTTACTCTAGAAACTTAGTAAGGTAGAGTGGCGTTGTCGAAGTCGAGCTTCTGGTTTGAAGCCAGCTGCTTGTTCTTCTGCATTTCTAGGTTAGTTCAGACGTTGAGCATGGACGACACGTGCAGTCGTGCAATGTCAATTGGTAATTATTGTTTGGTGTTACATTTGAAGGTTCGGTTTATTTCAGCACGGTATTTTCGCGTTCTCCAAAGTTGATTTATATGAATTTGCGTTTAATTTCAGTTGAATTTATTAGTAAAAGCGCATTTAATAAATTTAAGAAAACAGTCGTGTGTGTACGTTTGACGGTTCGGTAGCCTATCTTTCAGCACAGTGTGTTAGCGTTTTCCAACGTTGTTTAATATGAATTTGCGTTGTTTTCAGTTGTTTAATTTAGGTGAATCAAATAATTTGCGTAAACAGTGCATGTACGTTTGTATTGTGACTTGTGAAAATGAGTGTTGATGAGAGTGATGAAGTGAACAATTTGCTACTGAAAGGTTTTAATCGTTTCAACGAATGAGGTAAGAATTTAAGATAAAATATACTAGTAAGCCCCATGGGCTGAAGAACTCGCGTGCAAATTCCAAAGTCAACTTATGGCTTGAATAACATGATGATGAAATTTTGTAGTCAAGTCCACTTGATCAAGTTCATTGATGCGTTGGCTGCCGCGAATAGTCCAAATAGGAACCACAAATCTTACTAATATGATACCTATATTAATAAAATACTGAAGAATTCCATTTTGTGAAGATATAGTTATGTACGGAATATTTTGATTTATGATTTTAATTTTTTTTGTTATTCCAACTATCCGTGAATCCGCTGCAGCCAAAGCACCAATGAAAATGTACTTATCAAGACGACTCTACTGCAAAAATTCAGAGGATTCACGGATAATTTTAACGTTCTACATATACGTATATTCTAATCTACAATTGATTTTGATACAATAACTTTCCCTTATTAATTGCTGAAACTCATTTGTAGTATATTGAAACTTCATGTAGAGTATAGTCATACATGTATAAATATCTTAATTTCATTCTATATTGAATTCAATAGACTTTCGTGAGTTCTCAAATGTATTAAATTGAAGAATAGTTGAACCATTGACAAATATTGTAGAACTTCGTTCAAGAATGGGATTTTTCCAATATTTTTATAGCCTATTTCAATTTGTAAAAAATAAGAAAAAAATTATGGATATCATTAGCGTTCATCAAGCAAGGGTGACATATTATTAGTTTGACTTAGGCCGATATTACACGGCAATATTTTCTATTACTCATTCATACGAAAAGAGATGAAAATACAAATCATATTTTTCATCTCTTTTCATTTGATCTATAGCCTTATGCGATAAAAAATATAATAGGACAACAGGAAATGGTTGGAGATTGGACTGATATGCGCTCTCTAATGTGTCTAATTTGAACTAATCATATACCTTCATTCCATATTTACATGACAGACGTGAAAAAATTGTAATAATTGAAAAAATAATTCTAATATTTATTTGTGATTGAACAAAAAAATAAAAATAAATAAATAAAAGAATAAAACGCCTAGCTTTAGACATCTAGTACACTTTTTGTACGCTGGGCGCGCTGCTCGCGTTTCTTCAGCTGCCCAATTGTGTAATTAAATACCCGCCTTATCAAAGCATGGACAAACCACTTTAAAACATTTCAACAAAAATAATGGAAAAATGTATGACAATAAAATAATTCAAATTTGTCGCCTCTTGTCGTCAGCTGTTCAAATAAATAGACTCCTATCACATGTTTGAAATTTGAGATCAATACTAACATATGACTTCCAAATGAAACGTTTTCTTGATTTCAGAACATTATTATTTTTATTCCTCATGATAGAACTTCAAATTTGCCGCTAATATGCAATCAGCTGTTTTATTGAAATCAGATGCATTCACCAAAAAAAATTGTTCAAATTCCATATGACATTTTTTCCAGCCGTGATTATTGTGTTAGAATATGATAGATACAAGAGTAGATATAGATATATTGTTGCTAAGAGCTTATCCTTTTTTCGTCTGAAAAAGGATGAAGGAGTTGATCGATTTTATTGTCCAATGAACTTGACCTGTATAATATATGTTCTGAATTTGAAGTTGATTAATTGAGGCGTTCGAAAGTTATTGTCGAACATACAAACAAATAAACAAACAAACAAACGAACGAACAGACGGACAACGACTTTGGCGTCAAGTCAAAAGTAAGAACTCGCTTACGCTCGTTCAATTACATCTATGTTGACTCAAACTTCAACTTTTTTTGCTTGTCTGACATGTTTGAGGCACTGTATCTTTAGCACACAAGAAGTACTAGATATTTAAGTTTCACAACCGAGGTATTTTTTGTTGTGTGTTAGTGGGAGGAAAAGGAATATTTCAGATTTTTTATCATTATTCAGAGTCATTATCTTGTAAGATAAATATTTTTTGACAAAACCACCTATTAATTATTGCAATGTTAAATATACGCTTAAAATTTTGTATTTCTCGTCATGAGAGGGTCAATATTGACAGTAGTGGGGGGGGGGGTTCTGGGTTTTTTCGATTGCAAGGAGAGCTAGCCTGATGTAAGTTTTGAGACTACGCCTCTGATTACATCAAAAATTTCAAGAAAACTGGCGGCTCGTGCCCACGAAACAGGTGGAGTGCTGTACAGTAAAAGATGTGGGTACGAGCCGCCAGTGTCATATAGTCTGTCCAAGCAAAGAAGACATTCTGGCAGGATGGAAAAATGACTTCAGCTCGGTCAATATTGATTGAGAAATAATAAATTAGATTTCAAATTAAAGGAAACATTCTGATTTAAAACTTGAAATCAAGTTTATAATTTTTCAACCGATATTGACCAACTTGGAGTCATTTTCCCATTTGGCCAGAATGTCTTCTTTGCTTGAACAGAATACCGTATACCTTATTTCCCCGATTATGTTGTCCGACTCCATATTCAACATAATGGCATATTTCCTTCTTTAACCATGCTGATGAAGCTGGAACTTGTAGCTATGACTGATTGGTATAATATTATTCGATAAACTAGGGCTACATGCCATCCGAATACCTCCCATTCATACCTACCCGCATGTAACGTATCGTACCAAACAGGTATTTTCCCATATAATTTGAATGAGCATACTCAGATCTTACAGACATTGAACAGAAACGAGCACATTATATTGGAATGCATTGGAGGATAGAATGTCCGACTCAGTCTGTCTGTTAATGTTATGTTGGCATCAGACAAAACATGTTATCGCACATCCGTACGGAGTAATTTGGACATGATCGCTGGTATGGAATCTTCATTCCAGACTACTGACCATTGTGATTCAGTAAAAAAATTGCTATATTTGTAAACAGTTAGACGAAACCGATAGAAATTCTTGGTATTCTCGAATAGCTGTTGATAGTTTTGTAGTGACAATGGAAGCACCTGAAACAAGTTACTGGAAAATCATCTTCCCTCTTGAAAGAATTTGACAAGAAAAAAGGATAAATTTAGACAAAATAACAAACACAGAAAAGTAGGTTCAACTTTAATCAAAATTGAACAGTGGAAGTGAAACTCGTTTAATATTCTCCAATTCCATATAAATTCAATCCACAGTATTCAATTTATAACTTATAAATTATAAATGAGACTATTATCAGTATTATGACTATAAGAATTGAAGCATAATATTTTCTTAGTCTATTCTTCAACTTTCCTTAAATTGGTATACTTTCAGCTTAGAAATTCATTTGTTCTCCATTGATCCTAGATAGAATGATATGGGGCAGATCAGAACTTTAGAAATGACTTAAGCCAATCACAACATGGAAATAAATAGGATTTCTTCAAAAAATCCAATTCAATTATTCATACATGGTACTCATTTAAAATTGATAGGTCAACTCATTTCTATAATATAGGCTAATGGTTAATGAATAGTCTTTGAATAGACTAATGGTTCATAAACATCCAATTGAAAATGTGAAAAAAATTAAAATTACATAAAAAATTGAAAACGGTATAGCTGCACAGTTTTATTAATGAATTTAATACAATAAACAACAATGGCTTAGAAATTAAGCATTAAGTAATCAATCAACCTTAAATGATTGGAATGTTTGGTTGAAAATTATAAGTGAACTGAAGATGAAGTAGTTGTTAATATTCGAACATACATACAAATGTCGCACACAGTCATTCAAACTTAAAGTTGAAAATATATTATTTTGGAATGAATTAACAATTAACTACTCGAACAGAGAGAAGAGTAGAAAAATATAATAATATTTATTATATACTGTTACCAAAATATATAATAATATTTATGATCATAATAGCTATTATATTGAGTGTAATTTTCAAGGCTTCAGGCTCTACAATATTCACACTCAATATTCTTGAAATATGCACTCATATTTCACCATGGAACTCAAAAGGAATAATAAATAATTGACAATAATGTTAACGCAATTATTATAGCCAAACACCAATGATCTTAGGCTAATTATAATAAATCAGTCTTTAGACAATAAAGCTTCTGGTACCATTGAGAAATATTAGGAAAATATATGGTTGAATACGGAAATTGCAGATGAATTCAAATTCGAAATTCGGTAGAGAACAAAGAATTGTTTTGAACAAGATTTTCCTGAGAGAATAAATTATATCCATTACAAGTTCCCATTATCATTCTTTTTATGTTATTCGAATTATCATCGAACATACAACTATAAATAAGCACTGTTATTGGTATACGCTTATTGAAATCAATATCATACAACCAGTATGACAAACGATCTCTCGACTCGAAAGATCATATTTCATAATCTCCTTTGAATGTGAATGTGATATCTTACCCCTCGAACAAGCTCTCTTATCGAATATCATATGCAATCCTATTCTTATGCAATCTTTTTTTAAAGTATAAGTTAACCGAATTCATCAATAAATGAATAATATTGTACTTTGACTTATTTTTTGCCATCTAAACTGAACCCCGATGCATTTCAACATAGTTTCGGAAATAATATCAAACACATATGAGATTCTCATTTATATCACACTAGATATTTCCATAAAACCAATAAGTATTTTTAAAATAATAAAAGTTTTCAAGTTTAAACCAAAAAGTTTTCAAGGAACAAATAAACCAAAAAATATATATTCTGGCTCTGTAGGGATATTTTTTCCGACCAACGTATCATTTTTATGGCCCTCTAGGGTTGTTGAACTTTTTCCGACCTACGTATCATTATTCGAAGATTCACAAATGATTGAGAAGCCTTTAATTCACAGTGGAAAACCGCAATGAGGTCTAGCAACCCAACATAATCCGTAGTATAGTTATGTCGTAGTAATCAATCCGCGGTTTTGCTAATAAGGCATGTCAAAAACACTGCCTGATTAAAGCTTTGTTCCATCAGGATTTGTTAGATCACAGCCGCGTGTTTTGAATAGATCACAGCCGCGTGTTTTATTGAATAGAGGAGCTTGCTGAATACAGGAGCAAATCAATACACACGCCTGTTCAAACAACAAAGCATCGATCGAACAGGAGCGGTAACGTGTTTAAAAAAGTCCTTGATTACAAACTTTATCAACTAAATTCTCAGAAACATGCTACGCGTCCTATCTCCTATATTATATCCTACACTGAAAATCTACGGGAATATGAAATTATTTTCTAATAGACATGGATACTGAAAATCTACGGGGAAATAAATGAAAATTACTTAAATTATTTTCTAGTAGACATGAATACCGAAAATCTACGAAAAAATTGATAAAAATTACTCAAATTATTTTATGCTAGACAGAGATACGACTACAATAATTAACTTTCCAAAACATAAAAAACATTGGAAGGAAACTGCATCCGACTTGGGAATGAAACTTGTTTCATAGGTCTATGTTATTGAGTAGCCTACATTTTGTAACATTTTTGTTTGTTCTTTTTTCCTCTAGAGAATTTCTATTGCAATTGCTGTTTCAATTTAATATTGTGGTCTTAAACTCTTGTAAATAATTATTATCATTCAATATAAGTTTTTCACTTTTTATCCACTGAGTACATTGAACTCTGGGAATACAGAAAAGTTTGTACTTGAATGTACAATTGAGTTTAAAATATGAACAGCATTTATTCATATTTATCTACTTTAATCAATTTTCAATCAGTAAACTCTACATAAGAGGGGCTTCAAATCCTGTTCTGTGACTATTTATTCATTAACTTCACATACATTGATACCCTAATTGTTTGAGAAGACAGACTAATGTCCAAAACTTCTTTTGCCAAATTTTGATGAATAATAAGATTTATTGACAAATCCGCTAAGCTAGAACAGGAACGATGTGAAATAATAGTAATAAATTAGCTGTACAATGAGATCAAACGTGTTTCTTCTATCGTATAGCCTTGAGTTGGCATTATATTGAGAGAGAGATCCGTTTTAAAACGTTCGCGTGATCTTATCGTAGCACAGTAATCACAATTTTCCCCTTCTTTATTATTCTATCCATTTTATCCTACACTGTACATTGTTAATTATTTATTGGTTGTGATGTTTTTAATGAATTGTTAAAATTTTATCTTATGATACATGTAGTAGAATATTAGTAGATGAATATAAATAACTATAGATAGATTAATAATAATTATAATACTATGATTGTAATAATTCAACATAGTTCAAAAGTTTATCAAAATAGATCAGGAATAAGCCATTGAAGAATTAAGAATCCTGAAGGTACCAGCAAACACATTCTATAGATGTTTTTCTGTTAAATGGTCCCTCTTATCATACTGCAAAATTTGTGAGAGAAACAATTTTACGCGTACCTTTTTGTTTCTCTCCTAAATCACACTGTTATGATCTGTGTGTGAGTATGTGTAATCTTAAATGAATGAATGGATGATTGATTAATACCCTGATAATTATAACCCTCACCAACTTATGAGCTGTGTTAATCGAAATTCCATTCCCTCAATATGCGATGATATCCCATACTCTCAATCTGTAATGATATGCATTGATATAATTCATTAGCAGTACCTACTAATTATCGCAAACTACTTATTGAATGAAAATGAAACATCTAATGTATCTGATTAGATTTTCAACTCCCTTACCAGCACCTTATTTGAACCACCCCCTCCCCCCTATATTAATAATTGAGAGCTGAAGGATTTCAATACTTATTAGTTTTAAAAATGCTGGTCTACTTAATAGTTATTACTATTATCAATACAAGAAATTGATGTTATCATTTCATCAATCATCATTTAAAGAATTTCATGATCTGTAATTCTAGAAACTGTCATTATTAAATTAATTACAATAATATAAATAAATAAATATTATCAACGACCACTCCATCATCATTATTTCTGACACTCTCATGAATGAATTCAGCTAGACAAAATAAAACATTCCCATATCGAAAATGGATATGTTTTATTGAATGCAAGGAATCTATTCATGTTTGTATCCCTTTTAATCACGAATAAAATATTGTCAACCCTCATTATACCCAATCTATTATATTATATATCAGTGAAATTATTAAGAGGTATCACAGAGAGAGAGAAAACTCTCTTTCTTTCTCTTTGTACTTTTCTTTCTCTGAGTAGGTATTTAGCTAAAGTTCGCTCAATTGTAATTCATCCAAATTAGATTTGAGCATATTTATCATCGAGCCCAAATCCAACCTAAACAACTAAAACTATTGAATAAAACTGTATTGTTAGTCATGTTAATGGCAATGAAAATTTATGCATTTGGGTATTTTGTTTCCCTAGCAATTAATTAGACCGTTTTAAAACCTAATTATCTAGAAAAATTAATGTACTTTTCTATAATTAGCTTATTCTAGCTGAAAAGCGCAAAATTACGAAATTGCGTACAAAATTATTTTATTGCAAAGCTCACAGTGCACAAACGTTTCCTGTACCAAGATATTAGCAGATGCCAACGGATTTGGCGGTTGGCGAATGTCTTTCATCTATGATAGCTCTCTCAGGACAGTGTTGAAGCGGTGTTGATTGCATATCATCGCAGACTGCTCATCAACTGTCCTGATGGTTCTGACAACCATGTTCTGTCCTGTTATAGGCTAGTCTGGTTGAGCAGAGAAGACATTCTGGCGGGATGGGAAAATGACTCCAGCTCGGCCAATATTGATTCAAAATTATAAACTTGGTCTCAAATTGTAGAGAACATTCTGCTTTATAATTTGAGACCAAATTCATAATTTTTGAACCAATATTGATTGAGATGGAGTCATTTACCGATCTTGCCAGAATCTTTGCTTGACCAGACTATTAATAGTATATTATTACCAGAAATTATTACATTTGCCCTGATAACAAATTGTTATCTGTCTTGATGTAGTCTTTCCAAGCAAAGAAGACCCTCTGGCAAGATGAGGCTCGGTCAATATTGTTTTAAAAAATATTGATTTAATCTCAAATTGTAGATCAGAATGTTTCCTACGGTTGAGACCAAATCAATAATTTTCGAACCAATATTGACCGAGCTGGAGTCATTTTCTCATCTTGCCAGGGTGTCTTCTCTGCTTGGACAGACTATAGCAATCATTCGCCAACCGCCAGGTTTTTTGCCGTCTGCTATGGCTGTTAAACTACAGCTCGTAGTTGAATTGAAACATTCCGCCCTAATCGATGTGGAATTGAAGGTAATGAGGAAAATATGCAAGATTTGTTAAGACCTAGTTGATGACGTCAGTCTATGAGCTGTCCAAACGATGATGGATATGTTTGCGAGGTCGGAGTGTTGTAATGTTGAGGCTGGTGGTAATGGTATTGTGATTGAGCAGTTGGTTGATGCTGGTGGTATGTTTGCTGGTATTGTTGGTAATAGGAAGCAGGTGCCGGCACTTTAGTGCTGACTGTTTTACTGTCCAGGGCGTCGTAGTCCTGAGCACCGTCGCGATGCCAACTCTTGTACCAACCGTGCGGTTTGGCGAAGGGATGCACATGAATGTGTACATCCTTGTGATGTCCTCCGTGCTGAAAACATTGAAATTTTGATCAGAAAATTAATAGAGAAAGTAAAATTTGGAGAGTTTACTATTTTGAAATATCTCCATAATCAGAACAGTTAATAGATAAAATAAAAATAAAAACCAAATACCCTTTTAAACTTTAGAAATATTATTTCAACACAAACATGTTTCGGAGCTTTAGCCCATTCTCAATGTAAATCTCAATGAGAATGATGGGCTAAAACTCCGAAACATGTTTGTGTTAAAATAATATTTTTAAAGTTTAAAAGGTTATTTGATTTTTATTTGGTCTATTTATTTGTTATTTATTTATTCTATTTTTTTTTTTATTTGATTTTGATCTATTTATTTGGAAATAGCCCTGAGTGTAAAGTTTCTATTTTTAATTTTTAGAACAGTTAATCTATCTTGTCAAATTGAATTAAATTTTCACTTGTCAAGTAGTTGTGGAGGTGATATCATGGTAGTTATCGATATTCATTAAAAATACAAGATATTGTCAAGCAAAAGATTTATCAAAAATCTTTAAAACTCTTCTAAATCTAAGAATCTTGAAATTTTATCAAAATCGAGATACCGGTTTTGGTTACTACACCATTCTCAATCTCTGGTAAACTGACCATTTATAACGACAGATTGATAATGGTGTATCAACCGAAACCGGTAACTCAATAATGAATCTGTTGTTAAACAATATCTTGTATTTTCATTGAATAGGCTATGGATAACTACCACAAAATCACCTCCACAACTACTCAACAATAGTGAAAGATTTTGACAAATGTCACTTTATCAATAGAGTGGGATATTCATCCGTATATTTTTCATAGGTTATTACAAGAATACAGGTTTGACCTGCTCTCACATGTCAGTCGGTTTTCTTTTCATAAGCATCAAATCATGTGTATTTAAAAATCTTCAGGCCTGTCTGTATCTATAAGTTCACAAGTGAATATTAGAAAAAGGAAACGTTAGTGTTTAAGTCGGTGCTTGTTATTCATAGATGAAGATATTATTAACACCAACAAAAACTATAAAATACTTGGTCCAGTCAACAATAAGAGAATACAGTAGAGGGGAATAGAACTCGTTCCACTCGCCTTGCCGTCTAGCCAGGGGACCCCAATATTCAGGGATAAAATAACATAGATTCATATATTGAAATATTCAATATTCGTACTCAAGTATGAAGCAGAAAATTCCAAATGATTGATTGATAGATATTTGCACATCATGTTAGGTCCGCTTTTATAAAAATTGTTAATTAACAGTCTGTATAATATCATGGCGTACTCAGGCTGTCATGCATTTTTTGCCTGAGGTCTTTTCCTCATCAGAAAAAAACTTCAATAATGCAAGAATCAACTTCCTGGAATCGTTGTGCAGGAATTATTTTTAATATTGTACATGTATGAAGTATGTTGATATTGATTGATGGATATTGGAGATGTTGACAGTGACTTTCGTTGAGCTCGACTCGAAAAAATAAATCATCGACAACATTTCTGATGAAAGTCGATATGTAAACGGAGCATGTTGATACTGATTATGATTGCAGAGAACTCGTTTTAGTTCAACTCCAAAATCATAGGTCATAAATCGACGACCTTAAACATCTAAGTCGACCTGTTTATAAAATTGATAAGTTTCTGTAGACGTGGTGAGTATTGAAGGCCAGTCGAACAGCTGTAACCAATCACAGCTCTTGTTGTTCAACTCAAGGACAAGAAAAAGGCTTTTACTAGCCTTTAGGCTGAGGCCGCACTGCCGGTGGGTAGAGCCTGGAGGGTGGAGGGTAGTTGGAAAATCTATAGAACATACACACTATCCACAGTAATACATCGTATGAATGGTATGAAGTCATACTGTTTTTTAGGTTATGTTGTCCATATTTAAGAATTTCAAGATGGCGGCTGAACACATACCATTCATACGATGTATTACTGTGGATGGTGTGTATGTTCTATAGATTTACCAACTACCCTCCACCCTCAAGGCTCTACCCACCGGCAGTGCGGCCTCAGCCTTACTTCTTACCCAGTTCACAGCAGGCCATATTGATTGATTTATTGATATTCACACATCATGTTAATTTGAACATATCATGTTAGCGACAACATATCCGATATAAGTCGACCCTATTTACGACAGTAAAAGAAAGAAAACAATGATTTATGATATGAGAAATATGGTACTGTAAATGAGAAATATCCATATGAATGAATCATTCAATCATGTTTAATGCATAACATAGATGTATATTCTTAGGCCTGGCGTATGCTGGGACGCACGTAACGCATTCCACGCGAATTAGCCAATCACAGCTCTTTTCTTGTCATCAATATGAGCTGTGATTGGCTAGTTCGCGTGGGCTGCTTCAAGTGCGTCCCAGCATACACCCGGCCTAACAGAATAGAGTAACGATGCATCATCATTGTAGAAGATTATCGATGTATCGATGTAGTAGATAATCGATTCATCGATTTTGATTGTACATCTAATTATAAATTAGATTGATCGATTGTACTATTTGAGTAGATCAATAGAGAAGAGAGCAAAGATGTGACATGAGTAGATGTAGATCAAAAGAGAATAGAGCAACGATGTACCCTATGAGTAGATCAGTAGAGAATAGAATATCGCTGTTGTGAAATTTCGATATTTGTCGCGCACGTATCCAATATGTTTCGGGAGATCTGTCACGTCGCATAGGCCCGCGTGATAATGGCATCCTTGATAGAAGTTCTAAATACATTCGACAATAGAACAGAAAACGATTAACTCCATGTCACGCAGATGGCTTCCATCGAAATTTGCAGTCGTTCTGAAAGCGTGTCGAGGTACATACAACAGTAGTCTGTATGTATACTGGTTGAGTTTATAGCGGTGAGATGGATGTCTCATAGAAGCTCTCGTTTCTATTGGATAGGTTACGTGAACGAAAGCGCTTGACCATCATCGTCATCATCATCCGGTGCGATGTGCATTCTTTTGCACCGCTCTAGATTCAAGCCGGCGGAAGATATGAACCGTTAGTTCCGGGAAACATTTTTTCGCTAAAGCTCGCCTTTACCGAAAAGAATGAACGCGATATTTGTATAGCGAATTTCAGCTGTGCAGAGACACGGATCTAGAAGGCTTTCGTTCGCATCCTGCCTGCCGCTGATAAGCGTTCACTTTCATTGATTAGTTTTCTCTTTAGCGTAGAGACGGTAATTTTCACTGCATACAAGGTTGGGAGGATTTCCCGAGTAAACGTTCATCATTTATGGACTAATTGAAGTCACAATTTACTGTATCAACACAAGAAGTAGCGTTAGTCTAGCACAAAAGGTCAACGCCAATTTCCAAAAAACATCTAAGGCGTTTATTAAATTATCAGATCTTGATAATCAGATTCTTAATATATTATTTTTTCTATACTCTTGATAAATATTGTTCATTCTCAGCTTCCTAACTATTCAGATATTTTTTAATATATCAATGTATTTATCTTTTTATACTCACATAATAAAATTAAAATTAATCTTAATCAATTTAACAGTTACAATGATCTATCACGTGGATTGCACTACTTGTTCAATGTATAAGTCAGTAGAAGATTAATATAAATGAATATATATATATATATGAATTTATGAAATAAACAGATGGATAAAATAAGTGGAATTCAGTTCAAACAGATATTCTTTTTCATAAATTTCAAACGGTTCCTTACCAGTAGTTAGCCTTCACTGATCTACTATCTATATCTATGAAAGCGAAATGGCACTGACTGACTGACTGATTCATTCATCACCAGAACAAAAATCCACTGAACCGAATGCGTTCAAATTTAGCAGGCATGTTCAGTTGGACGTTTAGACGCTCGCTAAGAACGGATTTTAAAAACTTTTCATGAATACGCCAAATATTTTCATTTTTCTAGAGTTTTTCGGCGTTTTTTCAATTTTTTCGAGAACCAATCGGTAGAAAATGTTGATATTTGGTAGGTAGGTTCAGATAAGGTCTAGAAATGTTGTGTTAAGATATTTTTGAATTCCGTTCAAGATTATGCCAGTAATCAGGTTTTTAAAAATTGTAGATGTATTGCGGGTTGCATATCTTCCGCCTTGATACGACCAATCCTTACTGTAAATTCAATGGTTCAGCGAGATTAAAGATGAACTAATTTGAAAGATATTGAATCAAGTTTCAAACTATGTCCGATATACTTCCCAAGGTTACGCTCAATATTAGCGTTTTACTATTGTTCGGAATTTTCATAGTTTTTCTCACATTTTTCGAGAATTAATTGGTTGAAAATGTCGAACTTGGTGAACAGGTCCAGATTAGGTCTAGAAATGCTGTTTTCAATGAGTTTTGAATCCCTTCTGATCGGAATTTGCAGGCGAGCGAAGCGAGCCTGTTTGTCTCAGTTCACACTGACAGAGGTTATGCCAAACACACTGACAAACACACTGCTGATACTGTCGGGGTGGGGGTCCAGGGGGCGGAGCCCCCCGGCTAGGCGGAGAAGGCGAGCGAAGCGAGCCTGCCGGCTAGTCTATATCTATAATAGCGAAATGGCACTGACTGACTGACGGATTTATTCATCTACTGAACTGTATGCGTTTAAATTTGGCAGGCATTTTAAGTTGGTCGTTTAGACGCGCGCTAAGAAAGGATTTTTGAAACTTCATAAGGATACGACAAATGTTTAAGTTTTTCTATAGTTTTTCTGCGTTCTCTTAGTTTTTTTGAGAATCAATCGGTAGAAAATGTTGATATTTGGTGAGAAGGTTAATATAAGGTCTAGAAATGTTGTGTTGAAATATTTTTGAAATCCGTTCTAGAGTACGCCAGTAATCAGTTTTTCAAGATTGTTTACGTATTGCGGGTTGCATATCTCCCGCCTTGACCAATCCCTACTGTAAATTCAATGGTTCAGCGAGATTACTAATGGGCAAACTATGTCCGATATACTTCTCAAGGTTACTCTCAATATTAGCGTTTTACTATTTCTTGGATTTTTATTAGTTTTTCTTCGATTTTTCTATAGCCAATTGGCAGAAAATGTTGAAATTTAGTAGACAGGTCCAGATTAGGTCTACAAATTATGTGCTCAATAAATTTTGAATTTATTCTGAGGTTATGCCTGTAGGCTAATAAGATTTTCCAATGTTTGAAATCTACAATTTTGTTTATTTTGCGGAAACTACTGAAATAAATACGTTCAAATCGTATACCAGGTTGAACTGAGGTAATAGAACAACTAATTCTAAGGATTAGCTGAAAAGACCCTGTTAAGTGATATGATTATCAAAGTAAATCCATTCCAATGAAATTTGCAGGCAAGCGAAGCGAGTCTGTTTGTCTCAGCTGACACTGATAGTTGTTTTGCAGGCGAGCGAAGCTATGTTTGACTCTTTTACACTGCTGATACTGTCGGGGGTCCAGGGGGCGCAGCCCCTTTCCTAGGCGGAGAAGGCGAGCGAAGTGAGCCTGCCGGCTAGTTATCATATATAACATCAAATAATTTTATCAACATTATTATTAGCCTACTTCTGATGCAAGCATGAATTGCACAGTTCAGAATTTTAGTTAAATGCGATGAGTACAGAAGATGAGAAGAGTTTTACAGAAGAGTTTTAAACTATGTGAGGGAGTTGAGTAGAACCCAAGATCAAGAGTCAATTCATGAAACAATGTCCCATGATCTAGGTGTCTCTCTTTCCAAGTATGAGTGAAATTTATCAATGTTGTAACTGCTAAGCAGAACAAATAATAAGCCCAATGAGCAATTTTTAAGTCTGCATTCTATCAAGGACAAATACGAATCGATTATAGCTTTGTGCTCTGGCAGTCGAAAAACTCTTTCAGCAAACAAGAGTAACGCTTGGTCAACTCTCAACTGTGGTTAACTTATACAGTCAATTCTGTTGTTCATCTCTATTTTTTGACTGGCAATAAATCTGGAGAGTTTACGGTATAAATCTATATCATAGTGTATGCATTTAGTTTTATTTCTATTCTGATAATTTCAACATCGTTCTATTCTCAATATTTTTGATTGAGGATGAAATAATTTTTTGCAGCAATTGAGAAATCTATCAGCTGAATTTGTCATTCTAGACGTGAGAAAAGTAAAAGATAATTATTGAAGAAAATAAAAGATGTAAACTGCAAGTTTTTTCGTTCACAAGCATTTCACAACAATAAACTGCAATGGGTGTATGTTGAATTATTTTCACAGCTGGAGAACAATGGTTTCTAGCAAAATGTTCACTAAAATTGTTGAAGATTGTTCCATTCTACTTTCGAAGCTGTCAAGAGTTTGTTTAGCTTAAGAGTGTTGTTGGAAGAGTGTAAGTTGACATAGTAACGAAGAGAATGAGAAATGGGAAACTACTTGTCTTATTTACACCTTTTCAACGGAATTTGTCAACTCAAGAACTTGGAAATACACCTATTGTATCTTGAACAGAATGAACATTTTTCACATGACATAACCTTATTGTTTTTCTTCATTTCATTCTATTGAAGGTTGTACAAAAGTAAAGTATTGATAAAATGAGTTATTTTAAACTGAGCAGACAATTTCTCTTGATTTCCATGATTGAATTTGATTCATAACAATTATTAATTCATTGAACTATTTTAACAGCAATAAGGAAGTTCCTCTTGCAATATTGTTGAATTGAATTATTTACCAATATTATGACTTCATCTACCCCCCCTATTTGAAAAATTTGGACACAACAGTCTATTGACAATATTATTAGAAATGTTTCTGTGACAAAATTTCCCTCTTTTTTTCTTTTGTTTAAATAACTGTTAAATTGAATTCATTACTTTTTTCTTACAAGAGCAGTTTTGGGTGAATTCCTGATTCCGGTTATCTCTTTCATCATCGTAAAAGCAAAATTAAGATGGTTAATCGATTGCATAAAACTCTTTTCATAAAAGTTACTGTAACATTTTACTTTGATTCGAAATGCTTTGGGGTCAGCCTACAAAGAGTTACAATGAAGGGAGACCGGTTCTCAACCCTACAGCAGTTCAAATCAGTGTATAGATAATAATCGTTCCTCCTTTGGAAGATTGACTTATCTTTAATAAAGCTGGTCAGTCGTTTCCCGACTCTGGAGGAATAGTAATTGTTGCATTACTAACTGATTGACTGGATGTTATAAAGAAGTGTTCTGAGCCATCACTTGGTTACGGAAACTAGCTTATGGTTGAGAGGATCAAACGTTAACTATATCCTGGTTGATGATTTTTCACTTCTGCTGTATAGTGGAGTGAATATGAAACTGGCAACCAGCTGGTAGATCTAAGCCCTTCATGGTCTAGTTGAGTCATTGACATATATAGACAATTCATTGGTACATTATATAGATAATAACGGGTGTTTCAAAAAGGACGCACATCAAAGTTTGAAGGAAGATATGTTCGGCATAGAGAATACACCGTTGCATAATAGTTATAATAATTATCAATTATACATTGTTTTTTCTTGTGTTGGGTCGGGTATAAACGCACTCTCACTGAGAATTGGACTGATGATCAACTTCAATAAATATCCAAGTTTCATCATTAGATTAGGAAACATAATTCTCAAATTAATACTGGTACAAAGTTTGATGTAAAATACGTCAATAAATAGCACAATAGAGCTAATACAGGGTGGTGCAAAAAGGTGGGAACTTTTGGATGTGATATAGGCAGACATACGAGGGTCGGAGACACGCAATTAGCTGGCAAGTTGTATAGTAACATTGGAGATTTAGTATCCATGTAGCAGTGAAACCTCCCAGAACGTGTAGTAGCCGTGCGATAATGAGAATTAGAAGAGTACCGATTTTATTGAAAACCTGTGGATGTCAGGCGAAGCTCAATTTCACGTAAATGGTTACATAAATAAACAAAATTATCGCTACTGGGCACATGAAAATCCGGCTCTTCTTCATGAACGTCCTCAACATAGCTCCAAGGTCAAAGTATAGTGTGAAGTTTCTCCTCGAAGGGTTTATAGGGCCCCTTTTTTCAATATGTTCAGAGAAACTCGGTGACAGTAACATCTGAGCGTTATGTTACCATGCTCGAGACATTTTTGGCTGCAAGAACTTACAGTATACCTGTCATTGATATAGAAATAATGTGTTTTCAACAAGACGGTACAATCGCACATAGTGCAAGAGTATCAATGGTAGCAGTGGTACCAACGGTAGCATTGGTTACTCCTCTTTGGTAACCAATACAAGTCATTTTCAGGAAAGGTGACATTGTTGGTCGACCTTGTTTCCCCGACTTATCATAATGTGATTTTCCTTCTTGGGGTTACTTTTAAAGAACAGCAGAATTTCATGTGCCCAGTAGCGATAATTTTGTTCACTTTAGCTATTTAGGCATAAAATTGGCTGCGTATTCATTGAGCTTCGTCTGACATCCACAGGTTTTCAATGAAATCGGTATTCTTCTAATTCTCATTATTGCACGGCTACTACACGTTTTCGATCGTTCCACTGCTACATGGATATTAAATTTCCAATGTTACTGTACAACTTGCCACGCTAATCTCGTTTCTCCGACCCTCGTAACTCTGACAATATAACATCCAAAAGTTTCCATCTTTTTGCGCCACTCTGTACATGAATTTCGAAGAGGAATTTTTTCTTAGACCGAATATATTCTTTCTCAAACTTTAATGTACATCCTTTTTGAAACACCCGTTTGATAATATTTTCGATTCATATGTAACTGAGCTACCACTGCATTCCAATACAAGGAAAATATAAGGATAATTTATAATAATTATGAGGAAAATAATTCAGCTTTGAGAGAGAACTTATATTTTTATCGTTTTGAAAACAAAGAGATTTATTGATTAATTGACTAATTAGATGCCATTTTTTAGAAGCCCTATTGGATTTGTAAACATATTACAATAAAATGCACAATTTAAAAATTATAAAATGAAAATAAATACATATTCTAACAATATAAAAGAAATAATAAGAAGCAAACCAAATTACAACAAATGAAGAGAGTTAGAGGAAGAAATGGAAGTAATACTTAACTTAAATGGAAAATGTTGAAGATATTTTTTATGAAGGAGGGAGAAACAGATGATACAGAATAATGAAAGAGGTGAAGGAAAGATGAGAGAGTGATTGATTACTCACATGGTCATCCCATGGTGAAGATTTGATCTTAGTGAAGATGCCTCCGAACGCCAGAATCAAAAGCACCACTCCAATGGTGATTGCCTTGAGAGTTAGCACTGTGAGACCAACAAGCAGTGTAGTAATAACACCCAGTTTGTACATAATTGGCAGCAAAGCCATTTGAAGTCTCTTCCGAGCTCCGATTCCAAATGTTCTCCCCTCTGTAACAGAAACAAGACAATTTCCATTCTGGAGATCAATTTCATCACTTGCCAGATTGTTATGTTTATTATTTGATACGAACAGAGCTCACCTAATATCAAGACTTATACTGTACGTTGATGTTCCACTAAAGCTCTAGTGCAGTGGTCACCAAATGGCGGACCGCGGTCCGGATCCGGACCGCCAGCCAATTTTGTGCGGACCGCGATGTCATACCGATCTCAACGAAAAAAACTTATAATAAATCCTAAAACAAAAAATCCATAAGAAACCCTCTTAAGTCTGAATGAAATTGAATTATTAATAAACAAACAGAACCAGGGCTTGATTTCAGGGGGAGCACGTGGGAGCGGCGCTCCTACACCATTTTTCCCAAGAATACCTTTTTCCTGAGCGATGTCATTCTTTAAAATTGTATTATTAGTTTTATAAAAAACAGCTACAAAACATTGCTCAGATTTGCTGAAAACGCTCCAATTCAAGTGTGATTTTTTTTAAATTCTTCGGGGGAGGGCCCCCGGACTCCCCTACCCCTGGTGAGCCCACCGCTCGCATACCTCTTTTTTAGAAATCAAGCACAAAACAATATAAACACCAGCAGTGCAAGCCGATTAGAAAGGAGGTACTCCAGTTCTTCCAATGTGAGCGAAATCTAGCTTAACTCTCAATAAAAAGTTGGCTATTGATTTAATATTGTTGCATTGTTTCATCCAATTTTTCTACGCCTAGTCATACATTTAATTCAATTTATCTTGGTATTTCAATAGCCAAAGAGAGTCAAGGACTAAATGCGAGAATAGTTCTGACAATTTATAAGTATTCATTCTTCATTTAAATAGAATGAACAATAGAGTAATTTTTATTACCAAATATGATTGAAATAATGACATGTATTTTTTATTTTAATACGTCAATAGCATGATATCACACTTCAATATATTTGAATAACATTGATATCGAAATACATACAGAGTAATAACTAACCCAAATATTCGAATAATTATTAAAATTAATATAGTAAACTATAAATTTTTAAAAAAATTTTTCCGGGAGCGTAACAGTTTTAGTTACT
Source organism: Sogatella furcifera (assembly GCA_017141385.1). Classification (NCBI taxonomy): domain Eukaryota; kingdom Metazoa; phylum Arthropoda; class Insecta; order Hemiptera; family Delphacidae; genus Sogatella; species Sogatella furcifera. Next base: position 19,081,666 of record CM029560.1, read on the forward strand.
TATTCAAAAAAGGAGGGAGAGCCTACATAGGCAAACATTTTCCTGCGTTTTCGTCTTGGCGTTTCGTCTTGATGTTTCGAATTGAATGAATAGGCCTATATTTTCAATGAGACCAATTATTTCATTGGAAATTTAGTTTTAATTTATCGGTAAATTACTCCTCTCTTTCTTATGACAATACAAAATTTTTATATTAGAATTCTGGATTTGAATAAGAATTATATAAGATCATTGTGATTTACAGATTCTTCACGCAATTGAATCAAGCGACATGAATTTTCGAATTAATAAATTAATATCATTATAATAACTACAGAGAAAGATCGAGACTTACTGTACATCAAAAACTAACAAGAGAGGTAGTGGTGATACTGCCTTATAGTCATGTGTTATCATATATGCTGTCTTATAGTAGATCATAGTCACGCCTCTCAATCCAACGAGCTGTGTCTTAAGCCAACTTCATACATGCGCTATTCGGCAAACACCGAACACCTAGTCGCCGAATCACGACTAGTGTGGAGCGGAGTGTTCGCTATTCGGGAAATAGCGAACACGAATGTGTGTGTGTTTCGTCCATTGTCGGTCTTTTAGACACATCAAAGTGGATGAATGTTCGGCAAATAGCGAACCTTTTGCCCATCCACACATTCGCCTTCATGTTCGGCTGATTTTGTTGTTTGTTGTTGCTTGTAGATTGAGGTTAAGTCAATTGACTTATGTGACTACGTAATCAGTACGAATACTTGCTCGGAAAACCACGCATGTGTGGAGATGTGTATTCGTTAGTTGGGAAACAGCAAGCAAAACTGTTCGCCAAATACCAAATGTTCGGTATTTCCCAAATACCGCATGTATGGAGGCGCCTTTATGAGCCAATGAGTTGAACAAAGACCATTTTACAAGTCAATTTTGAACAGAAGCCAGCTGTACGAAAGCATCACATGAAAATTGACTGATTCTAAGAGAATAAAGTACATTAAGTTTTCTTAGAAAAAGTTGGCTTAGAAATATTTTTCATTTCAGCCAAGAGCTAAGCACAGTATTATTCATTTTCTATCCAAATTTGTAATAATCTGTATTATTTACTTGTATTAGACTATTTTAAAAACATGAGAATTTGTACTGAACTTATTATTCAAGAAAATTCTGTATGATTGCATCTTGTGATCAGCATAATCCTTCTTCTAGATTAACTGATTTTAAATGTGATGGATCTAAATTTATGATACCACTAGCCGGTATCGCTCGCCTGCATAACCTCTGTCAGTGTAAGCTGAGAAAAAACAGGCTCGCTTCGCTCGCCTGCAAATTCCGTTCAGAAGGGATTCAAAATTTATTGAACACAGCATTTCCAGACCTAATCTGGACCAGTTTACCAAATTTCAACATTCTCTACCAATTTATTCTCAAAAAATCCAAGATAAACTCCGAAAAATAGTAAACGCTAATATTGAGCCTTGGGAAGTATATCGGACATAGTTTATAACTTGATTCAATATCTTCCAAATTATTTCATCTATAATCTCGCTGAACCATTGAGTTTACAGTAAGGATTGGTCGTATCAAGGCGGAAGATATGCAACCCGCAATACATCTACAATTTAAAAAAACTTATAACTGGCGTAATCATGAAAGGAGTTCAAATATATTTCAACACAACATTTCTAGACCTTATCTGAACCTACCTACCAAATATCAACATTTTCTACCGATTGGTTCTCGAAAAAATTAAGAAGTTATCTCGAAAAATTAACTCGAGAAAACGCCGAAAAACTATAGAAAAACTTAAATATTTGGCGTATTTTGGAAAAGTTCCTAAAATCCGTTCTCAGCGAGCGTCTAAACGTCCAACTAAACACGCCTGCCAAATTTGAACGCATTCGGTTCAGTGGATTTTTAGTTCTGGCGATGAATGAATCAGTCAGTGAGTAAGTCAGTGCCATTTCGTTTTTATAGATATAGATGAAGAGTACAAAGTAGTGCTTTATAGCAACTGCTTATTAAACCATTCTAATTTTGTAATTGTAGAACTATACAATACAATTCAACCCGAATATTTCTTACTAATTATTACTTAAGGCTCACTATGATAGTGGCTTATTTCAATCAGCACTATTCTAGTTACATCTCCACAATACTAAACCAGACACCCTACAATTATCTAACAATGACTTGTTCAACTGAGAAATACTTTTCATTATTGCAGAACCATTCCATTATAATTAATGTTCTACATGACGTTCGACAAAGTATCTCTGTACCAATTAACCTGGTTTGAATATCATGTCAATCCAATGTTTAGAGTATGACACATATTAACTGACATAGCTGACACAGAATAAAAAGATGCTATGTATTAATGAGATTGATTTCTCAGTACCAGTTCGGGTTATCTAATTTACTTTTACCGATTTGACAAGAGCCTAATTATAAATTAATTATTGTCCTCGAGATAATCAAATCAAGATGTCGAGATACATGAAGTCATTAGCTTCGTACTTTATTCTCATCTTTGTGTTCCACTTTGAAAAAGACTAATTCTTCATGAAACCTTAAATGAATCTTATTCTTGATGATGAACCCATAAGCTTAGGTGGCAACCATAATTAGATTTTCAGAGTTTATCTATCCTGAGAGAACCTTAACAGGTGATAATTGCATCTCACATAAGTTCACACGCTCAGCTTCTGCTGATATATGGGTTTCATTTTATTAGTGAACTTTATTAGTTCATTATTCTATTAGTTCATTTGAAAGAAATGCACTATTGGTCTTGACCGGATAATCGCAAATATATGATGCGATATATTTTTTACACGTTTCCGAGCCCCCAGAACACGAATCTGATGTCCGTTCAAATTCATATATCTCTGAATAAAGAACTTTAAAACAGGGCTGTTTAAAATAATTGAAAAATAAATAAAAATCAAACACCCTTTTTTTTCGAAAACTTTAAAAATTATAAAACACACATACATGACATTATATGATAACTATTTTTATCCACATTGAAAACGGGCTTAGATCCCGAAACATGTATGTGTGTTTTATAATTTTTAAAGTTTTCGAAAAAAAGGGTGTTTGATTTTTATTTATTTTTCAATCATATATCTCTATATATTTATATATTTATATATGTACAGATTCTTGTTAACACGATAACTCCCGAAGGGCTTGTCGGAGAGCGACCAAATTTTGCACAAAAATCATTAGTGTTGATATCTCGGTCAAGTTCGTTAAACAGCCAAATTGGTCCAAGGGAAGGGGGTGAAATTAGGGGATGAAAATTTTTTAAAATCACTACAAATCGACCAATAACTTGATCGTTTTGAAAATTGGTGTGTGTAATACCCTTATTATGCCCTACAATTTGAGCCATCAACGGACAAAATCCAATAAAAAATGGCGGAGAAAATGGCGAATAATATGCCGAAAATTGTGTTTTTCGAAAACGGCACCTTCGAATTCATACCCTGAATAGCTCATTATAAGTCATATGATTTGAGTCATCATAGAATTGCATTTGAAATTCACTCTTTCCGACCGCCAGCTGCCGGAGAGAATTTTATTTTTTTAAATTTTACAAAAAAAAATTGTGGAAAGATTTAGTCGAGTAATCAGTTTATACGGCTCTCAAAATTCATAATCCTGTCATAAATGCGCCAATTCTTCATGTATGTTATTTAGTAAGAATAATTCCAATCCGAATATTGAGTTATTGATCAATGGAAAATGCTTATAGTCCAAGAGTAATATTGAAATCAACAAGTTTTATCCACTTACATTGTACGTAGTATTGAATTGAGATCTTTTATTATCTCAATTGACTCTTCTGTGTAACAATAATCCAATTTCCAGCTGATATATAAAGAGGTCCACTCGGAGACATTGAATAGGATTGTTCCTTCTCGGTATTTCGAGCAAAAACCGCTGAAATACCAGGAAAAGGTAATCTTCTTTAGCTTTTCCGCTATTAGAGGATTGGGTTTTAAAGTAATGTTATTACTCGATGTATTACATTGTAAATAATTTATTATGACTTGAAAAACTTTGCCTTGAAAAAATATTTTGTTTTCGTCTTTCCGTTCTCATTTATTGGAGTGACTTGAAATGTAGCAGAACTTCAATTTTAGAAACTAAATTGTACAATGGAAGAGAAAAATATTGAATGAAGAGACAATAAATTGTCATAACCACAAATCTAGGCTACGAGTCTCTGTCTTCAGTGTATATTTTCACCAAAATATCACCTTCAAAGCTGTACAAAGTGAATTGAGAACTAATTTAATGTCACCAAGGTATGAGACTATGAGAGTTTCCAACATAAATAGAGCTGGAACTAGTGGGCGGCTCGCCCACGAAAGGTGAAGTGCTGTGCAGTAAAAGATACTGGCACTTCACCTGCTTCGTGGGTACGAACCTCCAGTAGGACTATAAGTTGAGTAGACTATACTGTAGTTGAATGTATATAACCTCCGTATACGTTGTATTCCTCAACTTTTTATACTTGGTTGATATTATTGATAAGTAGGCTATCTATCCGAACATTTATACTAATACTAAGATAAATCTTCCTAGAATTCACCCTCCCCTCCTATCTTTATCTTCTTCGAACTGTCTAGGATATTACATGGTATTATAATAATGCCATCATATAATATAATATAATGCCATCATATAATGATAGTATCATTGCAGTAAAACCAATAATTTTCATTATGAATAAGAATTTGGCAAGTATGAATCGAATTTGTAGATAAGTCATGTTTAACAGTTTTTAGATAGGCCTACTGCTTGAGTACTTAAAAATGACTCTTATGTACTTGAGAAAGAGTACGAAGCATTTTGTATTGAAATAAAAACTGATGAAGTATGATGTGATTTTCAGTTTTTATTTCAAATACATTTATAGTCGTCCTTAACAGCATAGTGAACATTGATCACATGTAATATACGTGTGATAATCAATAACTGAGTTGGAATTTGAGATGAGATGAGCCCTGGTTTCATAAATATAGCTGTAAAGACCAGGACCCTCGCGTGGTTTTTGGCGCCCTGTGCGAGATTTTGGCAGGTGCCCCCATCCCAGACAAATGCAATCCAACATATTATAATGTTATATTCAACACCAAACATGATTCTAGCTGCCTTGCATGTTCACATTTTTCTCATAAGCAATCACAATGTTGCATGGTGGTGTGGCAGAAAGGATTATAGGGACTAGCTTATTCTAATGTATCCCAACGTATTGTTTCGTATTTTTTATGTAGGCTATTGAATACGTGCTGAGAAAAAGCCTACAGGAATCAATAAAAAATAACTAAAAGCTATCCGCATTGAGCAAAACTGTATTAATAAAAATAGCTTCATTGAGCAAAACTGTCATATTGCACCGTACTTTATCGTTGAAATATTTAATTTTTAATTATTGATTAAATTATTCTATTAGTTTGCTTGAAAGCACATAAGGAAGGGAATAATAAATTTCTCACAGAAAAATATTGGGTATCATCATAAATATTACATTCCACTGGAAATAAAGATGTTTTAACCAAAAATCGGAAACACTATAACAAGTAAATTGAAGATTTTCACTGCTCTACCCAAGTTTCTTGAATAACATTCGAAATAGTTCCGATTTCAGCCAGCAGATGGCAGTAGCAATAGGGTGACTTGCTTCGACTTCCATTGGACACACCTCCAAGCTCCGCCTACAATCAAAATGGCCGTAAACATCGGTTAGAAAAGTTTCCAAATTCAAGCAGTAGATGACAGCAGTTGACGGGTGATGTTTCAGATTTGACTTGGACACGCCTTCATGCCCCGCCTGCTCTTTTCTAACGATGTTCCGTGAGTACTGTCTTAAAAAATGGCTGCTAGCAGGAAAATGATGGATCGGGTATCATACACAAAAAATTACGCTGATTTAATATTGACAATCTTGTTCTAATATAACATTAATAATAATAATTCGTTTATTTCACTGCATTTTTACATACATTAAATCTGTATACATACATTAAATATAATAATTGAACATAAAATAATAATAGAATCTCACATGTAACAGAAAAAAGAAAACCACAGTGCATCCCTCTTTAGGTTGAACCTGTGATGAGGGATGGCTCGCTCTCTAAAAGAGTCACTTAATATAATACAATAAAAATTTTGAGGTAGCAAACAAAACGGTACATTTTATACAATAATAGGTGCGCTTTTACAAAATAAGATCCGAATATTTAATATTGACAATAGATTTTCTATGAAAAAATCCAAAATTCCAAAATCAATATCACACTACCATTGAATTTTCTCTTCATAGAAGCGATTTAGTTTATTTTTAAACAAATTATAACTGGTATTAATTACAAATTAATTTATGTATTCATGCTGGTAAGATTCTATCAAGTTAGTATTTGAAGAATTTATTTATAGAATTAAGACTCAGTTTCACTTTTATTGTCTAACTTAGGCCAGTACTCGACTTCAATAGTTTTATGCTGTATGAAATGAGATGAAATCATTTATTTTGACCCTGTGCGGTCTCACACTCCGCTCACCCCACGCGAGGGCCCTGTAAAGAGCTCGCTATCAACCTACGTTTGAATCATCAATAGCTAACTGAGGTTTAGTGACAATAGCGTCTCCTCAGGCCTTCAATATACGCTTCATCACAGAGATTTTTCCTTTTATTAGCTTTTATTAGAACCTTTACATGTATTTATTATAACTTATACCGGCTACAAACTACACATATATTTAAATCTCAGAATAGGATGATGAAAGAGATTGGATAGAGAAAGGAAAAGGTGTGGAGCACTGGCGGCTCGTACCCACAAAACAGGTGAAGTGCATGTATCTTTTACTGTACAGCACTTCAACTGTTTCGTGGGCACGAGCCGCCAGTGGTATGGAGAGAATGTGAATGAGAGGGTGTGAGGAAGATAGAGAAGGAGAAGGAAGAACAGAGTGTAGGAAGAGGAGAAAAACAAGGAAAAAACGAGATGCGAAGAGGAAAGAGAGTACAGGATAATTACTAATCAATCCCTTCACTCAAGTGTGCACTCATTTAACTACTGCGCTGTGATATCCGCCTGCTGCTCACAACAGGAAAATCGTGTCTCTAAAATGAACCTAGTGCTCTCAATTAGCGTTGCATTTATGAGAGTCAGAGAGTTCATTTGAAAATGGTCAAGATTCGCTACAGTGCACACCACGCAAACATGCGGTATGACCACGAGAACTACTAGTATAGGTTCTGAAAGGCATTTCTTTCATCTTTTATACATTGTACGCTTGTACATAATGTGAAACATTAAAAAGGGTGCTGTGATCTGTTATTTTACTCATGGTATACATTATGTAGTTCTGGTTATTTCATGTATTAAAGTATGTAATAAAATCTTTCACTTTTTTCTCACCTAATGAAGGATGCACTAGATATTGTCTATTTCTACAGATATAGTCTGTCCAAGCAAACATGAACCTCTGGCAAGATGGGAAAATGACTCCAGCTTTGTCAATATTTGTTCAACAATTATAAATGTGGTTTAAGTAATAGATCAAATTGTTTCCTACAATTTGAGATCAAATTGATGAACCAAAATTGACCGAGCTTGAGTCATTTTCCCGTCCTTCTAGAGGGTCTTCTTTGCTTGGACAGACTATACATTATTCTCAATATTTTCTATTCAATGTAATAAATCTCAGTACCCTTTTTGAAGTGATTTGTATTCTATCATGATATGTTTCAACTCTTTTGGGTGATTTTCAAATGCAATAACTTGAGACACAGCCCTGATTAAAAACGTTGCGGGCACATACGCACATCCACTAACACACACACGCGGATTGACAATGCTTTGCTAAGTCCTGTCTTGATTATGGATTGTCGTGGTTAAGTTATCGTGAATAGACTATACACATAGTAATTTTCAGTCACTATTAGTAACTTCAAGTAACTATTCAACTTGAGTTCACAATTTGTATTGTTTCATAGTTCAGTATTTATACTACGTATGTGAATAAACCCATAGATATATCTTTAGTTGATAGATGGATATCTCTAGTTCATAGAAATATGAAGCAGTTGGACCTATCAAATCATATAACCCAGGATCGTTCGAAATGGCAACTTAGATCGAGGAGATCGACCCCAAATAATGAGAGAAAGTCAAGGAAGAAGAATATGTGAATAATTTTAACAATAATTTTTCCCATAATTTTAACAATTTTTATGCTCTGTGAAGAGCCTCTAGCAGGTCTAGTAGGAAGATAACAAATATGTTCCCTTTAAAATCTGATATGGTGATAGTTCGGTAAGATGAAGTGTGTGCTCATGTGAGCAATGAGATTCAATTAAATTTGGAGCACACTATATGCACTTGTATAGTAATACATACACTTGTAAAATGTGCATGTACATGCACTTGAACACTTGTAAAAATACTACAGCAGACCTTTCATATTTTTCTCATTTAATGATTTTACATCATATTCTATACAGGTGAAATACTAAAATGTTGCGTCAGTTTTTATTACAGTATTCCATTCTCGAGATCTTTAAATTTTTTCTATTATGTTGGATGGGAAAGTGAAGCTGAAGCGCCAAGCGCTAGATCACTACAGAACGGACATAAGTTTTTATTACATTGAAGCCATCTGAATGACTCATGAAAATACTGTGGAGCATCAATCCTGCTATGGTTTGGAGAAGTAGGGCATAATATGACTGGACATAAAATCAATATTCTGTCAACAGTTTGGTAGCATTAGAACATAGGCCTCCATAGGCCTGCACTAGATGAAGACTAGCAGAAACTGATATCTAGTTATCTATTCCATGAGTTCATAATAAAAACAAAAATTAATTTTACCCCGTCTTTCGAAGGAGACGATAAGCCCTGACTACCTAAAAAGTAGTCGTCATCTATCATCACCCACGCACAAGCCTATGAGCTCATGTGGGCTTCACCCTCATAAAACAAACAATAATTCCCTATATCTCTATCGAGGAAGACTATCAAGTTATATTCGTGTATAGTTAATACTATTCTAAAAAAATTGTGTAGTTCATATCCATGAGCAAGGTAATCGATCAAGTCAGAGATGCTGAGTATAGAAATAGTCTGTTGAATGGTGGATACAACTGGGCTTTTTACTCCTATGCCCTTGTACTTCGAACAAAAATGGTTTAACTAATAAAAGGAGAGCATCAACCGACTCCGGAAAATACAGCATGAGAAGCTTCGAGATTAGCTCGGGTAATAAAAATATCTAGGCCATTCCTGAAGGACTGTTATTATCCCTTCACATTTTTATAACTTGAAGCTCGCAGTTTCATACAGTACCTCTTTCATCATTCTCAATAGTTTTTGCTAGGTCAGTGCCTTGCGAGTATTTTCGTCCGCTTAAATATTTTAGAACTACTTTTATATACAACTTTTCTATTTTTTCACCATGGATGGATACCATTGTACAAATGTCATCTTGAATTTTGTATGAACGTCGAATAAAGTTTAAATTCAAAACATATTAGTCAGGTATCGATTAACTATAAAAATAATACCAGATCGATATCAAAGTCCGCGTACTGTGAGAACAGAATCTCTAGCATGGAGCAACCTTATAGTAGAAATGTAACCTACAGTGCCCTATTCGATACTATTCTGGTATATTTAGTATAATGTATTAGAAATAAAATTAATCATATTGGAAAATAAATATAAACTATTCCGGTAATAGCCTATATAAGAGATATGATCCATTCCCTTAAATTAAGTAACTTTGTTCTCTTCGATACGAATTAAATGTTTCCCATTGAATTGTAAGACTGTGAGGGGGGGGGAAATTGTCGGTGTGAGAACATCAATTGAATGACAAATTTGTAGCATTCTAAATTATCAATAGCAATCAGCCAAAAACATTGGAAAACTCGACGCTTTTTAAGTTTTAGCATTTTGGTCGGCGGGACTGACTTCCAGTTATTTCGTTATCTGATCAGGGAATCACATCTCGCTTCTAGGTGATTCGGAACTCATTCATCATCGTTCCCATACCCAAAAACCCAGGAGCGAAACAGCCTCCACAGAGAGATTTCCCATTGAGAGAAGCAGGAATGATTCAGTTTTAATAATTTACTATGCTACAATTAAGTTATGAGTTTTTACATTTTTCAAAGAAGTTTATCTTTACCTATTTATAGTGGATTAACATTATATATATATAATGTTAAATATATATATATATATATATATATGTATGTATATATATATATATATATATATATACAGGGTGTTTCAGGAGGAATGTGCAATATTTCTCAGGATGATTCCTTACACCAAGTAGACAAAAAATTTCCATGGGACCAACCCCCAAAAACGCTTTGTTACCGAGATAACAATGGCAGAAAATTGAGATTTTTCAAAACATATTTATTTTTCTAATTTTTTAGAGGCTTCACTCAGGGTCTAAAATAATCAATTCTTATGTAAAATTAGCTGAGGAGTTCAATGGAACCAGTTTTAAGTTTTTAACTTCAACGGTTATTGAGATAATTGGAAAAATACGCTAAAAAATCGCCATTTTTTAACAATAAGGGTTATAACTAAATAAGGAATCATAAATTTGTATTTTTTATTAATGGAAGTTGAAAAGAGTCGGATTCTGAAGAAAAAGTTAAAAGGCGGCGATTGTGTAAATCTTACCCGAAGCTCAGAATGGCGATCAAAAATCGCAAAATTGACAAAACGTAGCACAAGTGATAAATTTGTGTATAATAGCGATTTTGCGATTTTCGATCGCTATTTCTCAGATTTAGGTAGGATTTACACAATCGCCGCCACTCAACTTTTTCTTCAGAATCCGACTCTCTTCAACTTCCATTAATAAAAAATACAAATTTATGATTCCTTATTTAGTTATAACCCTTATTGTTGAAAGATGGCGGTTTTTAACCATATTTTTCCAATTATCTTAATAACCGTTGAAGTTACAAACTTGAAACTGGTTCCATTGAATTCCTCTGCTAATTTTACATTGGAATTGATTATTTTAAAACCTCACTAAAGCCTCTAAAAAATTGATATATTTTGAAAAATCTCAATTTTCCGCCATTGTTATCTCGGTAACAAAGCGTTTTTGGGGGTTGGTCCCATGGAACTTTTTTGTGTACTTGGTGTAAGGAATCATCATGAGAATTATTGCACATTCCTCCTGAAACACCTTGTATATATATGACCTATTACAGCTCACTGGCGGCTCGTACGCCACGAAACAGGAGAAGTGCCCGTATCTTTTACTGTACAGAACTTCATCTGTTTCGTGGGCACGAGCCCCCAGTGTTATAACTATAACTATTATAGACATAAATCACAAACGGTGACAAACCGATAGATTTCCCTATTGAGAGAAGCATAAAAAGTGGATGGAGTGGTTGATCATCTCTGTATACTCTATAGCAACATTACATAACAATTGGAATTTATATCATAATTGTAAGCCGTTGAAGTTTTGAATACGGATTGAAGGGTTAAAGAAGCTACAGCGTGAAGAGACGCTTCTCAAAAGTTTCTCTTCGAAAAATATTCAATGAAAGAATCATGCAAACACCCGTCACCAAACTGGGCGAGCTTTTGAAAAATCTTAATCAATAGGCTACCGCCTACATCACCCACACAAAAAACTCGTTACTGTGAAATAATTATACCGGAAACACTTCACAGCCTCCTACCGTCACATCATTTCTAATGACGTTCATGTTACTCTAATGACTTTGGGTTAACTTTGTTCATGTTACTTGACTCGTATTATAAGGGACCAGCAGAAAGCAAGGGACACTGCATAGCCTACCAATTAGAATTTTTATTTTTGTTAGATGAGGTCGAAATTATTTAATTTCATCTTACGGTGCGAAATGGTGAGCGCAATGTTAACTTTACTCATGGTGGACTTGGTTGGAATATGAAATATAATTACCCAAATTGTGTATGATTTTTGCAATAAATTTTTCGTTTTCTGAGGGTGAAAAAGATTTACAGTGAATAAAACCTACCCGTTATTCAATTCCTTCAGGTAGGCTATTTTCTTTTTTAGGCTTCGATGTACAGTCTCAAAATGAGTACGTACTACCAAAGAGAATTGGATTATAAATAGAATTGGATCAAATATATTTTTCTACGGCACTACCCATGTGAGCAAATCGTTACAAGCAGTATTTATGTTACTTTTTATATCATAAACAACTTTGATTGCCAGTATTTGAATATGAATGAGGAATTATTCAATAGAAAGGACACCCTAGGTAGTGACAGGAAACTTGTGTGGGATGGTACAATAATACAGTACTGTAGGCTGCTGAATTGATATTAGTATCATACTTTCACATTTCCTTTGCCATGTAAGATCTATCATTTGTATTCTAGTGAAATGTTTTTCTATCATTCATTTTCCCAGGCACAGATCACTGTTTGAACAATAATGTTTTTATAAAAAGAATGAGGAGTGATTGGTAACATTAACTATAGTCTATTATTCACGTAGTATAAAAAACTATTCGATCTCTCTGACCATTATTCTCCTTTTTTGTTTTTGTAATTACAATAATTACTATTTTTGAAATACTATTAATTTTTTTCTGCAATAGGTTACATTATGAATATTTGGTTGATTTAATGTTCGGGTCTGTGTTATTTTCTGACATGTCAATTTAATTGAATGGATTTTGTAATATGGTTTTCATTGAAGTTTCATATCTCATGAAATCATTCTGTTTTTCATGAGATGATTCATGATTTTACATGAGATGATTCAAGTATTATTAATCTAAGCATGAATTTGATTAAAATAAGATGATTCTATGAAATGTTTTCAAGATATTATTCACAATCTCCCATGAGGTTATTCAAATGTAATGAATGGAAGCCCAATAGATTTTATTAAATTTGGGAGACTCTGTGAGATGTTCTCAAGAAAACTTGATTTGAGTAAGAGTTTATTGAAATAATATGATTCTATATGTGATGCTTTCAAGAGATGATTCACAATCTCTCATGATGATTCAAATATATTGAATTGAATCTCAATGAATTTTATTGAAATTAGATTATATTTTCATGCGTAGACAAAAATTCCATAAATTTAGTGTTTTTTTTTTATCAATTACCTGGCTGGCCCATTGACAGAGCATAGTTTCCATCTTCTGCCTTGGACACCTTCAGCTGAATCTGGGGTGCCAAGTCGAGCAGCAGATCATGATCATCAAACAATCGGTCAGTCTGATCGGCGAGAGCGAGCTTTCCACCATCCGAGGTGTCGTTATGGGCGTGCTTCCTGTCCAAGTGCAGTCCGTCGAGCAGATAGAAGGTGTGTTTTTGCGAGGTGGCAAGCCGGTGCAGAGCGCGTGACACCTCGCCTTTCAAACAGCTGAGAACGGATGCGCTTGCTAAGCCGGTACATAGCAACACGAAGACTAGCACTGGCCCAACAGCCATGTCTGCAGAGAGACAGAGCACTAACTGAGAGACTCAAGAATGACTCTCCAGTGAGGAGAGACTCTCGGCTTGCTAGCGGCGCACTCAGAAACTTCTTCTCCACGCGACTATCCTCACGTACAACGTACAACTTTTTTTTTGTTGGACACCGACGCCCCAAATACTAGCGGCAACGTCTTCCTTCCATTCCACTACTTCTTTTTCCGACGGCAATTGCTCGATTTCAACTACTTCTATTTTGTTGACACCTCGTCTATGAGGTCCACATTCCAACAAGGCATCGGTACCACCATCCAACCGGTTATTGAATCACTACGCTCTTAACTGGATATTTGAACATGATAGGACATCGAAATTTATGGTCTCAGGATGACTGCACTCGAACACAGTAGTCTCTAACGATCCTCTCTTTAATAATAATTAGATCAAGTGATAGAGTGTATAGAGTATCTAGAAACATAGTTAGAGTATAGTAATATGGAAGGCCTTCCATGCCTTTATTTGTTAGCCTGGGAGAGCGAAGTTAGGGCGCAGCCGGCCCTCTCTTACACTTAACCCTCAAGAGTTAATTATAATGAGTTAGAGTTGACCATACTTTATAGAGTAAGAGTTAGAATATAGTGTATAGAATGTGCGAGAATTGTTCGGTATTCCTTAAGTAAAAAGACTCTTCTTATATCTCTCAATAATGTTGAAATTGTTTGTTCCCTGTAGTTCTGTAGTTTACTTAAAGGGTGGAAATGAGGTTCAGCCTCAATAATTGAATTTTGAATAAATGTTCTGTATTGTATTGAGTATTAGTATTAGGGAGTGAAGATTGGGTTCAGCCTTGATATTGAATTTTGAATAAATGTTGTATTGAGTATTGGTATTAGATAGTGGAAATTAGGTTCAGCTTCGATACTTGGATAGATGTTGTATTGAGTATTAATAAATAAGTATCTGCATAGCAGCTGTAAAATGAAATGAGATGCAGCCGCCCCGATCATGATCATACTTGAATAGAATATACTACATTATTGCTATATCTATATCTATATAAGCGAAATGGCACTGACTGATTCATTCATTCATTCATCACCAGAACTAAAAATCCACTGAACCGAATGCGTTCAAATTTTGCAGGCATGTTCAGTTGGACGTTTAGACGCGCGCTAAGAAAGGATTTTGAAAACTTTTCAGGGATACGCTAAATATTTGAGTTTTTCTATAGTTTTTCGGCGTTTTCTCAATTTTTTCGAGAACCAATCGGTAGAAAATGTTGATATTTGGTGGGCAGGTTCAGATAAGGTCTAGAAATGTTGTGAAAAAATATTTTTGAAATCCGTTCAAGATTACGCCAGTAATCAGGTTTTCAGAATTGTAGATGTATTGCGGGTTGCATATCTTCCGCCTTGATACGACCAATCCTTAGTGTAAATTCAATGGTTCAGCGTGATTATAGATGGAGTAATTAAGAAAACATTGAATCAAGTTTCAAGCAATGTCTGATATACTTCCCAAGGTTACGCTCAATATTAGCGTTTTACTATTTTTTGAATTCTTCTTAGATTTTCCGAGAACAAATTGGCAGAAAATGTTGAAATTTGGTCAACAGGTCTAGATTAGGTCAATAAATGCTGTGTTCAATAAATTTCGAACCCCTTCTGAACGGAATTTGCAGGCGAGCGAAGCGAGCCTGTTTGACTCAGCTGACACTGGCAGAGGTTTTGCAGGCGAGCGAAGCGAGCCTGTTTGACTTTTTTACACTGCCGATACTGGCGGGGGTCCAGGGGGCGGAGCCCCCTGGCTAGGCGGAGAAGGCGAGCGAAGCGAGCCTGCCGGCTAGTAGCACTTATAAAATGAAATGAGATGCATCTTGTTGCAACAACTATACTTGAATAAGTGGATAATATGTAACTACAGCATTAGCGTAGCACGTATAAGATGAGAAATACAATTCATTTCAATACCACAGTTATATATATTCAAGTATACAGGGCCACATCTATGAACATTACGTGTAGGAGAGAGGAGGAATTATTTGAGTAAGATAATTAAATTGGAAATGACTGGGAAAATAACTTCTCGACTATGAATGAGTCCATTCCCAAATTCTAGTCAATATTGACTAAGAAATCGTTGCTTGATTTTCGTGTTATATTTATGTCTAAGATCTTCATTCCAATTGAACTAATTCAAGACTTGAAACTTCAATCACAGTAATTTTCTCAGTTATCAAGAATTATATTTTGATGAGCCAAAATATTGATGTCTTGTACTAACTAGTTTTGTATGACTATAACTCACTTTACATCCATGTAATATTGTCTTGCAAAAATTGATATTTAAGGTAACGTGGAAATCCATTTTAATGGCAAAGATACGAGTATATTCCAATGCTCATGTCAACTGTAATAATTGTCATATTTTATGAACTGAATATTATTCTCATTGTCCACAAATGATAAACAAACTTATTGTCATTTATATGAAAAGTGACAGCAAGAAGAAGAAGAAGAAGAAGAAGAAGAAGAAAAAAAAGAAGAAAAAGAAGAAGAAGAAGAAGAAGAAAAATAAGAAAAAGAAGAAGAAAAAGAAGAAGAAGAACAAGAACAAGAACAAGAAACATTAATTAATAATTTAGGAAATAACGACTAAACAAGTTTTATGTTTAAACTTATAGTATTTAATTGCAGGCCACAGATTCGCTATGTTCTATCTCAGACCAGCTACTATTAGATAGTAGATTGATTAGATGAGTGAGTAGATTGTCTTTGGATCTACAAAGAAAATTATACAATAAGTATTAGTTGAATACGGACACATAAGGCTGGGACATAATATTCAATTGCTATTACCCTCACAAAAAATATTGGGGAGGCAGGAAACATCAAATTATTTCTACGGAGTGGTCAATGCTCACCTCTCCAATGCTTATGATAGACAGACCACCAATTTCATTGGTCTACCGCATCTAACAACTCAATCTAACGACCAATCACAGGCGTCTATGTTTTGGAAATCTCAATTGGATATAAAAAAACCTGCTTCTGTTGGCTGAATTTCTTTGTCTACAAAATGTCGTTATCTAGCTTTAACGCATTAGAATGGAAGGTAGTTTACTAAAACGTGGAAAGTCAATTTCAATTGGTTCCAAGATAATCCATCTTTGTAAATGATAGTCATATCTGGTTATTGTATCATTGGTTCGTCAAAGTCTATCATGGGTAGTCGTAATCTGTCCAAGCAAAGAAGACATTCTGGCAAGATGGGAAAATGACTCCAATATTGGTTCAATCATCATAAATTTAGTCTCAAATTGTATAGTAAAATGTTTTCTACAATTTGAAACCAAATTTATAATTTTTGAATAGACATTGACCGAGCTGTAGTCATTTACCCATCTTGCCAGGATGTCTACTTTGCTTGGGCAGACTATTTCATTATAGGTAGGATTTTTTATCAACCGTTGTTTTATGATTCGTCACTATTACTCGCCTCTAAACAGGATTTCAAGAGATTTTCTTCGAGGGGATGGACAGATTGACTGACATTTCCTACGTTAAAAATAACTGAATGGTTCAATAGAACCTTTAGAAACGAGTAAGCTTCTTTAGTGGAATTTTCTGTTGTTGCATACTTTGTTGTATATCTTTATTATATGTTCGATATGTTACGAATATTTTACTATTGTACAGTATTACGTTCTGGAAAAATAAAATTGATTGAACCTGTAAGAAGTAAGTTACCTCAATGGTTAATACAGTAAGCGTCTACATACATTTAGTTCTGACTGTGACAGTCAGAAACTGTAAGTGGGTAGTGGGTGGGTTACCGGCAGTCCAAAACTGTTGTAAACCAACAGTCCGATCGTTAGACGATCAGCTGCTGTAAACGATCGAACTGTCTGTTTAAACTGTCAGTGGATGTGGACCCTAACAGTTTAACCATCATCTTGACACGTCAGGTGAAGTGCCCGTATCTTATACTGTACAACACTTCACCTTTTCCCACGGCACGAGCCGCCAGTGCATCTTGATCTGAAATCTGATCCTGTGTGTCGTCAAGAGAACTTTCACGCATGCTCAATAAATGGGAATATCTTGTTTAAGAGTCTTTCAATCGTAGGAGGTAATCCTCCAAGAGAAGTGGAATGGAGCTCGCACGACATGCTATCAAAGATTATCTTCTGATACTTTACTGAACTTTTTTAGCTGACGGCTCACCATGAAAGTAAGAGCACAGAGAAGTAGTAGCTCGCTTGCTGTGTTTTCACGAGAAAGAGGAGATTACAATCTCTGAGGGGAGTCTTGCAAGATATGAGCTTTAGCATCGTAGGGAGAAAATCTATTTGAGCTGAGTTACCGAAAATCTAAGGATTGATAACTAGAATCTCTCAACTGCAACATAACTGTTTTCAATTAATTTGTAACTTCTCCCTAGATTTTTAAATATCAAATTGAAGTTTAGGAAGGAATTATGCCGTAAGTTACGTTCACCTGATATTATTGTCTTGTACGGTATTTTTAAGGAAAATATATCATGATATGAGATAAGATAATATACGTTTACCTGATATTATTTTTGTCTAGTATCTTCAAGGAAAATATTTCATTTGATTTTGTATTCTCATTGAAAAGGTAACTGTTCAAACACTTCTCCGCGAAATATTCTAATTTTGAGTATCAAAATCATTCCCGGTACTTCGGAAACCAACTTTTAAGCCGGAGCCTGTCACCTGTCAGGTACGCTAAGTATTAACCTGTCATCATCATTAGTCATGCACAAGCTAGCAGTTCCCTCATCAACAGCCATCAAGATTTTAGGGTTATTATGATGACGATAGAGTGACGATAACGCAAGACAAAGCACTCTACTCTTCATAAGCTTAATTATTGACATTAACACAACACTAACATTTTGAAGTGGGCCTACCGTACTCAAAACTCAACAACAGCACTTTTAGTTAAACTACTCTTTTCAGTTTTCACAATAAGAATAAATATGAAAAACTTTCAGAATCCATTGTAGAGATTGAAGTATGTGCACGGTAATACTAGTCTGTTATTAAGACATTGAGTGATAATAGGCAGGCTCGCTTTGCTCGCCTCCGCGTTTATACATCTTTTCCTTGAAATAACATGTTAACCAAAAACCAAGCCAAAACTTTCAATACCTCAACTGAACCAGAGTATAAAAATTGAACTAACGTATCTAAAGGCATCGTATTGAGTGCTATTACATCATTTTGACACATGATTCTCAAGAAGATAGAATAAGCTTTTATAACAGTCATCACGATACGATAGTTCAATTCCAACCATATAATTCGGACCATAAATTTTGTTGGAAAGGTGTAATGATGGGTTATTTGTTTTGTGTGGACGTGACCACAGACAGGCAAGTCAACTTTGGTTCCGATCACGGTAAAAAGGGTTTGTCCAAGCAAAGAATACATTCCGACAAGATGGGAAAATGACTCCAGCTCTGTCAATATTGGTTCAAAATTATAAATCTGGCCTCCAATTGTAGGTAAGATTATAATCTACAATTTAAGACCAAATTTATAATTATTGAACCAATATTGACCGAGCTGGAGTCATTTTCCCATCTTTCTGGAATTTCTTCCTTGCGTGTACAGACTATAGAAGATCCTTATTCTATATACCGTGGTTTCGATCGACCAGTTTGTTGGGTAAACCGGTTAAGTACGGGAAATGGGGCAAGTGTACGTTATATTCAGGTCAAGGTCTTTAGTACTCCGTTTGTAGCATGTGCCGGCTCAACTAGCGATCACAATGTAACAACTATACACTGTAAACATGGGGGGGATAAAGGGGAATGTCCCCCCTCCAAATCGGGGCGCATCTTACACTGGATAGAATGCACTTGAAAGAATTAACAAATTTTCGACAAATAATAAGGCTTAAAACTCCTAAAAGTATTTTTAGAGTACTTTTCTCTAAAAAAGATCTCCCCCTCTCACGGGAGCAATCCTTTAGTGCACCCACCACATTTGATAGCAGTTGCTAATTTTTTATTGCTCACTTGCTTGAATTGTGAATGATTATTGTAATAATCTACATCCATTGACAGTTTGTTAGTCATCAAACTCATGGAATACCAAATACCAAAGTCATTTCCAATGGTGTAGGGCTGTGGACCTATTTAAGGTACTTTTCAATAAATATATCATAAAAGTGGTGAGAAATTACTCTTCTTCTTAATGATTTCGAACTAATGGAACAAATAAAAACCTTAGCAAGGGCCCCTATCTAGTTCTGAAACTAGAAGGTAAAAGGTTCAAGTAGGATAATAAATTTAAAAGGGACATTTAAATCAAGATATTCGACTTGAAAAGACCAATTTATTTGTTTATTTTTTTTATACAGTCATTATTTTATTTCAACATAATTTCAGGGTGAGCACAGCCCAAATCCCCTTTCCTTTCCCCTCTCCAACAATTCACTCCCTACAAACAACTTTCGAAAGTTCTCCGCTTCCAAAAATCACTTCTGTAACGCCCCTGATGGTAACCAAGGTAAGTAATGGTAAAAAGCTATTATAATAACGAAGGTAAGAAGTATGCTCGTTTTTGTAAACGTAGTAACAATAATTATGTTGTTCGCTTTGATCTCTATAATAGAATCTGTTATAATATTCAAATAACTTTTTTGTCAAATATTTTTCGTGATTACTGATTGATTTTGTTATAGCAAAATATCTCAATGAGGGTTAAGTGTAAGAAAAGTCCGGCTGCGCCCTAACTTCGCCCTTTCAGGCTTAAAATAAAGGCAGCCATTCAATTCAATTCAATTGGATTTTTATTATTAATGACTTTTTGAATAGTTGTGGAGGTGATATTGAAGTAGCTATAGATATTGAATAGATTAGATATTGTTGAACCATAAATAGATATTGGTTTCATGAGAACAATTTTATAATATAAAATTTTAATAGCAGACAGGCTTGCTTTGATCGTCTATGCTAGTCTTTTTATTTGAATAAACATAATTATAATTCAATGTAGTGTAATTTAAATTGCTTCAATGTAAGCATTTCTCAATCCTTGTAATGTTGCGTGCTAGCTCTCAGCTTCCTTTTGCACCCTAAATAGAAGAAGCTTGAGGTGAACTCAGGGGGATTATACAGATTAAGAGGATATGGAGAAACATCCCCTCGAAATTCTTAACCATAATACGACACTAGCGGCTCGTGCCCACGAAATAGGTGAAGTGCTGTAGCTGCTGTACAGTAAAAGATACGGGCACTTCACCTGTTTTGTGGGTACGAGCCGCCAGTGGTATACGGTACATATGATATTATACCAAGATTGTATATCCATATTGTATTATGGGTTCATTTATATAATCATTTATTATGTTCGCCTCTGATAGAGAGTGAGACAAACATTTTCTGAAATTACTAACGTTAGGATTGAGAGTACAAATTGAAATTTCAATCCTCATATAGATCTACTACATGAGCCTAGTCTCTATTTTACGATACCAATCGTCAATAATGGATTGATTAGAATCAACACTTGGTACTTACCACTTAAATATAGAGTCCAATGAAATTGGTGGTTGAGCAATGACAGTTATTAATGCTGAGCTCTGTCAGGGCAGTTTTAAAGCAGTCTGTTTGATCCCAACAAGAGTGACATTTAACTGTTCATTATTCAATATTAAATAATAGAAATAATATAACTAATAACAAATTTTGTTATTTTTTCATTTGTTACAACAAATTACACTAGAACTTGTCTTTAATGTAAGTATTTAATCATACAACGCTGATCAACTGAGTATTGATGGAGTTTGGAAAGGTGGATAAAAATTATAACAATCACATGAAACGTACAAAATATATTCTACATTTTATTGAGAAACATCAAATTCTTCAATTTTAAAGATCAACAGATATAGACAGTAACTTATCCAAGGCATCACAAAGTCGTTTTGATTTTATATTTCTTATCCATATTAATATGGATAACTAACACAATATCACCTTCACAACTACTCAAAAAGTTATATTTCTTATCATAGGCCATACAATACGTCAATCTCTACTGCCTTTTCTCTCTAAAAGCAATCTGAGTCTCTCTAAAGAATCTGAAAGCACCTGTAATCGGTTATATGGTAGACTTAGGATGCCATGTTTCAACTCTATACAAAATTTAATGATTCCTCTGCAGATGTTTTCTTCATTCAATATTAATCAATAATTAAAAACTTATCAATTCTGTGATATCTAAACTTCTCACAAACATTTCTCAGAAATGTATCATGAACTTATAAATCACAATCTCTGTAGTAGAATATTCTAAAAAGCGAACTCACTGAACATGGCTAGTAATATCTATTCATAATTTATTTTTAATTGATGTTGATATTGATAATGTTGATCAACTGGAAAAATCATTCCAAAATCCTTGAAACTATTATGAAGATATGATACATAATATGGAAACGCTCCCATCCCTATTAGGCCTAATACATAGAATGAAGTATGGTAGCATCATTCAAAAAAGCCAAAAGTCATTCAAAAACTGATTTTTCAAATTTGTTTCACATAGAACCTTTATTTATTAAATGAAGTAATATAAACTCGAATGATACACATACACATAGTCCAATACCGTAGGGCTTTTCCACCATCGATTTTTATTATATTTATTGATCGATTGATTGACATGTCATTAAATCAAAACATAACAGCATTTCAATATAACATATAAATGAGTAAAAATATTTATTTATTTATCTATCCATTTACAGAAAATGATAAACTTATTGATCATTAAATAAACAAGACATGGCTTAGAGAGCGATTTAATTAAGAACAGGTGAATTATTGAATAAAAATACCTATTGAACAAACATCAGATAAATTAATTAATCAATAGATGGCGATTGAATAAAAAACCTATAAATGAATTAATAAAATAGTTATTTAATGGATAACAGCCGAATAAATAAATAAATAAAGTACCCTCACGCTGTAAATGCTGAAAGGGGTTAAGAAAAAGAAGAAAAATAAATAAAGTACACAACAACGAAACTGGCGGCTGAGTTATGTTTAATCAATAAATAGATGATAATACTGAGGATCCTATCAAGGTTGAGTGGTAGAAAGGACTTCCTAGTCCTAACTCCGCCTAATAAGGTTTTCATCTCATTTTCATACTACACTGGAAGAGTAAACTGATATTATTCGAGAAAGACATGAAAATAGAGACCGAAATCAGTTTATATTATGGCAAAGTGGAACAACCCGTGGGTTTCCCACTATTAAGAACTACATAATAATAGAGGACGAAAAAGTGTTTCTCTGTTTAACTGATTCATTCGCCAGTTCCGTTGTCGGGAACTGTAGCTATCTATATCTATTAACATGGATTGAGCAAATATATTTGAATGCTGATCAATGAAGTATCCCAATCGTGAAAATATGATTGATTCCACCAAATTCAGTTTCCTCCATTGATTTAATGTCACCTGGGTCGCAGCGATCTCTTATGACGTGCGTTAGGGGTGGGAGGGTATCCGTAATTGACGTATTTGACCTCGGGTCCGGTACTGGGTCCGAACACCATGTTTCTGATGGTCATAAAAACAGCAGCTGATAGCGCCATCTGATTCATCATTAGCGCTTTCATCACCAGCATTTTCAGGTTGGCTAGAATGATGGGAGCAAACCTGGAAAAATAGAAGAATTATTACATTATTGCAGTTAAGCAATTGCTATTCAATAATTTTGTATAGTCTGGTAGAGCAAAGAATACTTTCTGGCAAGATGGGGAAATGAATCCAGCTCGGTCAATTCTTCTTCTTTTTCTTGACTATTTCCAATTTTATATGGGGATAGAATTTCTGTCAATCAATTTTATCTTCAGTCCTCTCACAAATTCTTCTTTTGCGACCTCACCTTCTCACTGGTTGTGGCAGGTTTTTCTACAGCCAGATCTGACGCCAACTCTCACCATTTTGATAAGGATTTTTTAGAGGATAATGTTTTCTACAATAATTTAAGATCAAATTTATAATTTTAGAACCAATATTGTTGAATTAATAAGTTGAAGAAATTTTCCCATCTTGCCAGAATTTCTTCTTTGCACGACCAGACTATTATTCTCCATACAATTTTCGAATAAACTTATACTTGCATTGCAGCTCACGATTTCATTTGATTCGCGGATGCGTTTCGAGCAATGGTACTCATCTTCGGCGCTCCTTACCGCGACTCAAATGGAATCGTAAGTGAGCTGCAAAGCAAGTATAAGTTTATTCATCAATATTTAGTACTGCAGTTTCAAGAATACCCCTGTCCCCTACGCTGTAAAGACAGAAGGAGGTCAAGGAAAAGATGAAGAAGAAGAATAAGAAGAAGAAAAAGAAAAAGAAAAAGAAAAAGAAAAAGAAAAAAAGAAAAAGAAAAAGAAAAAGAAAAAGAAAAAGAAAAAGTAAAAGAAAAAGGAAAAGAAAAAGAAAAAGAAGAAGTTTCAAGAAGCATGGATAACCTCAATAATCATACAATTTTTATACATGGAATGGAATAATAGAGCAAATCTCTAGCGATGAATGAAAAGTAATCTTAATAATGAATTATAAAAATGAATAGTAGATGTATAAAACAGGTGGAGTAATAAATACAGTTTTTTTTAGAAAATAAGTTTCCGGAACTCTTATATCTGGAAATACATAGAATATGTATAATAATATGTAGGCTATATGCCTCGTAGAGAGGTACCGGAACGGCGTTCCATTTCCACATGCCTGGCAAAGACTCATCGAAACGCCGTTCCAGTGTCTTCCGGCTAAAAATCGAATCGTCAAATGGTTACACTTTCGTTATGGTTGCTATGGGTGACCAACATGTATTATAACATGAAAATTATTCCACTGTTTTATAGATGAGAACTAAATGAATTTGACAAGGTGATAAAAAAATTATCAGTAATATTATTTTTATTCAGACTTCTATTATTTTTATTTTATTCAGACTTCGTTCCAGTAACATTGATTTATTAGTGTTGAAATGTCTTCCTCCAGTGATTCCAGTCCCTCCCAGCCGTAAGAAAGTGTAATCGTAGCCTATTGTCAAAAAATGAATATAGTTCCTGCCAAAAAAACTGGTAATTGACGAATAATGTTTTTTTTCAATTAACAGCTGTTGTTACGCTGAAAGAGTATACGATGGTATTTGAGGAAGAGGAAGATTGGGGGATAGAGAATATATAGATATCACATATATAGAATATAGAATATATAATATATCACATATTAGAGAATATTTGATACAGACTGAGAAAGTGTTCATCAAGTCAGATGATTCATTAACAGCATCCATTCAAGTCAAGGGAAGAGTGTAATGAAATGAAATACTGGATCTACAACTATTATCACCACTTATCAATTTCATTCAATATTAAGGGTTTAAGAACGGAAATCATTAGAGATAATTGAAATCTTTCAAGAGAAAAATTTTGTTTCTATTGATTGAAATACTTTTGACAGTTTTGAAGTAGTACTGTTCATTTTTTTAATCTCTGCTAGAAGAAATCAATGGAATAGCATGCTGCCAATTCTACAAGACAAGTTTCCAATTTCATAAAACTAATTATTTCGAGAAAAAAATTATAAATGTCCCATTGCTTTCATAAGTATTTGTTTTCAACTGATTAAATAGTATTGAGCTTCAGCCTAAATTAATAAGAAACTATAATAGTTTTATTTGTTACAACCATTGTCATTCTCTGGCAAAATTAAACATCAAAAATGTAATTTATTTGAAATTTAAATAGCAGATCTGGAATGTGAACAGATGTTCGACTTTAGCCCATTTAGCATTGTGAAATCATGACATCATCGTGAATTCTCCTATTATCACTTTTATACAGAATAGTTATTTGTGTAACTAGTGCCTAAAGTGGTAGATTGCTGCATCGAGTGAAACAGTTTTTTTCACGAGCCAAAGGCGAGTGAAAAAGTTTTCAAGTGCAGCAAGTACACTTTAAGCTCGAGTTACACATTACATTTTTCGTACTGTTACCATCAAATGTGAAAAAATTAGAAGGATGTTGATTTAGAGACCTATACATATAAATTGGGGGTTGTAGGATCACCAAGAAGGGTAAGAAGGATATGATCTCACTCAACTGATTATAATACACTATGTACAAATGGACTAATAAAATGGACTGAAAGAATGGACTGATAAAATAAACTGATAGAATGGACTGATGAGATGAACTAATAAGATGGACTGTAAAAATAAACTGATGGAATGGACTGACAGAATAGACTGATGAAATGAGCTGAGAGAAAGGAATGATGAAATAAACTGACACAATGGAATGATGGAATTAACTGACAGCATAGACTGATGAAGTGGACTGACAGAATGGACTGATTAGATGAAATGAAAAAAAATCATGAAATGGACTGATGGATTGGTCTTACAGAATGGACTGGAAAAATGAACTGATGAGATGGACTGAAAAAATGAACTGATGGAATGGACTGACAGGATGGACTGATGAGATGGACTGAAAGAAATGAACTGACAGAATGGAATGATGAAATTAACTGACAGGATAGACTGATGAAATGGACTGACAGAATGGACTCATGAGATGAAATGAAAAAATTAATTTATGAAATAGACTGATGGATTGGTCTCACAAAATGGACTGACAGAAATGGAATGATGAAATAGACTGACAAAATGGACTGGTAGAGTTAACTGACAGAATAGACTGACGGAATGAACTGATAGAATGGACTGATGAAGTGGACTGATTGAATAGACTGGCAGAATACACGGATGAGATGGAGTTACAAGATGAATGGACTCATAAAATAGACTGACAGAATGGACTGATGAAATAGACTGACAAAATGGACTGGTAGAGTTAACTGACAGAATGGACTGACGAAATGGAAAGATGAAATGGACTGAAAAAATGGTAAGATGAAATGGTTTGAAAGAATGGACTGATTGATAATGGACTGATGAAATGGACTGACAGAATGGAATGTAAAATTGAAGAGACAGAATGGACTTATAACATGGACTGAGAAATTCACTGAAAAAATTGACTGATTGAATGGACTGATGACAATGAACTGACAGAATGGACTGAAACTCATCTGACTCAAACTCTTATGAATGATTCATCATTCCATAAAACAATGTAATGATGAACTGAACTGATGGATTGAAAGAGTGGACTGATAGGATGCACTGAATAAATGGACTGATAAAAAATACTGACAGAATTGACTGATACATTGAATGTACACAATCCACCAGTTTTGGAAAAACCCATTTTCAAAAACCTCCTCTTCTGTGATTGGTTGAAAATCTGGAAAGTATTTTAGGCACTCGTGTAGGAATGGTCCATTTTAGAAACTCTATTCAGTGTGTAAAGATGCACTTTTTTTGCTATCTGTAGGAAAATTCATTTATTACAAAGTGAAATTAAAATTATGAACTAAACTGTCAATGTTATTCAGGTTTTCTTCTCCTTTCTCCAGCTTATCGTCTGTATTCTAACTGTAAGATTAGAACTCAAAAGTGATGATCATATAATTTGTGACAAAAGCAATCAATTCAACAAGAGACTAAAACCAGTACACAATAAGTTTATTTTACTGGTCTTTGAAGTCTTAAATAATAATACAGCACTTTAAACCTTGAATAAAAGAAGA
Organism: Sogatella furcifera; assembly: GCA_017141385.1. NCBI lineage: Eukaryota > Metazoa > Arthropoda > Insecta > Hemiptera > Delphacidae > Sogatella > Sogatella furcifera. The sequence goes on from CM029560.1 coordinate 19,108,859, forward strand.
TTGAATAACCAATAAAACTTTAACATGGTCTCGTGCATTTCACGATTTTCCACTGCTTCATAAGAATATTAGCCGGCTGGGGTGGCCGAGTGGACTGGGGCGTTACAACCTTTAGTCCGCTAGCGCTACCCGGTCGTGGGTTCGAGTCCCACCAGTGGCATGGTGGTTTTTCCACCTCATAAATCACCCTCGCACTTTGCATTACCCACGCACAAATAAAATTGAATACTTATGTGGACATCACCTGCATTAAACATAACAGGCTACGTGTATTTTGGGTAGTACAGTGGATAAAAAATCTAAATACAGAACTGAACCGCATTCGCTGTAACAATATTTCTTGAATATATTTTTCCAATTTATTACTTGAAGTATAGCTGTCATCAGAATGTTAGGCGGTTTCCTAGCTGATGTAAAGCATATATATTATTGTCACTTTTGATTTCAAAAACAACACTTAGGCATAGCTGAATGATAACTCAGCTGTTGGAGCGCACACGGTGTAGACGAAATCGCTTAGCTTTTTGGCGTCAGCTATACCTACTCTGATCATTACCAATAAGTTATTGTACGTACTCTTAAAACAGTCTTAAAGTTTCCAAAAATATATATACTATCTTCATGTATTCTTAGATACCGTATTATTTAGAGTGTACTGCATATGGCATCAACATCTTTTTCCAATAGCTGATCAATAAAAAATTCAATCTATCTATTATAACGGCACATCATATTTTAATCAATTAATTCAGTTCCACCAGTTCCAAAACTATAATGAGAGTATAGTAAAATCATAATTCACAATGAATAAACCACCTAAACATAATTGTCGCGCCAAAAACGTGAGTATAATTTCACTATAAAGTTTGAATTTCTTTAGATCTGATCTATTAGTGGAAGAAGATGAATGAACAACAACAAACATAAACATGATAATAAAATGAGATTATAAGAAATCATTCAGATCTCAAAAAGAGAAACTATATTTTCTCCACTTAGTCGTGAAAAAGTTGGCCAACTTCACTACAAGCTAATACATGATGAATACTAAAGGATTGCTGTTAAGTATTGTTGGATTCAATGATGCACTCACCCAAGAACTATCAATTGCGGCACAAGAAAGTACGGATTCAGCATGACGTTCATCATTTTGCGATCCTGACCGATATCTTCAAGTTGGCCATTGCCAAGGCCTTGAACCTGGCCCGCTTCCTGCACTTCCATCGTCCACACTGCTGGCGGCTCCTCTAGCTCACCTCATTTCTTCACTGGAAACACTGAGAAAGCTCTCTTTCTCTGCAAACCACGCATGCGCAGCTTATCGGAACAACTTCAGTGGCCACTGGTCTCCGGTCTGTGAAATCTCGCTAACCACCTACTTGCCAAAAACTGGTAATAATAGAGTCTTACAAATGCTAATTATTCTATTGTCGGCGCTTTTAAAGCAAAGGCCTGTTCAAAGCCCTAGGATAGCTTCCTGATAATTCAGAAGCCTAGGATAGCTGAAGACCTAGGATAACTCAGGATAATCCCAGGATAACCCGAGATAATCCTTGGATAAGCCAGGATAATCTTAAGATAACCTAGGATAAAGCTACAATAATAATTTATGGGTAGTTGTTGAGGTGATATTGTGGTAGTTATCCAAGAAAAGACCTAGGAAAGTCAAGGCAAGCCCTAGGAAAGCTCAGGAAAGTTACCTAAGAAAAGCCTACGATAATAATTTGCTGAGTAGTTATGAAGGAGATATTATGGTAGTTATCCATATAAAATGAAAAAAAAATATTGTCAAACCAACGATAGTTGTTCCACAGGCCGCTCATCGTACCCATGAAACAGGTGAAGTGCCCGTATCTTTTACTGTACAGCACTTCACCTGTTTCGTGGGCCCGAGCCGCCAGTGAATTGTTCGTACTTATGTAGTAGAATGGAGATTTGACTGTCAAAACTTTGTCACGTCAGAAAAATAAATAAGTCATTCTATTCTATTTCAGAAAATAATATGAAAAATACTATTATGACAATTTATGTGAAGTACACATAAGATAAGAGTTGATATTCAATGTAAGATTTCTAAAATCAAACGCGGTTTAATTACCTTTCAATTTAAGACATTTGAGAGGCATTTTATGCATTATACGATACATTTTATACAATTTCGATTTAATAAGGTTCAAGCATAAGGAAAGAAACTAATAATTTTCCATTTCATGTATAGCCTACAATATAATTTAATATATATACAGAGTGTTTCAGGAGTGTGCAATACTTCTCAGGCTGATTCCTTACACCAAGTAGACAAGAAAGTTTCATGGAACCAACCCCTAAAAAAGCTTTGTTACCGAGATAACAATGGCGGAAAATTGAGATTTTTCAAAATATATTAATTTTACTCATTTTTAGAGGCTTTAGTGAGGTTCCAAAATAATCAATTCCTATGTAAAATTAGCTGAGGAATTCAATGAAACCAGTTTCAAGCTTGTAACTTCAACGGTTATTGGGATGATTGGAAAAATATGCCAGAAAACGCCATTTTTCAATTCAATGGAACCAGTTTGAAGCTTGCAACTTTCACGGTTATTGAGATAATTGGGAAAAATATGCCAGAAAACGCCATTTTTTCAACAATAAGGGTTATAACTGGATGAGGAATCATAAAATTGGATTTTTTATTAATGGAAGTTTAAGAGAGTCAGATTCTTAACAAAAAGTTAAATGGCGGCGATTGTGTAAATCTTACCCAAATCTCAGAAATGGCGATCAAAAATCGCAAAACTGACAAAACATAGCACAAGTGATGAATTTGTGTTTAGTAGCGATTTGGCGATTTTTGATCGCTATTTATGAGATTTTTGTAAGATTCACACAATCGCCGCCACCTAACTATTTGTTAAGAATCTGACTCTCTTCAACTTCTATTAATAAAAAATCCAATTTTATGATTCCTCATCCAGTTATAACCCTTATTGTTGAAAAAATGGCGTTTTCTGGCATATTTTTCCCAATTATCTCAATAACCGTAAAAGTTGCAAGCTTCAAACTGGTTCCATTGAATTCCTCAGCTAATTTTACATAGGAATTGATTATTTTGAAATCTCATTAAAGCCTCTAAAAAATAGAAAAATTAATATATTTTGAAAAATCTCAATTTTCCGCCATTTTTATCTCGGTAACAAAGCGTTTTTGGGGGTTGGTCCCATGGAACTTTTTTGTCTACTTGGTGTTAGGAATCATCCTGAGAAGTATTGCATATTCCTCCTGAAACACTCTGTATAATGCCTTTCAATACATTTTTATTTACCTTAATATATAGGCATAAATTCGTTTTAATCGTGTCATGCACGTATCATAATCAGATTGAATTCTTGTATACCTCATTGAATGTACCTAATCAAATTTAAAGGAAAAACAAATTAACGATGAAAACACTGCTTATCAGACAGAATAGGAACAGTTTTTTTTAATCAGGGAGGGACGTGTTTTTTTTGCAGAAGGCAAGCAGTAAAGCAGTAAGCCTAATTGTTTACAAAAAAATATTGTCATCTAGGCCTTACTTCTAGGGGAATTGCATCCTGCAGACTATTACCTTTAAATTATAGTTTAGTCATATCTTTAAAATTATAGTTCAAGTCATGAATGCAGACCATTTGATTAGTTTGAATAATAACTACATATAAAATATACATCAACGAATAGAATAGAAACAAGAAGCAATATTGTCATATCGATCAAAATGTAAATTAACCAACGAAATTTGAAGAACTGTTGTAGTTGAAATCATCCGAGCTCTCCTTGAAATAGCTTTAGTGCTAGTGTCGCATCCTAGCAGTGAACCATTCAACTACAATGAGCCTTCCAATTACGTCTCATCAGTAATGTTATTACAGACCAGAGAATAAATCTTTAAGATTCTCATAGTTTTTGGTCTTATACACCAATTATTTATATTGTATGTAATATGATCAATTCATTTTTAAAACTTGAAAGAATAAGTTTAGAATGCTCGCTTTGAACTATTATAAATTTGATTCAAGAATGAATAGGCTATTGATTGTGTCAAATCTGTATTAATATTGTCCATGATAATCATAATGGACAATGGTATGTCTTGTAAAAGTCGGTTTACCTGAAAGGAATTTTTTCTCTTGTGCTCACAAAAAGTAACTAACTTTATACTATGAATCATAATTTGATTTTTCCCATTTTATGTTGATTCCAGTTCACCATAACTTATAGTGCATTGATTGAAGAACCAGTGTACTCGGAAACCCAGAATTATCTTAAAATATAATAAATTTATAATACCACAATGTGTGATACATTATTAGTAAAAGCTGTAGCACGCACAATTTTTCTTTACATTTGTAACACTTTCAATCGGGTTACTTATTTTCGTTTTCATACTTGCATGGCAAGATTGGCATGTAGGTCAATATAATAATGTTGTTCCGCTGTACACACACAAGCTATATTGTTCCTGTTCAAAAGCTTTTCAGTTTGTTTTCTTTTTGAATTCCATTGAAATCTTTCAACGCAGGGCGTTCAACCTTTAGCAGTATAAAAATTCGTCAACTACTGTATTGACGCTTTTTTATACTTAAGTACAGTCTGTCCAAACAAAAAAGACATTCTGGCAAGATGGGAAAATGACTCCAGCTCGGTCTATATTGTTTCAAGAATTATAAATTGTAAATCAGAATATTTCCTACAATTTGAGATGAAATTTATAATTTTTGAAACAATATTGATTGAGCTGGAGTCATTTTCCCATCTTGCCAGAATGTCTTCTTTGTTTATTTATTTATTTATTCATCATCACATCACATCATACTTTGAGTTGAACTCATTTGTTTGGACTGTTTGACAGACTATAGTCTGAGTTCGACTCCATCAATCACAATTTTATCAAAGTAGAGGCTCAGAAATTAAATGAAAATATACAGTGGCAAACAAATTAATCCGAACAAAGGGAAATTTTTGTCTATTGTTGGGAATTTTGAGAATGCCAAAGAGGGTTAATGAGCTAATCAAAAATAAGGGAAGTCATTTAAACTCTATTAATAGCGTGTAAGTAAGTTGTTTCATTGTATAGGCTACTATAACTTACATGAACAAATAAAGTTTTCTGTCAAAATTCATCTTGTTCGGATTAATTTCTATGATCTAGACAATAAACAACTGGTTAATTGAAACCAATCTCGATTTTTTAATAATCCAGTGGTTTGACAATATATTGCCCTTTTATTTAATATGGAGTACCTAACTCAACTACCACAACATCACCTTCAAAGTCACTCTTAGTAGAGTCTAAGCTCTAAACAAATCCTAATTTTAGCCTACTGAATCTTATTAACGGAAGTTGACTCACGATAAATTTAATGCAATAGAATGAAGAAGAAGAAGTTTTACTACGGTACCGTGCAATCGAATAAAACGTTTACTAAATATTTCAATGCGTTTTCTGTGACTAAAATTCTGTGCTACATACAATGTTTGCATTGTTTAAAGACTGAGGAACTCTATTTAATAACCATGTGAATAGTACATTAAACATATTGGAGGGATGGCGTAGCAGAGTGGGTTAAGTGCTGGCGTTGCAACCCAAAGGTCCCAGGTTCAAACCCAGGTCAGACCAGAAATTTTTATCTGGCCACTTTCCCGTGTTTCGGATGGACACATTAAGCCGTCGGCGGTCCCGGCTGCCTAAAAACAGTTATGAGGTTATGTCAGAGGCCCTGAAATCTCTGACACCCAGACCTGAGCCAGCCAGGTTACACGAATATTCAATATTAATATTTGTGCAAAATATCAATAAGTACGAATAAGTATTACGAATAAGTATTGAATCTACGAATAAGTATTGATATTTGTGCAAAATTGTTCTCAAAATTGAGTGGAAAAGTTCAAAAACTTTGTTTATTTTCATTTGAATGAATGTATAAAACTTTCTTATTCACTTTGTCTCAATAACTGTAGTTACTATAATGGAAGTTTGTTAATTAATTTTGGCTTATTTATTTAGAATATTTATTAAAATTTGTAAATAAGACTTTTTGACTGATTATTATAAGTTTAAATATAAGAGTAGCCTATTTAAAGTAAATTTTGTATTTCCTCAATTAAATGATTACGGGAGAAGAGAATAATCTTCACTCTGCAGGAAAGTCTTCATGCCAGGCGCGGATCCAGGGAGGGAGGTTGGCAAAAAGGGGAAATTTCCCCCCAGTCATTGACTTCATGAAATACTTCCTATTTTCAAAGGTGTAGGCTTATACTGTATGAAAGCACTCTTCAATAAATAGTCTACAATAAAAATAACTTTGATAAAACTGGTGAGTAACTCACTCTCCCTAGTGATTTGTAACAAATCAGAGCATTGGAAAGGCTCTAACTCTGAAATTGCTTTAAATGCTGTTATAAAAGGCCTATTTCTATGATAATATGCCGGCAAAAAACATGAAATATGAATTATATGAATTATCTCTTTTTCAACAGAATGAGGAAAATGCCCTAAAAAAATCTATGTATAGGCTAAGGTAAAATAAATGGGAAATTGTGGTTATGTCGGCTGTGGAGCTCCCCACATTACTAATATATTAGTAAGCCATAGGCTACTATAATAATAATAATAATAGCAATCAACCCTAGACAGACAACACAAATCGAGCAACGCATTCAGACAACATGGGGTGACGCACCACCCCAACTCTAAAATACCTTTCATTTGAACTGGATTGATCGCTTTTACTGTTTTTCCATATTAGATCGTTCAATTATTCATTCTTATTGCCATTCATGTAATTTCCATCGAATTTGATCAATGGAAAATTAAAGAAGAAAATCAAATCTCAATGAGTCACTAAACTTGATTCTTCCTACATTACCTCATTAAATACCTATTTTTCTCCAATTGATTGTGATTATTAGGATTGAATTCATGAAAACACATCATTATATATTATAATCAAAGAGCCCTGTACACAAATTTAGAGTGATCTTACCGAAAAAAATGCAAGTGGATTAAGATGAATAAAAATACCAATAATTTGAATTTTTGAAATTATAAATGACATTTAAAAAACTTGGAATAAGATGGAAATTATGAATGAGGAAAATAGAACATGATATAATAAAATGAATGCAGATACCCACATAGCACATGAACATATCAGATAAATTTATTTATTTATTCAATTTACAAATGATACTTAATGGTAAGGTTCAACAGGCTTAAGCCCAAAACTGTCCCTCTTCCAATTTAGAATACAATACAAATAATAAATAATCTAGGTTATGTTGTTTTTCCTTCACAGTCACAAATTTTCACTCAAAACAAACACTTATCTAACATACGTATTAGATAAGTTCCATTGATACTTACAGTATGTATCGGATACGTAAATTTATGTATCTAGTACTTATCTGATATGCATCTGATACATGAAAATGTTCGCTTTTGAGATACATATTATTTAGGTATTGATTATACGTATCCGATATGCATCACCCTCATGTCTTGGATATACATCTAATATGTAACTAACAAAAAAGAATTGCCAAAATACTTTGTTGATCAATGATATAAATATTATCAAATGATGATATTGATATTTGTAATTGTTGAAATAAAATCATAATAATCCAGTTAATCCCATTTGGAAAGACATAAAAAGATGCATGAGAAACTCAAAAACCTCAAAATACTGAATGCAATCAATAGCCTACTTAACATTGGATCAGACTCAAATCAATTCATAAATGAAACACAGATTTATATAATAAGTAATATATTATAATATTACATTCAAATAAACAATTTTCATCCTTTTAAAAGTACTATTCTGGTTTTGTCTCCACAATCACATCAGCTTACATTTCATCACTTCTCACAACAGAAAATTTCAGTTCAGAAAGAGCACACGAGCAGAGGCACAGTTACTAATGCATTGTGGGTAGGTTTAGCGGATACGTATCTGATACATATTGGAAAGTATTGGGAGATATGTATCAATTCTGCCTCAAATAATATGTATCAGATACGTTTGAGGTACATATTTTGTAATACCATAGGTACATACTTTAAGGGTTACATTGATATATACTCAATATGTATCGGATACTTTGTGTGCTATGTGGGTCGGTAACAGGATGAATTCAGGTTCTCTATCTCCAGTGCTTGCTGAGTACCTAATCATACTCTCATTTTAGTTCATTATAGTCCTCATAAAAGTACCTAATAGAGATCTCATCAATAGTGTTCTTATTATGTTGAAGTATTACTCAAATCTTATCACAGAAATTAGGATGGTTTATATGAACCAATTTCCAAAAAAGCTAAATATTCGATCAAGGCGCATAAGAAAAAACTATACACTATCGAGTTAATTAGCAAAACGGGTAGATTCAACATATATGTAACTAGTGTTGAAGAGATTTAAGTGAAAAACTTAATATACACTGAGTTCTGGTGAAGAGAAAAAATGACACTTTCAAAAATCGCCAGACAGCTGCGTGGAAAAAGGATGTAAGCGCACTTACATCTCTTTGGCTCCAAGCAAATGAAGATTTTCAAACTAGCGTTATCATAAGTCAATAAAAGCTTTATGGATTTTCCATTATTTTCTCATCAAAGTGAATAGATTTTGATGATAAAAACTCAGTTGCAAATATATTTTGATAGTATTTCGATATGAGTCATGATTTGAATGAAAATTAATCATTTTTTGCTTCTTTTGCTGTTAATCTGGGTGCCAATGGATGAGGTTTTTCTAGGTTGTATATTGTCGATTTTTTTCTTGATTGTACTAGATTTTGACTTTCAAAACTCAGTGATGCCATTTTTTGTAATTCAAGATGGCGGCCAAAATTTCGGTTCCATTTCTAGTCTATCACGATTTACGTCAAAATGAAGCGTCGGACGAAAAAAAATCATTGTTATCTTTTTTTTTAGTGAATTAAATTCCCAAGAGAATTATAGCAAATTCATTTCTCTATCTTTATTAGAAACCGAGTTATGATTTTTCAGAAAAGATGTTAATTTTCGAGAAAACCGAGAAATTGAGTATTTTTAGTTTTTGTTTGTTTAGATCTTCTGACGTATTCATTTGAATCGTGTGATTCAAAATCCCTCTGGGGATAATTTTGTCCTCTACAATTTGAGTTCAAGTAGACCTTTCTTCGTTGTATAGTTTTCTAACTAGGACAGTTGATTTCTTCTTCTTTGGCTTCACAACCCAGTGCGGGTCATAGCCTCTCTCAATTTCTCCCTCCAAGCGTCCCTATCCCTCGCTGCACCTTTCCATCTCCGTATTCCTATTACTGCCGCGTCCCTGTCAACTACATCCATCCACCTTGTCCTGGGCCGTCCTTTCTTTCTCCTTCCATATATTCTTCCTTCCATTGCCATTCTCGGTGGATAGGCATCATCAGCTCGTACCAGGTGTCCTGCCCATCTCAGCCTGCGAATTTGCATCACTGTCACTACATCTGCACGCTGGTATAATAGTACATTACGCCACAAGCCCGGGAAGGAAAAGTTTACAGTATGAGGATAGTTTCCCGGGCGAGGCTTGCCGAGCCTGGGAATAATTCCGAATACTGTAAAAAACTTCCTGGGCGAGTGAGTGTATAATTTTTTTCGGTACACTTCAAATAAATTTTATTAATCTAATCTCATAAATGAACAAAACAAATAGGATTAATGAGATCTAAGAACATCTAGACCGGATAACTTACTATACTAGCTTCGGCTGAGCTGAATCTGTAGTAGGCTGAACTGCCAAGTATTGAAAGTTTGCATCACAAGTTTATTGATTTAATCAATTGGATATTACTTAAACACTATCAGAATACGGTACTCGATTTTCTTAGTCCAGAAACGTTTAAGCTCATGAAAGTTTTTGTACGATCATCCTAAATTGTACAATAGCAATACAAAGTTTCTTGTTTTTGACAAATTCCTGGCAGTTTCACAGAAAGAGATGGTCCATTGTAGTTGTATTTTCTCTCGCTAGATGGCGCCAGCTGTCCACGCTTGGAAAGGGATTGTCCTTGCATGGAAAGGACTTCTTTCCGCTCGAGGACAACAGCTGATTGATTATGTATGTGAATGACGACTTCCTAGTCTACATAGGGACTGGTAAGCAGCTTATTTCCGTGAAGTGTAGCGAAAATTATTTAACTTTAATTAATTAAATTATTTAACTTTAAATTTAATTAATTAACTTTTTATCTCATCATTATGCCTTCTGCGCCATACTCTTGCTTCCTGTACTCCACCAAAAACTTTTCTCAAGATCATTCTCTCCAACACACTCAGCATCTTTTCATCCGCCAATGTGGTCGCCCATGTTTCACTACCGTATAACAGTACAGGCATGATGATAGTTGTATATAGCAGCAGCTTGGTCTTTCTACTCACGGCTCGGCTTCTCATCAGACTTGACAAAGTTGATTTAACTATCCTAAAATGCGTGATGCCATAAAGGTGATTCATAGGATATTAAAGAGGAAGAATTTCTCTACATTTTCATGAAAATTCCAATTTTTTATCTCAAAGGACTTGGAAAATATGTTTATTTGTAAGCAAAAAATGACGGTTTTTTCGTATATGATGAAAAAGTCGATATTCTCTCATAAATTATTTTTCTCAATTTTGACCGAATTTAACATATTATATATGAATTTAAACCGACTTGATGAGCTGAAAATAATGAGCTATGAAGTTTTGAGATCCGATGACTTTTACAATAGTTAAATACCTTTAACTTTACCTTAGATTGACATCCTTAAAGAGTCCTTACTTTCGAACATGACGAAAATTCAGGTCGGTAAGTGACTTATCTGCTAGAAATTGATTTAAGAGATATTATTATCAGAGAAAATTTCAACACAAGCTAGTATAAATTTTTTGTGACAATTTTCCCAGAAATAGGGTTTTTTTGAAATACAAGGATATCTTTTTACTGTCCTAGTTAGAAAACTATACAAGGAAGAAAGGTCTACTTGGACTCAAATTGTAGAGGACAAAATTATCCCCAGAGGGATTTTGAATCACACGATTCAAATGAATACGTCAGAAGATCTAAACAAACAAAAACTAAAAATACTCAAATTCTCGGTTTTCACGAAAATTAACATCTTTTCTGAAAAATCATAACTCGGTTTCTAATAAAGATAGAAAAATGAATTTGGTATAATTCTCTTGGAAATTTAATTTACTAAAAAAAGATAACAATGATTTTTTGATTTTTTTCGTCTGACGCTTCGTTTTGACGTAAATCGTGATAGACTAGAAATGGAACATAAATTTTGGCCGCCATCTTGAATTACAAAAAATGCTCAACTTTTACAGCTTGGCATCACTCGGATTCAGAATCTACACATCAGAATCTATCATAATCGATCAAAAAATCAACGACATACCACAAAAAAGGTTACTTCCATTGGCACCCAGACTAGTCAAAGAGGTGTAAGCTACAACTTGGAAGAAAAGGGATGTAAGTGCATGTAGGCTCTCATTCAATCATCATTATAACAATGGAAATATATGATAAAACAGTTTTAAATGAATGTAATGTATAGAGAAAATTGCAGCTAACTCATTGATGTAACCATTTACATTTTTTTGATAGTTTTGGATTTTACATTGGCCTTTGAACTTTGAATGCGATTATCTCGAAACTAGGTTAGAGTCACTTACATCCCTTTGCTTCTAAGCGACTGAATTGATAACGATGTGAAATGAAATGGTTTTATTCTAAAAAAGATGTTACAGCACTTGAAATATATACATACAATAATTTCAAAGAATGATACTCCTCACCTAGATACAAAGTCTGTGTGTGAGGAGGGTCATCAATATAAATCATCTTGAAAAACACTTGAGGAAATGTATACCGTATGTAAACTGTCAATACTTATCTAGCTAATCACACATAACACATTAATGTTTGTCTTTCAATAAATGGTATTAAAAGCAGATCTGTAATTTTCTAACCCTTCAAAATAATGTCATCCAGCAGCATAGGAGTAGAAAGTAAAAGAGATATTTTGTAAATAATTCGAGAAGATAAAGTAGAAGCAGTAATTATTAACCCTATATATGAGGCGGCCTTGTTAAATCTTCACTGGCCTCATGTCCAATGCCGAGCAGCCACAACCCCACCCGTCGCTTAAAGACAGCAATACTGATCCCCTCGGTTTGCAATATATCCCAGGGAAGGTTACGGCAAAGGAAATGAGCCAGGTAAAATGAATTAGAGGAATATAGATGATGATTGAGTCTGGGAATCTGAATACCGACCTGTAACCTGTAAATTATTTGTTTATTCTAGTTGTTCAAGGTTTGTAAATATATTCCTTTTCTTGAATATATAAATTGCTAAACTTTTTATATAGAGTTGCCTTATATTAAGAACAGGGAAATCTTGGAACAGAAGTTTTGTGGGATATCTTGCATTATTCTTAAGGATTTTTTTCATGATAGCCTTCTGTGAGACGGCAAGAGGCTTCAAGACCGCTGAAGATGAACCACCCCATGCTAGGATCCCATATTCCAGCAGAGATTGAACATACGCATAGTAAACAGTTCTGCACTGAGCCACAGTCAGCACCTGGCTAATCTGACCGATTGCATAGAGTAACCCTTATTCTAGTTTGTAGATATGTAGATATGTCTTATGTAGTGATGATGTAGATAACAATTGATATGGTGTAAATACAATTGCAAAACAATTCTGGATACCAGACCAAACAAACACTGGGTATCTTATACACTTGCTAGAGTGAACAATGACATAACAAATTTTCAAATGAATATGACTCAACAACATTGATAAATGGTAATGAGGTTGACACCCAGATTGGACAAAATAAAAATGCAATAATCTTGACAAAAATCTTTTTAATCAATATTCAGATTGAACAAATTGAAATATTTTTACAAAAAATGAAAATACAATTCTTTTTTATATGAAAAATACATTTTTTTCTTCATTACAAAAATGAAAATGAAAAATACAATTAGTTTTTTTTTATAATAGAAAATGAAATTTGTTTGAAGTGATTTCTTGAAAATTTATTAAAAATCAGCAATTCACACGTTTGAGCATTGAGTATTGAGAGAAAAAGTTGAAATTATACAAATAGTAAATATTTTGATGACATTCGGAAACTACGTATAATTGATCTAATTCTGGTTGAATTGATTTTCACTGTCTTCAAACATGATTACTAGTAATAATTACTAATTTTTTCCCATAAATGACATTTCAAAAAATCAATTAACTCGTTTGAACAATAAACAAAAGATGATATTATTCAAATAGTATCTATTGATGATATTATTAAAATATTATTACTAGTAGCTAAAGATGAAGATAAAGGTAAACGTGATCATATTTTTAATATTGGACATAAAATAATAATAAAAGTCCTGAAGATGACATTCTTAATTCACTTATTCTTTTGAGCATTGAACAGTTGGTATTTCCAAATTATTAGTTGATACTTAGTTGGTATTATCTAAATGGTGAATTATTATTCAATCATAAATTTGTTTGAAACAGAAGAAATCGATAGAAGTTTTTTCCTAAAAATACCATTTCAAATCTTTGAAATGTACTTCAAAGTAATTAAATAATTTATTTCCAAATTATTAGTTGATACTTTGTTGGCATTATCCAAATAGTTACTTATTATTCAACCATAAATTTGTTTGAAATAGTAGAAATAAATACAAGTTCTTTCCTAAAAATACCACTTCAAATCTTCGATTTACTCGTTTAAGCGTAGAGATCATGAAAGCCCTTCATCTGACCATGTCAAGACTGATGATAGTCTGAAAAAAGAAAAACACATTTATGAAAATGTAATATTGAACTGGTAAAAAATGACGAGAGTTATCCAAATAAGGTCTCCAACAAAAGTAGATCGGCTCAGTCTGTCCAAAAGCATTAAGCCAACTTCAATCTCGAGTCCTCCCTTAATTTAGTGGGCCTATTCACTATTTTGGACGGTATCCAGTTCTTCCCTACCCACAGTTTTCAACCATTCAGAGGAAATCAAAGCTCTTATCAAGTTTTGAATGGTCTATCTGATATGATTCACACTTACGCTCCTAGCCTATAATTCACATCATAGATAACGCAATGATTTTTCTTTGAATAACAAAACTTTATGTGTAGAACGATCGAGAACTTTAGTATAAAATCTAAACCAGAACAACCTAGAGCGAGTGAGTGAAAGATAGGTTTGGAAAATATTTGGAAATATTGGAAAAACAGAGGAAGAGAAATGAAAAATGTGTGTGCAAGAGAGAGAAAAAAGTGAATGTTTAAAAGAAATACGATAGTTGAGATAATAATTTATTTTTTTGCAAAAATGCATGGTATAGTCTGTCCAACCAAAGAATACATTCTGGCAAGATGGGCAAATGACTCCAGCTCGGTCAATATTGCTTCAAATATTATAGATTTGGTCTCAAATTGTAGATCAGAATGTTTTCAAAATTGTGAGACCAAATTTATAATTTTAGAAATTATTTTAGGTATTAGGAATTTAGGTATTGACCGAGCTTAAGTCATTTTCCTATCCTGCCAGAATGTCTTCTTTGCTTGGTCAGACTTTAACATCACCACTTTTTTTTCTGTAGGCGATCCTCTCACGGTATTTAAGCATGTGCGTGGATAATAAGAGGTGTGATGATGAGATGACAACTGCTTTTCAGGCACCAGGGACCGACGGCTTTAGGTCTTCTCCGAAAGACAGATCATGTGGTATATGTTGAGTATGTGTGGTCGAAACTCAGAAACTCTGGTTATCAGTAACTCCAAATACCCACTCTAATTTTCTATGGTGGGGATGTATACCACAATGTTCCAACCATAACGGTCATTAACAGCTTATTAAACATATTCTCTAACCCGATCTAATTGGATGATGAGGTAGGAGTTGATATAGTCTGTCCAAGCAAAGAAGGCTTTCTAGAAGGTGTGAAAATGATTCCAATTCAATCAATATTTGTAAAATTATAAATTTGGTCTCAAATTCTAGATCAGAGTGTTTCCTAATATTTGAAACCAAATTTATAATATTTCAACCAATATTAACCGAGCTGGAGTCATTTTCCCATCTTGCCAGAATGTCTTCTTTACTTGAACAGACTAAAGCAACTTGTAAGTTTGGGAACGCGGAATTGGCTGTATGTGGATTCCTCTGTATATAGAGGAATCCTGTCGAAAACAGGAGGCCACTGTATCCTGGTTAAAAGTGGAGTTCACTGTATGCGAAAAAGAGGAATAGTCTATATTGATATAGCGAGCGCCGGAAACCAAATCTGTTCAAAGGCGGAGTTCGCTATATGTCTCTCACTGTATGATGGCGTGTAAGTGTGTCGTCGACAAACCGAAAAATGCTTCAAGTTTACGGCCCACAATTATGTCCTTTACAGGACTGTGAAGTTTTCAGTACAGTGAACTGTCCCTGCCCCGGTGAAATATGAAATGACCTATAAAATAAAAGTTATAACTTTAATGTATCCTTTCAAACTTACTATATCTTTTGAAGAAGAGATTTATTGAATTTGTTGGACCTACGATTTAACTCAACAGCTTGAAGCCAAACAATGTAAGTACTAAATTTGAATGTTTACAAAATATTTCATGAAAAGTTAGCATTTCATGCTAATCTTCTTTCATTGACTTGACCGGAGTTCAAATGTTTTCAAACTTAGTTACTTCATTTGAGAAAGTTATCTTAATATAGGTCTGTAGCCTCAATTTATTAACATTGAAATGTATGAATTAGTCTAGGCCTTCAGGGTAAACTTAACCAACTCTTGTAGCTTAGTTTTTACGGTACCGTATTTGTAAAACTAACTTGTATAATAGTTTTCATTTCGTTAAGCTTTACGGTAAGCTAATAGTAATATGAGTTAGCAAAAACCCATATTTCGGCCTAACTGTATTATCTTACTTGAGTTTCGTCAAATCAATTAGCCTATTGCTGAATAATAGGAAACCTAACTTATAGGCTATTGATTTAAAGCCTACTATGAAATACAATTCAATAAAAACTTTTGAAGACGTTTTAGAAGCCTATCTAGGCTACTCAAATTTGACAAATGCACACAGCTTGATAAAAAAATTGATAATCATTATTCATTGCCTCTTAAAGGTAAGGTTATCATCCGTCCTCCTTTCACCGGACATGTCCGGTTTTTTGGTAATTTTAAAACGTCCGGGCGGATTTTTCAGAAATCCCTTATTTGTCCGGGGTTTTCACGGACATGATCAACAAACATACAGTAAATCATACTTTTGACTGATTTATCTTAATTATTGAGAATTAAGTCGTCAGAGTTGTTGTGTCAGTGCCTTTTCCTGGGAAATTGTTTTTTTTTATCAATAAAGCACTTTTATATCTATATCTACCGTATCTATAGGCTAGTGTGTTCTCAAATGACAGTGAATAAGTTTTTTGCATTATATTTTTGTATTAATTGTCAATAGCCTAAACTTATAAATAATGAAGATTTTCAAAATAGGCTTCTTTTATCCTTTTATTTATTAAATGAACTGGCATAACATACAACAAACATACCTGGATATGTTCAGAAAAAACTTTAGAATATGAGAAATAATTACATTAATTTAGTAGCTCCTAAGTTCAAATGTGAAACTATAGCCTGGGTAATGTGATAATTTTAATTTGTCCGCGGCCACCAGCCCACAAAGGGGCTTATTTGTAATAAATCTGTTTATGTTTCTAAACTACTAATCTCATCATTTAGTGAAAACAAAGGTTGTCAGATCTCTGATAAAATTGTAAAATTTAATATTCAAGCTCTTTCTAATATATTCAAATTCAATATTTAACCCCCTTTCATTTTTACAAATTTACTAACTGTAATCACTTTTATTATCTGGTTGTCCCAAACTATCCATCTTTGATTGATACCAACTTATATAGCCTATATTTTTTCATTACCATACTATTCAATCATTATCAGAATTATCTTTGAAAAAACCAGATTAAATTTGACACCTAATTATTAAATTTTTTCATCTTCCCATTTCCCAGTGGGTATGGAATACCCCCCCCCCCCCTGGGCCACAAGGTGTCCGGTATTTTGATCCAAGCAATATGGTAACCCTACTTAAAGGAAGCCTAAGTCCCTTTCATATGGTGGTAATTGAGACAAAGTGTAACCGTACTTTTTGTATTCCACAAAAATGTTTATTTTATTGTAAAACTAGTAGAGCTGTCAGAATCATTTTGTATTTCCAATTTTATTCTATTATATCAAGCAAGTAATTTTTGTAAATTATGTATGAATGTTTGTTTAGATGTAGGAATGTACCTTACCTTGCCAAGAAAGTATGCAAAACTAGCTGACCAGTAACTAGATTGAAAATATAGAACTTGAAATAGTTATAGTTTTTGCCTATATTATCACAATCTCAAGTAGGCTATATAAGAGCAAGAATCCACAACTGGAGTGTTAGCAATTATTTCATTTTTATTGGCATTTGAAAATCATCAATTCTATTTTGAATGCATGAAAATAATTCCAAGTAGGCCTAAGCTGATTCACCTTTTATTTTTATTTCAGGCAATCGACCATGTTTTTTGTGGGTGAAAAAAGGACTCAAGACACATAGCCTAATAATGTAAACCCATCATGACAAGTGATCCGGGTATGTGAGCATATGTGTTTATATTTTTACTATAGGCCTAAGTAAGTATAATAATCTATAAGTAAGTATATAATATAATAATACTTACTATGGTAAGTATAGTTTCTCATAATATCAATGTGAGTTTTTAAGAGTCTAATAACTTTTTATTAACTTATAGAGTTTGTAGAAGGAACAAAAAAATTTTGAATTTGAATTTAGAAATACTTTAAATGACAAGTGCGGTGATTAATTGTTTTTTTTTTTTCTAACAGCAGGCGATTTTGCTATTGCCAAAATAATGCTACACTTATTTTACAGAGATTAATTTTAACTTAGGCTACATAACTTGAACACAATTTGAAAATTTCAATAATGAAGAATGTCTCTCAAACATCATGTTCTGAGTGGCCTGTCTTGGTAAATATTATCAGTTGTTGAAAGACTGATCCTCCAATCACGTATTTATGTGATTGTGCTGTGGTCAAAGAATTTTGCCCCGGTTGAGACTCGAACCAGAGACCACCTGCTTATCAGACTGGCGCTTTGTCACTCCTCCAACAAGCCACCTAAACTTGAAATAATAACTATTTTTGTCAGTTCTAAGGAATAAGGATCATAATCACAACAATAAGAACTTCAAATAATTAAAATCAAAGTACCCTTTTTTATATTTTCATTTTACACTACATGTTTTCTTTATTACACTTGAATAACCTTTATTTGCACTTGAAAGTGGCTATATCACCGAAACATTTAGTGTAAAATAAAAATTAAAGAAGGGTACTTTGATTTTAATTATTTAACGTGTTAACGAATACAGTAGCCCTAAGAGAAAATAAGTATAAGAACAGGGATATTTTATGATAATGGATAGTTATCCATTATTTAATTTGCATTAGCATTTGAAGATCTTCAATTCTCATTTGAATAGGCTACATGGAAAAACTTTCAAGTAAGTTGAGTTACCTTGTATTTTTATTTCAATTTCAGGCTATCTTTCTAATATGGGTCTGAAAAGGAACCTCTAGGCAATAACTGTAAACCCATCATGACAATTGATTTCAGAGTACGTGAGTATATGTTTAAGTTTTACTATCAGTATTAGAATCTTCAATAATGGATACTATTAACTGTAAAGGTTATTCATGTTGTGGAGGTGAATACATTATGTCGAGTGCTTAGGTACAATACAATTTCCTCATAATAAGTATAATTTATTCAGTTACAGTATTTGAAATGTATTATGTACTATAATATTACTCTTATGGAAATCACAAATAATAATCAATCAATAAAAATTGATCCCTGAAGTGAAAATCTTTTGGCAAACAAAATGATTAGGTGATTACAATACAATCATAGTCGTAGTAGCAGTTTCAGACTTGAAAAAGAGGAGGGACCAAGACTCAGATCCAGTGGTGGCTTTTTTAGTTGACTTGTGATAATAGGGGTGGTTGGAGTTGATAAAATAGTCTGTCTAGCCAGTCCACCCCCAATTTTTAATAAATTTTTTTTCCAGGAAATGGTTTTTAAGGGATAGAACGTAATCAAGTTTTTTCTGTAAAAGAGTGTAATACTACAATACAATTTACTTTTCACACAACTTCAAACTCTGCCACTTTTTCATTGTTTTATGTTGCTATGTGCCAAGCAACATCATGCAATACTTCTCAGGCTGATTCCTTACACCAAGTAGACAAAAAAATTCCATGGGACAATGTTCCAAAAACGCTCTGTTACTGAGATAAAAATGGCGGAAAATTGGGATTTTGAAAAAATATATTGATTTTTCTCACCTTTAGAGGCTTCACTCAGGTTCTAAAATAATTAGAAAAATTATTTTTTTTATCAATCTCAATTTTCCGCCATTGTTATCTTGATAACAAAACGTTTTTGGAGGTTTGTCCCATGGAAAGTTTTTGTCTACTTGGTCTAAGGAATCAGCCTGAGAAGTATTGCATAATTATTCCTCCTGAAACACCGTTTATATGATTGATGAGGATTAATTATTTATGGAACTTGAGCATTGGAAAGTAAAGTGGGAAAAAAGAAAAGGAGAACATTGACGTTATTATACAGTCCTATTCAAACCCCATTATTCTGCAATGGATATCTTCTTTTCCCAATATAAGAAGAATTTTGTAAGTATCATGTATGTGTGCTCCTAGTATCTGTTGCTAAGGAGAAAAAAGACTTGGGTGAGATCTAAAATCCACTACTTCTGAGACTTATTGAATAAACTAGCAGTCACAAACTAACATCCACAAACATATTCACTCACATTAATACTCAAGAAATTTTTAATAGATTCTCTGATAGTAAAAACACTAAGAATAGACCGCATATTTTGAATGTACCATGTACCCATTCAAATGTGAGCAAGATATATTTCAATTTTTTATATGTGCTGTAGTACTAAAATACTCGAAGTACAAATCATCTCCAATAGTAATTTAATTTAAACTCAATATTTAAATGATCTATCGAATTAATCTATTTAAATGCACTATCAAACATACCAAATGAAACAATCTGAATAGTTCCTTTCCTGTTGATGATTCGTTTGATATGAAATGATTCTATTAATATTCCTGTTCCAAGTACTCAAATATTAATGCATGTAAATGTAGTCTATCAGTTCATGAGTCAGCTAAAATATTATATCTGGGATTATCAATGAAAATTGTTAATTATGCATGTTTCCCTTTAACAGGAGACATTTTACATTCTTTAACTTGAAATTTGTTCAGAAATTCACCTGGGTGGGAGCGGGAATGGAACGTTGCAACCTGACCCACCCTTCATGATTTAGTTCTTTCATCCCTCCAGATTCTTTTCCTGGCTTTGCCCTTGCTCCCTCCTCTCTTTGTCATTTTGCTAGGGTATCTCTTTGAGAAAATACATTAGTAGGCTACCATTAAGTAGGCTACTAGACTCTATTTTATCTTGAAATAAAAACTTTCAGATTTAGTCTACTTGTACATTTATATATTTGAGTGTCAATAAAGATCTGATAAGGAAAACAATTGAAAAGAATCCATGAAAACTGGTGGGGGGGGGGGTTGCTGCCACCCCTGGAACCACCAGGGTAGCTTCCAGGCCTGGAACCGCTACTGAGATAGTGTTTCTCACAATATTTTCAAAGCTGCTCATCTACGTATCAATTTCAAATCCCAGAGTCCAATCCCACTATAGTCCGCACAATCTAAGTTGACTATTTTTCTCTTCACCTGGGAAATAGCTGCTTTGCCAGATTGTATGAAATTGGAACATCTTCAAATTCGTGATTAAACCCCATATCTAGACGTATAATTTTATCCTTGATATGCCAGTAATATTAAAAAAGTTCCTGGGTAGAAGGATTCAAAGGAAATTTGATTTTTTTGAAAAAATTTAATTGAAATATCGCGAAAATATTACTTTCTTTTGTATATCACTTCTCTGACAATCATAGGTTGTAGTAAAAATGAAGTTTTTTATATAAAAACGACAAGGAGAATTCGAGCTTTCTAATGGTTTTTGAATTTCCTTTATCCGACCAATAATTATGTTTCAAGTAATGAATATGTTTGCCAATGTCCAGTTTACTCAAACAGAAAACATGAAATTTTCGATGATCTAGAAACTTTTTTGTTTGAGAAGATAAGTGGGTGGTGAAAGCGAGAAAATTGTTCAAAAACAATTGAAATTATTTTTCCAAATGTCGAAAATAGTCGGAAGATTGTAATTTGGCCTCTCAAGAGTTTCAAAGTAAGGAGAGCGGTATATGCATGAATCATTGTATGTTAAAGATTGGAGTTATTGAAGCTAATCGACTTGGATATTCGAGATGCGAACAGCATGTTTTTCATAGAAATAGTGAGTTTCACAACACCGCGTGATTTTTCCGAAGCTACGCTGTCACTTTTAACATTCAGTTGAATGTGTTTGCGTTAGGAGAAGTTTCAATTTCACGCAAAATGACAACGTAGCTATTTCTCGGGTGGAGGGGGTTTTCGTCAACTTAGATTGCGCCGACTATAGATGTAAACTCAGTTTATAAAGTATGATTTTATTTAGTAGAATAAAATTAGATTATCCCAGATTACAAACAGGAACTCAATACAATATTTCAACTAGCTACAAACAACAACTACAGTAAAAACACAATAATCAGACTTCTAAGAAAGAAGAAACTCAATCTAACCATAAAAACAGCCATATCACACACCAAAGACAAAAACAATGAATGGATTTCCATCCCCTACATAGGCTCAGTTTCCCACAGAATAGGCACACTAATTAAAAAGAAAGGTTTCAATATAGCATACAGGACAACCCCAACACTAAATTGCATTTTCAATTCTAAGGACCAAATAAAACTGGAAAACAAGAGTGGAGTCTACAGGCTCAATTGTGGAGAATGCAGTGCCAGTTATGTGGGACAAACTGGCAGGAAATTCAAAACAAGATTCCAAGAACACATGTCAGCCTTCAAAAACAGGAAACTAGACAACTCCAAATTTGCTGAACATTTATTCAACACTGGTCACAAATTCAACCCTGACAACAATATCCAAATTCTGCACATAGGCCAAAAAAGTAAATTAATCAATGTCCTGGAAGCCATTGAGATCCACAAACTAAAAATAGACCAAGAAACAAATAGCTTAAATGAACAGGTAGAATATATCAATTGTAGAATCAGTAAATTATTATTCAACAAGTAACTTGAGGTTTCTATATCAATTCAATACCATTAGGATTAACCTCATTATAATTAGTATAACATTAGCATTAACCAATAGTATAACATAACCTCTGTTGATTATGATTACCAGTAGGCTACCTATAGTTGGTTTCAAGGTACCAGCCATTTATGTATCATTGAAAATTACTTTTATTCTCCTTGTAAGCTTGTTTTTTAAATATATTTTTCCAATAAGGATGAATTTCATACAATCTAGTTATAACTTTTAATTTTTAATTTCAAATCTCAACATAACCTCTGTTGATATAGCCTACCAACAAATTAATTTCAATGTTACCTTAAGTATCAATGTTATTAGAATTATTATCATTTCTCTGTAAGCTTGTTTTAGAAAGTTTCTATCAACTTTCCTATTTTCTTTTAGGAAGCTTCTATCAACACTACCAACTGTAGCATTGTATTTATATGGATTTGTATATGTATTAGATAAATTTCAGATTTACTTAGAACATTTAATAATTTATAATCCATTTACCAATATTTAAAATAACCTAGTTTTTAATTTTGTTATTTTTAGATCTACTGCAATTTTTTCCTACTTAATTTTTTTTTTTGGGTCACTTCCTGTTCAAAACCATTCCCATTACCTAACCTCATTTTGTAACTTCCTACTAAATATTTTCATGGCTGAAGATGAGGCAAGTTGCCTTGAAATCTAGATTCTTATTATGTAAATAGTTAGTGTTTTACAAAATAAACAGTGGTACAGACAAAATTCTGTGTTTTCAATTCATAGTAGAATAAATTTGTGTGTGTAACAGGAGTCGGAGTCGGACGCTATGAGAGTACCGGTATTTGTAAAACTACATTGAAAACGCCTTAAAAAGTTGGAATCACTGATTTCAAGCAATAAACTTTTTAGGAATAGAGTTTTTTCCATAATTTTAACTTGAGAATTGAAAATGCTATTTTAATGTCCTATTAATAAATGATTTGTTGTATTATAATTTCACAATGCATTGTGCCCATTGCATAAAAAGTGTGTTAATTTTTCTTTGGTTTCTTTTCAGGCATAAAGCCATATTACGAGTGACAGACAAAGAGTTTGTTCATCAACAGCCATCGTGTGTGTTACTTTTCCATTCTGCATCGAACAATGGTTCCTGTCAATGTTACATTAACTAAAAACTTATCATTGATTAAAAAATTTTCTTATAGAATATTTGTCACTGCTATTGTTCAATTTTTGACCTACCATAAATTTCACATGAATTTCTGTTTTATGAACTTTCAATAATTTGAACCCAGCCTATTATATTGTCTCAAAATTGAACTTTAAACTTAGGGCTATTTAAAATTATTGATAAATAAAATATAAAAATAATCAAATACCCTTTTTAAAAAACTTTAGAAGTATTATTTTACAGACATGTTTCGGGACTCAGCCCATTCTCAATGTGATTAAAATAATATTATTAAATAAATATTAGATAAATTATTAAATAAATATTATAACATGTCTGTAAAATAATATTTCCAAAGTTTTTTAAAAAGGGTATTCAATTTTTCATTTTATTTATCAATATGTTGTCTCATTTTCATTCTTGTGATATCAAATAGCTGTGGAAACCCCCCATCCCCATGAATATTAACAAATGAACCATAAGGAACACTTCACACAAAATAGGTATTTGACTATACCTATGATGTAATATCTTCAATTCATCTTCATTGTTTATTCCATAAATCTTGAGGCTTTATAAAGAGGTCTCCATAGAACCCTTATAAATCTCTCCTATACAGGCGTTCGATATTGACTTTTTCAATTTTAAGAATACAAAAAATTCTGAAGAATAGATTTATATTAACCTACATCTTTGCTGCAGAGGAATTATTTAATTTAAAAATGTTATATAATGTATTTGATGTACTGTGATTGATGGATTTCAATTTTTTAATAGGCCTATAATATTTTTCAGCACTAAATTATTAGATGATAGTACTTTTATATTTATACTTGTCAGAGTTCAACTGTAAAAATGAAGTCCATCTGACAGTCCTTTGAAAAAAGAGTAGGGGAGAGTGGTGTACCTTTGATTGACCATAATGTACCTTTAACCACTGAGCTTACCGAGGCGTCCAGTGGCCCTTACATAAATCAAATAGTCATAGTTCATAGAGTTTCCACTAGGGAATCCTACCATCCTAGCTTTGAGACTGCTGTTTGATTCGTTTGAGCGAAACAAAAATCAAAAGTAATCAACAGTAATCAAAACAAAAAAATGAAAAGTAAGTAAATTTTCCCACTTGTATATACAAGTGGGAAAATTATTATAATATTTAATTATTATAATTAAAAATATATTATATTTTTTGTATTTTTACAGAGTCAGTTCTATTGAATTTGTGTGAATCTACACTAATCCTTACTATTCAAACTATCTTATGCTGTATCACTTGAATCCACAAACATTACCTCAATGCAGGAATTGGAAAGGAATAAGGAAAGGAGCGCTGTGTTGTACCTTTGACCAGATAGCTGTGTTGTTCCTTTGACCAGATACCTGTGTTGTTCCTTTGACCAGGTTAAACAAGTTTAAGTTGGAAGATGATGCAGCTTCCTATGAAATAGATGTTGAAGATATTGTCGCCAAGCTTCCTCATTCAGATGCTATGGGAGGCTCTGCTCGTCAACGTGAAATATTATGTTTTGGTGTAAATTTTAAAAAAGTTTAATCTTTTGAAAATATTGCCTATTTTTCAGTTGAAATTAATTCCAATTAATATACTCTTGTTCTGCTCAACTTAGCCTAAACCGACATCACAATCCAATTTAACCACTGGTCAAAAGTACAACACCATATGTTGTTCCTTTGACCACTTGGTAGTGATTTTTAAAATAATTAAAAAAAAGGTACTTTGGATAAAGTTAGAAAATTATATTTTAGTAGAAGATAGTTAACTAACTGAAGTTTAGATTCATACAAACACATGTTACTTTTAAGCCAAAATAAAGTTTAAAAAAATCTTAGAAGCAAAACTGGTCAAAGGTAACTTACACCACTCTCCCCTACAATGTGAGTGAATAAATTAATGCGATTAGAAAACTGACTGCTATTTTGATTCTAATATGATTTATTACATTGGTTACATGATACTACTTGGTCAACTTGGTTTCCCAAGTGGTAGGCCTAATAGAGCAAATTCAATATTTCAGATTACCTATATTATTCTTATTGTAGTATACCTGCCCTGCTTGAATTGCATTCTTGTATAATTTTGTACGGTGACCCAGCCCAAAAAATCTGAATAGAAGCACAATTATGAAGTAGGGCTTCGAGACAAACTTAATAAATTTGCTTCAAAAACTCAGTGATCAAGCATAGAATGTAAGATATAAGTTGAATGAGAATCAGTTGAATTATTTTAACAATTGAAAATCTAAATTAATTTTTAAATTCTTGGTTATTAATCTTTACACCTTGGTTTTAGCTGTTCAACTTGGTGTTTTCCTCATGTAAAGGGAAAAATATGATAGGTATAGTCTGTCCAAGCAAAGAATAAGGCATTTTGGTAAGATGGGAAATGACTGCAGCTCATAAATTGAGCAATTTCAGCTGTAAATAAATGGCATTTTGTATTTAATAGAATTTTGTATAGTGATTAGTGCCAATGAACGAGAAGCTAGCTATAAATCTAGCTTGAATAGAATGTGATACCGTGCCATAATGTAATGCTCATCTTATAATGTAACTTGGATGGCTCTTTGGTGGAGTGATAGAGTGCCGGTCTGATAACCAGGTGGACTCTGGTTCTAGTATCTCAACCGTGGCAAAATTCTTTGACCACAGCACAATCACATGAATACGGCCACCCCGTCCTTTGGAGGAGCTGATAAATTTCGATAAGCCGTCGGTCCCGCTCACCTAGAAAGTAGTTGTCATCCATCACATTATCCATGCACAAGCCTATGAGTTCATATTGGCTTCACCCTCATAAAATTCAGAAATGCCCTATTTTTTCAAGCATCCTCAAACTTGATGAATCCTCGATAGAACAGCTGACATTTTCTATGGGCTACTTTTATAACATGAAATATCTGATACTGAGCTTCGCTCTGAAGCTGCGGCCGAACCGTTGAATTACATAAATAAATTATTGTGAAAAATCAATGAACCTCCGGCCTTGTAAAAAATAAATTAAAAATTGATATGATCACCTCTCACAAGTTTTTGACAGTCATGAACATGTGTTATAGACTTGAATGTAACTCCATTCACTCCAGCTGGATAGCATTTGTCAGCTAACAGCCATTATACGCAGTACTTGGGATTATACCTGAATAAGGAATATTTTATTCTTTTATTAATCCTGCCAGAGAGTTTTCCCAGACATGAGACCTGGTGCAATCTTAATTTTCCATCACGGTTATATTACATTTCAAATTTCGAGGAAATCGTTAGAGCCGTTTTCTAAATCCGTGGTTCCACATACAAACATACATACATACATACATACAGAAATTACTCGCTTAATATAATAGGATAACTTGGTGTTTTATTCACGCAACATATTGCAATAATTGTAATCTCTCAAATAGCTGTTGCACTGTTATTACCATTCATATTATTATTTAATTAGTTTGATGAGTAGGGCTAACATTATTATTATTTAGAATTCAGCTAGGCCTATACGGTATGTATATTTTTGGTGATGATATTGTCTTCAGACTTCAGTAGATTATAGTGTTATAATAATTTTTGGACCAATAGAAGAAAAAATTATATCTATTTTTGACAGAGTAGGTAGGCCTACAACCACGAAAATATCCCTCTAATATAGGTATCTTGTTTGTCATGGACATGGAGCGTACGGTAACATTAAGTGAATAAGAAAAATTTATAACAAAAAACTGCTAGTTGTGTGTTATAATCTAATGATTTTATAACTATAAACTATTAATAGTTATATATGTTTTAATAGGTAAGTTGCTTTTATAATTGTAACATGCGTAACATTTACTTGAGGGAAAAACTGTGACCCAGACTGGAAAATCCCTAAAAAATGCAATCCAAGCAGGGTTTGAAGAATAATAAAACTACAGTACCGGTATAGGCTATTGATTATTTGCTCCAACATTCATAGAACACGGTAGAGAATTTTAAGTATTGAATGATAATCTATCTGTGGGCGTATAAGCCTATAAACCCTTGATCATTTTAAAGAAAAGCCAAAAGTTGAAAAGCTATACCGCTACCAAACTTAAACAGCAATGTGTTACTGTAACACAAATATTGGAATGAAAAAGGAAACGCCTGTCCTGAAAAGGAAACTAATGTTACATTGGACTCATATTCATTGTCATTAGCCTATACTGACAGAACAACAGAAGATTATTTTTCTTTGTCAATTTTTGAAACCTCAATCTTTCCAATCCAAAGTCAAATAAGACTTGAAATAAAAATAGAGCTGTCGTATTGACGAATAGTTATCCAAATATTGCTCAACTTTCTTTCTAATGTAAAATATTTGCTGTAAATCAATCATTTGAATTCAAGTTCATATTAACAGTTAAATTTTGAATTTGCCGGTTGTTGGGTGAGCGTTCATCATAACCTTCTGAATATTCAATGTAAGTTATATCAAAAGTCAACTTGATCATAGTATTCCAAAAGTTCATAAAACCAGAATAAATTAGTTACTTAACTAATGAAAATTAGAAATAGACTTCTGAAACAATTTATAAATAGATATAAGTAATGAATTGTTCTCTCCATTGAGGAAAATAGCTTTGTGATTGTGTGATAACTTTGTCAGAAGGCTACTTTTGCTCTTTCTATTTTCAAATTGTTATGAATAGAGCTGATTTGTTCTTTATTGTTTAATGGGATCAATAATATAGAAAGTTATTCGAGAATCCACTTTCAAGTAGAATTTTCTTTAGAGACAATGAAATCCTCTGATAAGTGGGTCACTGGTTCGTTCCAATGTTGTCACGCTTCTTTCAAATTCTGTTGTCTGCGATGATCCACTTCTGCGTGGTCTACCGCCAGCAGCAGATACAGACACATCCACATACAGCCAGTTCCGGGTGACTCGATTTCAAAACCGTAGCTCTCTATATCGCATACAGACGATTCCTCCTTCAAACAACATACAGTGGCATCCGGATACGGCCAGCTCCACATACAGCCAATGCTTCTTTCAAACATAGGATACAGCGAGTTCCACATACAGCCAGCTAATGCAACTCGTAAGTTTAAAGTTGATGCTAGAGCGATTATACAACACTCGAATTTAATCCAAAACCAAGTTTCATCTATTAACCTGATATTTTGCAAGGAGAAGATTTTTTGCCAATATGGTGCTGCATTGGATACAATAGTGGTCTTTACGGGGAGTATGAAGTGGGTCTGGGTGAGCACTTAACCTACTTGCTGGGAATGAACACTCTGAATTCAATAGAACAGCCGCCATCTTAGCAAAAGCTCTTATTCAAGCGATACACCTATATAATTACATTTGGTGATGAGTATTTAAAAAAATTGAAGGTAACACCAGTATAAACAATTCACAATTCCTCTTGAAATTGATAGAATGTGGCGAGGGTGATGTTGGAATACAGCTGAAACTTCAAACATTTATTCTGTCATTTTTTTGCAGAAGTTATTATTTAAAAACATTGGAGACCTTCGTTAACAGTAAACTTGTATCGTAAATAGTATCAACTTGAATAGAAGGAAATTTTTAAAGGCGATTTCAGCATCAAGTAGGCTTAAGCATAAAATGTATCATCATGTATCATCAATCTTAATCATCACGTCAAATGTATTAGGTGGGGGAACAAACGTGTCTGATTTAGCGTGAAGCTTAGCAAAGGGGTATCTCTGTGATTGGCTCGATGTAACCTCTCATTCTCGCACATATGACACATTGGCCTCTCAAAACAGATGATACATTTTCATCTGACAGACATTGATTATCACAGTATGAAGTCTGTGCTGTGCTCTGAAGTGATGGGGGAAAGCATCACATGGACCTCCTCGTCATACGATACTCAACTCCATCTACACCCGCAGCCCCCCAACAGCCTCAGCCTCACCCACAGCCACACCTTTTTTACACGAGTGTGCCCTAAGACATGATTGGTTCTTGGGAGAATAAGATCCATAGGAATACAAAGGCAATTACGAAAATGCACTGATGGTCTTTGAATCACATTAAACTTGAAATGATAAAAATTTGATGTTTTCTAGAAAACTAAAAGGCTTCAACACCAGCTCTAGACTAGTTATATTGGCGAATTTGCTGCCGCATGATGGGACCAATAAAAGATCAGCGTCACTGCTGACAAGTCAGTTTTTTAGGGAGGAGCCCACATGAGCTCTTACGCTCGTGCGTGAGTGATGAGATCAGATTAGATTACTTTATTCACATAGATAACATAATACAGCGTAGATTATAAATTACGATACAAACGAGTAAAACAAATTTTTCAATAAATTTCACAAAATATAAACTTTTAGTAAAAATTCAAGAAAAACGGTAATGTGATGTATGCAAAATTTATGCAATTACAGTACGTGAGATGGATGATGATAAGAGATGACTACTTTTAAGGTAGTGGGACCGACGGCTTATCGTCTCCTCCGACATTGATGCATGCTCAGAAAACCTGACGCGGTAGCAAATAATATGAAAAAACTAGGCCCTATAACAAAATTTCATAATTGTTATGGTGTAAATTGATAAAGCTAACGTAAACCTTCAAAAAATTTTCTAGAAATCTAAATCATAGGTATAAAAATATGTTGAATTCAATTTTCTTTCATTGAAAATTTCAGCGCGAATTTCACAATAAATCATGGTCAACTCTACAAAGAGCAGACGTATAATTTTTCTATTATGTGGTACTTACCCTTGGCTTATTAGCCTTGCAAACTTCCTTTATTCTATGAAACATCAAATCGAGCGCAGCAAGGGCGTCTTCCTCTGAGCAATGACCATTCACTGAAAGTTGAAAAGAATATGATTAGAAACTTTCATGGCAAATCATTTTACTAAAAATATTTCATTGAAAATTAAAAATTCTCATGGAAAAATATAACTTGAAAAGTCCTAAATACAATTTTAAAAGGTTCTATTGCTTATAGTAATGTTAAGAAGTGTATATTCCTTACTGCGAAATAACCTCAGAGATGACAAACAGGATTAAAGGTTACATTAAAGGCTTCTTGACGTATAATACGTACAAATATTTCTTCACTACAAAATAGTTGAGATAACAAACTTCTCTTGATTATGATTGGTATAAAATATGCAATCATAAAACACTAGGTACGGCACTTTATAGGTTGATTGAGGCTATATTCCGTTTACTGAGCGTGTGGAGTAAATTCAATATTTCAGTCTCATGGTTCTTTGTATCCTGCTGGAATTCGCATTTTTCAACATTTTTTCGAAAACTTGTCTTTCCTGAAAATGCTGAAAGTGCAATTCAAGCAGGGTACAAATAATTATAAAACGTAAAAGATTGAATTCAATTAAAAAATTTGGTGTACAGAGAATAGAAGCAAGCTGTTCTTTTATCTTATCCTGATTGAAGGAAATCTATACAGAGTGACCCGCGAAGGTTGCAACCACCGTCGACCATAGATTCTACATGCTATTTCCAACAAAAATGCCATACTTCATATTGCCTAATTCATAAATATAAATAAATCTCAAAAATGAAGGTCCATAGGATTAAATGAAAAGACAAGACGTTGTGAAACCACTGATTTATTAAAAAATCGAGATGCAATCCATAAGATTAAATTTTACTGAACATTTGGAAATAGCATGTAGAATCCATGGTCGACGGCTTTCGCAACTTTCGTGGTACACCATGTTTACTGGATACACAAATTAGCAAATTATTGTACGAATAAACAAATAATGCATCTTTTGAATAATAATATTCTAGTAATAACTCTACTTTTTTGTTGGACCATCTTCAACAAAATCAATATTAAATTCTAAAAAAACCAAATAAACCAATCAACAAATTTATCTTTTACGAGCAACCGATTTGGTATATAAACCAATACGGTACCGTAATAGGTAGGCCTACTCTTGATTATTTTTTTTTAGATGAATAACTTTTCTAGAGTAACATGGAAGGAAATCTAAAATGAAAAAGAAAGAAAGTATTGCAGGACAAATTTCAGGTGTCAGGATATCTAGAATTTTCTTTAAAGTGAGTTGGTTTCATTAAGCACGAATGACTACTCGTATTAGTAAAATTTAATCAATATTATCAATTTATTTATCAATATAAGTAATATTTTTTTAATTATAAAAATAGGCTAATAGATAATAAACCCATTATTAGGTTGCTATTCAAAATAAGTTCAACGTTGGTATAGTCTGTCCAAGCAAAGAAGGACCTCTGGCAAGATGGGAAAATGACTCCAGATCGGTCAATATTGGTTCAAAAATTATAAATTTGATCTCAAACTGTAGGGACCAATTTGATCTATTATTGAGACCACATTTATAATTTTTGAACCAATATTAACCAAGCTGGAGTCATTTTCCCATCTTGACAGGCTTCTTTGCTTGGACAGACTATATCTGTAGACATAGACAATATCTAGTGCATTTTTCATTAACTGAGAAAAAAGTGAGAGATTTTATTGTATACTTTAATACATAAAAGGGTGGTTTACAGGAGAAAAAGAAAATTTTCCATGAAATGAAAAATGTCCCTGTAACATTTGGGTTACACACCTCCTTCCTGAATGGAGCGTTTCAGGTATTCTTGCGCTAAGTCACGGAGTTTCTGCTTGAATCCAGACCTCCTTTGCAAGAAAATGCAACTAGTATCAACAATATTCTTGTGCAGAAGCTGTAAAATGAAATACAGTTTGAACTTTCCAATTTATGGCAAATACGACAAATTACAAATGAAACATCGCAGACTATTTTTCATGATAATAAAAACTCCAGTTAGTGATTTACCAGAGAAATAAATTTTGTTTGTCAATGGCGCAACAGCCCTATGAAGGGCCTAGGCCTACCAGCTGGTTGCCACTTTCATATCCACCAAACTATACAGTCCATCCAAGCAAAAAAGACACTCCGGCAAGACGGGAAAACGACACCAGCACGGCCAATAACGGCCCAAAAGCCATAGATTCTCAAAAGAACCCCACAGCCCCCGAGCCAAAACCGACCGAGCGAAGCCGCCACCCACCCCGTCAGAATGCCCTCCCAGCCCGAACAAAAAATACAGCAGGCGAATAATCATCAACCAGGTTAGAGGTAACGTGTGGTTAGCACGTCGATCCTCTCAACCATAAGCAAGTCTTCACAGCCAAGTGAAGACGCAGAACACCTCTAAATAACATGCAGTTAATCAGTTAGAGTGTAATGCAACAATTACTATTCCTCCAGAAACGGGAAACGACTGACTGTCTTTACTAACGACAGCCAATCTCCCAAAGGAGGGAATTAAAGAAATAAATACGAAGTAAATTCTCCACATCAGAACAGTTTGCTTGAGACATTCTTTCGCCGAACAAATATTTATCAATTTTTCTCTGGTCTATTCAATAATACTTAAAATTATTCAAAGAACATAGTTATATTTTTGCTAATGTGTTTTTTTAGGGTGATGCCCACATGGACTGTTGGCCTGTGCTTGGATAATGGGAAGGATGATGATGAGAGATGAATGGACCTATTGCTTTAGGTGGGTTCCGAAACACCAGGAAGCGATTTTTGAGGCTCATAAATTGAATTCAGAGGAACCAGTCACCAGTACAACAGTGGTGGCAGAGGCAAGTCTCTTATCTAATCTCACCGATTAGTCGCTCTCTACCACTGGGACAAACCGCTTCCCCGCATTTTTTATATTTTATCTAGAAAAACTGTCACAATAATGTACATGCACTACCAAGAAAAAGGAGCCTTGTGAAAAAAATGCGACTTTTTCCCATCAATGGCTTCCAAGGTAGACGCATGTGAACACGAAAAGTCGCCTTTTTCTTGGTATATAGGAATGAGGTCAAAGTACTCTAGGTGATGGAGTTCTTCAATTTAGACCGAATTCAACATATGATACGAAATAGAACCGTCTTTTCAAGCCGAAAACAATGAGCTATAGTTTATCAGGGTTGGGTAAATTCACTATTTCGACAACTCGCTATTTCAGCCAAAACACCGAACTGTTGCCATGGCCAACCTCTACCGGCCGGTCCACCCAGAGCCCTCTGTACCTGCGTTAGCATACCAGAGCATAGCTCCAGGCGGAGCTAGCGCCACAGTTACGAAGGCGTGCCATTGGGACTCGCCTTGATTCCCCCGATTCCCCCTAGGGACGGAGGCGGAACGTGTAGGACCCACCTTGATCCCCCTGAAACTAATCCAGTTACGGAGGCAGGCCCTGAACTCGCCTTGATTCCCAACCTAGTTACGGAGGCGGACCATAGGACTTTGCCTTGATTCCCCCTGTGGTTGACCGCTGCCACCTCGCCCGGCCAGCGTCAACGGGAGATTGGCCTGGGGCCGGGGTCACCCTGGCTAGGCCAGGTTTCCAGCGCCCAGTTCCGGCGGTACGTGGGCCATTCCAGAGGTGCGTGTCCGAATCATCGACACCCCCTTCTCAAGCCCGGACGTTCCCCCTCAGCTGTCAAGAGGCTTGGAAAAAACGTCTTATCTCGTCTGACCCGCACACCAGCCTGGTGCAGGACAGTCATTCCTAGTGTCCACCCTCCCCAAGGAAAGAGGGCAGAAGGAACCAGAGCACGCGTTTCGGAAAGAAGATGAAATCCCGTTCACTAGGTAAGAGAGGGGCTCCCGGACGGCCCCGCGACCAGCTCCGATTCTCGACGCAGGACCGACCAGGGGAGCCGCCCACCATCTCACCGGACCGAAACTTCCGCCGGAGCCAATGCAGAGGAGCACGACAAGCCGCATAAGGCAACCTACTGCACCAGCAACCCTAGGGACGGAGGCGGAAGGGCCGTAGAGGCGCACGACTCGCCTGTGAACCCCTGTAGGGGGAGCGAACTGTTGCCAGGGAGGTGACTCGCTATTTTTCTGTGACGGTGATTCGCTATTTTTGTGTGATCGCACTGCATGTGGACAACTCGCTATTTTCCCCGCTAGCCACCCACTCCATACAAGACCGTGTCAAAGATTACCGGCGAAAAACCAGCTAATTATGAAGTGGGTCAAAAAAGGGAGTGGGCCATAATTAAGTGAGTAGCCCAGTTAAATGGTACGTCCAGACGGGTGTTTTAGGAAAGTGTTGCGAAAGTTTTTTTCTCGACGGTTTCATATGTATTTTAAGGCGCTGAATTCGAATTTAATATTTGCATACTCCTCAGGGGACGGCTTCACCCCCAAAAATCCAAAAAAAAACTTTAAATTTTGTGACTTTTCTTTCAGTTTTTATATATTTTTTTTAGTGAAAACTAGTCGGTTTACCAAAGAATGTGTTCCATTACAAATTGAAGAAAACAAATTAAGCTACAAAATAAGTGGTCACATTCGAAGTTTGGATCAATGACTGCCAAGCTACGAATTGTCAAAAAAGGGGTAGTTTTTGAGCTTTTATGGAAAAAGTAAAAACTACTCACTTCAACTTGCTACAACTTGAAAACCAGATGAGATATGTAGAAAATTCACATATGAGATGAAAGTACAATTCATTCTGAACAAGTTCCATCTTTTATTTTTCAATTTACCTCTAGGGTGGAAAGTCGCAAAATAAAAATTCTATGACATTCAACAAAAACTGCCTATTCTATGGTATAACCTTTTCAAGCCTATCTGAAGCAATATATCGACGTTTTCGGCTATTATGTTTTGAAAATGACTTTTTTTATACATTTATAGATTAAATAGTTTTTGCAATATAAATTGTGTCTGGTAGTCAACTACCATCTCCTACCCCTCATCCTACTCTCACCACTCTCTAACATCCCTATTTACGTCTATCTATTCATATACGGTACTGTATTATTGATTATTATGGTGAATGCTCATCATAAAAAGCCATTTGGATTTATTTTTTGAAGTATAAAGTATTCTGGCGAAGCAATTCAATAATGACTTTTTGTACTATGATTTAGCATCCCAATAGCATGAGTAATACAGTTATAGGCTATTTAAAAATAAAAATCCAAGTGGTTATTTTTTATAACTTGATGTTAGCTGGCTTCCAATTGAGGTATTGTAGCCTATTATGTATCAAGCCTCTTTTTATGAATTTATCTCTATGATGACATAATATTCAAGATTAAAATCACCATATCATAGCCTATATATGTTGTTATAGAGGAACAAATTTCAAAACATGAGGCTTGATGCTTAATACCTAATACACCAATGTTAAAGCCATGCTAATATTTACAACAATCCTACTGGACTTGTTGTAGTCATTTATTAACAATTTGGTGAGTTTAAGATGATGGTTTGTTGAGAAAACGGTTATTTGATTGAATAGTTTGTGACTGTAATCTCGATTGTGATTATGATTGATTTTTCATTTTATTATAAACATCAAGGTAATTTGATTATAATGTAATGTGAAGAACCTGAATAAACTCTATCAAACCTCTAAGTTAAGTGTTATCAATGAATGAAGAAGAAGCCAATAAGTTACAAATATGTGTAATTCAACCAATAATCTTATCATCATCACCTTGTGTAATTAGTGATTAGATATATAGCAAAGACGTCAGCTTTGAAGTTTGAAATTTCAACTAGGAGAATGAAGTCAACTTAAAAAATTCAAGTTTATCAATAACTTATATACATTGAATTTTAAAAATGATTTTAAAAGCTATATTGAACTCAAATTTTTACAATAGGCTACCGTTGTAATGTTAATATTGATTTTATAGTGACTGATTAGATTTTTATTACAGTGGAACGCCGATTAGGCCTACCTGAACTAATTGGGACAGGGATTGATTCAGATAAGCAAAAATTCTGGAGAATTGGACATGGAATTGTATTAAAGAGAATCAATGTGTTAAACTTGGAATAAACTCTATCACATTTGTAAAGTACAGTGTAGTGATTTTAAATCAAAATGGAAAGCAAAACAAATACTGTACTAAATTACAATACAGTAAGTAACTTACAATTCAATAAGTACAGCACATTGCCTCGCCGCGCTACGATCACATCGTGAACGCTGGTTTTCAATTTAAAACTAGTATCTATCATGTTCTCAAAACAATGTTCAAATGTTGAATTACTCTCATCTTTTTGAGAATTCTCAGTCTTGTTGTAACTTTATTCTATGAAGACGAATAATCAAAATGTAATCCAATTTACAAATCTACAAAGCTGTAATTATCATAAACTTCTGACAAGATAATTTTGAGAAAATTATGAAATTGTTATCTGAGATTCATAAATTTTCTTCAAAATTCGAATAAAAAATAAGAATCTACAATTGTAATGATTTGAGACCCTCCACCATTTATCATAATGGAAAAACGTCTTGAATTTGGCGCAACCACCATTTTTAATGATTTTGGAAGAATTGAATTTGGCGGCTGCACTATTTTGTAATAATACGAGAAACCTCCATTTGTTATAATAGAAATGTCTCTGCTATTGTACTTACAATATGGGCGATAAATGTATAGAAAAAGAAAAAAGTACCTATTTAAAGATTTTATGAAAGGGGGCGTCCACCAGTTCCCAGACGGGAACACTGTAATTTATTTAAGTCAAAGTTTTTATTGACCAAGAATCTATAAGAGTTTCGATATTATAACACACATGAATCCTAATTTATGTATTCCAATATTTCTTAAAACAAAGGTGTCGAATTTTACCTGATTAATTTTTATTTCTTGTCTGAAGAGTTTTTTTAATTTAAGTTATTTTTTATTTTATTCTAAATCAATTTTATTTAACGCTTTGATTAAAAGTTATTTGAAGAAATTATAATTTTAATTTGATTTGAAAAGTAAATAATTGATCATATTTATTTTATTCAAAACTTGATTGAAATTTATTTTAACAAATTAATAAAAAAAGGCAGTATTAATTTTGGAAAGAATAAAATTGAAGGAAATATGATTGGGACGATACCAAAACCACTGATGGTCAATCCTTGATGGTCGCCATGGCAGAATGGAAAGCCACACCGAAAAGTTCAGGTCCCAGAACTGTCTCAGGAGGAAGACGGCGAAAGAGTGAGTTTTGAAACGATTTAATTTAGTAGAAAAATATTGGAAACTATTCCGCTAGCTGGATGGAGGGGAGTCTAGAAGCCTAGCCCCACTCCTCTCACAGCACAACGTATTTGGATAATTTCGTCAACAAAATTCTGAGAGCTTCATTTTCTGAATTTAAATTTAAAAGGAAAAAATAAATAAAATGATGATTAAAATAATGCTTAAACTTTGGGGATCTGTCAAACCTTATGTTTCATGACACAATATACAAAATCTTCTATTAAATACCGGATAATATAAACCTAATAATACAAACTATGTAGTGAACCATATATTGGTGGACTGATTGATCTTCGTGTAAGGTCCTATCTGGCTCTCTCTCTCATATAATAGATTACTGTACCGTAATGACATACGGTAACTTGAAGGAAGAGGTGTGAAAAGAGGTCATGATCATGTACAACACCAATGGGAATGATAGATAGGCCTACTTCTCGAAAAAATACATTTGATGTCAAGAATTAGCAGTAGGTATTTAAAGAAATAATTACACATAGATATAATTACAACGGGTTGTGGCCTATTTAATGTACATGGTTTAATGACAATTGATTGGAACTGTGAAGATCACAATGTTTCATCAAATTCATAATTTTTAAAATAATATTGACCGATCACAATGTTTCCTACAATTTGAAATAAAATTCATAATTCTCAAACCAATATTGACCGAGCTCGAGTCATTTTCCCATCTTGCCAGAATGTCTTCTTTGCTTAGACAGACTAAAATATTTGAATTTGATTTTTCCTACAATTTTAAATCAAATTCAAAGTTCTCGGATCAATATTGACCGAGCTGCACAGACTTGCCTCAAAGTTTATTAGATATCAGCTCTAGCGTCAAAGTTTGCATTCCCCTCCTAGACAGATGAGTTCTATTGATGGCGGACTGTGGCACGAAACAGCCAGTTGCCTGACCTGGCCTGCCGAGCTGCAATAGCCAAAAAGTAATTTCGCTATTTCTCAAAAACACGCAGTTGTCTAAATAGCGAGTCACCTCCCTAGCGACAGTTCGGTGGTTTTGGATAAATAGCGAGTTGTGGAAATAGTGAGTTGCCCCGTCCCGTTTATCAGGATCCGTTCACTCTTACAAAAGTTAGGGGTGTCCTTATTCTATTATCCTTGAATGTCCTTTGTATCAAAAATAATATGGATTTGGAGCAGTGAAGTATTTATTCTGAAGTGATCCATGTAGACTACGAAATACAGGAAATATAGGATCTATTTGAGCTTTATATGTCTAGCCTAACATCAAAATATTGAAAAAACCACCTGTAGCCTGTTTTTTTTTTGGAAAAGTGATTGCTAATGTTCCAAAAATTGGTCAAATGTCAATTTTTGGTATTTTCCAAACTCAATTTTTTACGCTCTACAACTTTTAGAAAGAATGGTAATACATTTCTCTGTTACTTTATGAGCTACATAACAATTTTAACAATTTTTTGGAAAATTTGAAAAAATGTGTTTTGAATGAATGTAAAACGTGATCTATTCGACCGATTTTTGTTTTCTTTTTTCAATTGACACAGAATTTTGTCCTCTACAATTTACTACGAGAATGTACCTATATAAATGTGGACAATGTTTTAGTTATAGCGAAAAACTAAAAAAATGCATGGTTTTCTGGCTGTCAAAAGTTGTACGGGGGGAAATTTTGTGTGCACTTTTCGAATACACATTATTGGGACCCTAATGAAGCAATTAAAACAATGAAATCGCATACACCACCTTTTGCAGAAAAAAATCCCTGAGTACTGGTCTATTAGGACAAAATTACATTTCATTAGGTGGTTGAAAGACCCTGAAGTGTACTACTTACCCATAAAACCTAACAACATACATTATTGTTGATTGACGATAAATAATTCGAAAGTAGCTTTTGACATACCCATGTACAATGTTGTCAAAAGTTACCTCGAGTAATGTCGAGTAGTAACCAATAGTAACCTCAAGTTATTTACAGTTGATCAACAATAATTTTCTAGCTTTTCAGTCAATTTTCTCATATTATTGAAGTTCATTTCATTAATATTGAATAAATACTTGTTTGTTTTGAATAATATTAGAATTAATCTATTTGAATAATAATAATTGAGCGGAGCGAAGCAAAGCTCTATTCATAATGGATTAGGAAAGTAACTATTTGTAATGCTACTCCTCGGCAACCGCTCGACGGATTTTATTTAAACTTGCCATGGTGATAGTAAACATGGACGACCAGATTATAGACTATTAAGCATTTTGAAAATTTGCATATTAAGGACGAAAAAATGAAAAAAGGATTGCTTACACATTATTTGATAATATATTCATGCTCTCTGCACTGCAGGCTTGCAACTTAGCATCAGTTTTGAGAAACGTTCTTGGTCAGAAATGTCTATTATGCTCTTCAAATCATGTTGGAATCACTGGAAGAATCGGTTCCTCATTGAACCCTCATGGCGCAGTGGTTAGCGATGTGGACTATTACAATTCACCTTACCGATCACGGGGGTTTTGAATCCTGAGCAGGACATTTTTTTGCCGATTGTTTTCAACTTTGAACAGCTTTTAATATTATTTTACATAGAAGTGGAAGTAATAAACGGTCTTTTGAAATTGTTTGATGAAAAAAAAATGAGAATTAAAAATTAAAAATTGAAAATTGAAAATTGAAAATTGAAAATTAAAAATTAAAAATTAAAAATTAAAAATTAAAAATTAAAAATTAAAAATTAAAAATTAAAAATTAAAAATTAAAAATTAAAAATTAAAAATTAAAAATTAAAAATTAAAAATTAAAAATTAAAAATTAAAAATTAAAAATTAAAAATTAAAAATTAAAAATTAAAAATTAAAAATTAAAAATTAAAAATTAAAAATTAAAAATTAAAAATTAAAATTAAAAATTAAAAATTAAAAATTAAAAATTAAAAATTAAAAATTAAAAATTAAAAATTAAAAATTAAAAATTAAAAATTAAAAATTAAAAATTAAAAATTAAAAATTAAAAATTAAAAATTAAAAATTAAAAATTAAAAATTAAAAATTAAAAATTAAAAATTAAAAATTAAAAATTAAAAATTAAAAATTAAAAATTAAAAATTAAAAATTAAAAATTAAAAATTAAAAATTAAAAATTAAAAATTAAAAATTAAAAATTAAAAATTAAAAATTAAAAATTAAAAATTAAAAATTAAAAATTAAAAATTAAAAATTAAAAATTAAAAATTAAAAATTAAATTATCTCACTAAGTTATGGCATGAATTTGATTGAAATCTGGACAAAGTGATTTTTGTATTATTATTATAATTACTATTATTATTATTATTATTATTATTATTATTATTATTATTATTATTATTACTATTATTATTATTTTTATTATTATTTAGTCCAATCAATATAGCCTGTCCACACGATTGACACAGGTATAGAGTGCATGATATATTGCCCAATTTTTGACCTCGGGGATTTGTTTAGACTAGTTGGGAGGTTAACATACTAAAAGTCCTCGGACCTGGGGGGTGAGCATAGGGCGGGAGAGGGTTTTAGAAGGTACAATTTTTTAGTTTTTCGCATATTACCCGAAAACGGTTGATCCTAGAGAAAAGTGCTCTGAATAGAGATTAAAGAGGACTAAAATCGATTGAAAAAAAGAAAACGAAAATCGGCCGAAAAGATTTTTTTTACATTCCATCAAAGCTACCATTTTTAAAAAAATCCCAAAAAATTGTCCTAACTGCTTTTAAATGTGATGTAACTAATAAAGTAACAATAAATCCACTACCCCCTCACACTAAAAGTTGTCAAGCATGAGAAGTAGAGTCTAAATAAAATATCAATATTGATATTTGACCTATTTTTGGAAGTTTAACAATTACTTTTCCAAGAATGGAATTCCTCCAAATTCAGCTACAGGTGGTTTTTGTCAATATTTTGATACTGAAATATACATAAGAGGTAATGACTATATTCAAGGTGGTGTCAGGTAATCACTGATATGTATGTAGTCAATGATATGTATCATTCCCCATCAGAATACTTATTTTACTGCTAAAAATCTTGACTATTTGCAGTACAAAGGACCCTTCAAGGATAATAATCTAAGGACATACCTAACTTTCGTAAAAGTGAACGGATCTTAACAAACTATAGCTCATTGTTTTCAGCTTCAAAAGGCGGTTCTATTTCATATACTATGTGTTCAATTCGGACAAAATTGAAGAATTTCATTAACCTAAGTACTTTGATAAGTAATTCCTTTCGATGGTGTTGAATAGCTCAAATTTAAATTATAGCAAGATTTTTAAATCGAAATTTGAGTCGGGGCATCTTCACAGTGCTGACAAAATTTGCAGAGAAAGCTGCATAAGTGGCCTTGGCCTTAATGTGATATTTTTATTGTACTGTGTGAAGGAGGCAAAATGGGTTTTTTACCTGATGTATTTATTAATAAAATTATTTATTTATTTGCATTCATTCAATATTTCTCAACGTGCTAACAAACAATTGAAGCTTGTTGTGGAAATACGCCACAACTCTGTCCGAGTTTCATTCAATAGACTTATTTTCCAAGTATTATATTGATTTTCCTCTATAATTTGCTACTGAATAATTATTTTCAATAATCAGAGCTCATTTTGAGATCAAAAAAGGTACGTCAAATCAAAGAGGATTCTAGGTTTTATTGAGAGTTCTATTATTCTATGGTCAAATGCTGTATTCACAAAGTTGAACCACCCATAGAGAAAATGACTCCAGCTCGGTTAAATTATTGATTTGGTCTCAATCGTAGGAAACATTCTGACCTTCAATTTGAGACCAAATCAATATTTTTTTAACCAATATCGACCAAGCTGGAGTCATTTTCTCATCTTGCCTTATTTTATCAAAATAAACACTATCTCTTGAGAAAACATTCACTTAAAGTTGCTGCTCATATTTTATATTCTCATTTCATAGAATAGAATATTAATATATGAGCCACTTTCAACATCAGCTAGGTTTAGCTAGGGTTAAAATACCGGGATGAAACTTTTGAGTCCACGCTTCAATCACTTTTTGACAAAAAGAAAGCTGGCTCCGCTCAATTTGCGGCTGCCTCCGCATGCGCTTCTCTAGTAATAATAATATTTGAATCAATCTCTTTGAATACTAATAATTGTAGAAGGTGGTTTCTTGATCCATGAGGAGCTGCTGTGTGTTAATATTCACTACGATATTTCACCGACAATGCAGTCAAGATCTCTTACAGAAAGTTGCCTTCTGTAAACAAATCTTAACTGCATTGTCGGTGAAATATCCTA
Organism: Sogatella furcifera; assembly: GCA_017141385.1. Taxonomy (NCBI): domain Eukaryota; kingdom Metazoa; phylum Arthropoda; class Insecta; order Hemiptera; family Delphacidae; genus Sogatella; species Sogatella furcifera. Next base: position 19,151,767 of record CM029560.1, read on the forward strand.
GTGAATACTAATAATAGTATTTGGGTTAATATTTTTGGATAAGATACTAATACTATTTGAATTAATTATTCTTACCTTCAGTGCTTTCATATCACTTCCAAGTCCATGGCCGACCAGAATAGTTTTTTCATTGACGAATTTAAACAGATCTCTGTGGATATCTGCGAGAGTGGTGTTCACGTTCTCGAGATCCTTCTCTGCCACACCAGAGAATCTGCAATAATTGTGATCAGTAAAAATGCGAACACCAAATTCAAATCATGGATTGAAACTATACCAATTTGGAAACGGAAGTATTTAAATTATTATTCTTCACACTGATTTCTTCACACAAGAAGCTGATTTCTAGTTTGCAGGTTTACAAATTTGTTTCGAAAAAAAACAGATGGTTGCAAAAGAAGATTAGCTGAAGATAGAAATTCCACAGCTAATTCTAACAGTTCACAACTACAACGATAAAAAAATACCTTCAAGATCCCAATATTGCAATGATAAATAAACCAGCTTTATGGTTTATTTGATACGATAAATCACCAGACATTCTGACAAAATGACTCCAGCTCGGTCAATATTGGTTCAAAATTTAAAAATTCGGTCTCAAATTGTAGAGCAATATTTTTTTTACAATATGAGATCAAATTAATAATTATTGATCCTATATTGACTGACCTGAAGTCATTTTCCCATGAACATATAGCAGAATGTTTCCTACATTTTTGAGATCGAATTGATAATTTTTGAACCAATATTGACCGAGCTGGAGCCATTTTCCCATCTTGCCAGAATTCCTTCTTTTTATCTAATCCAATGGTAATTAATGGTAAGCAGTTATTTATGAAAAACAATATTGAAGAGAAGAATAATACCTTGTGCAGTAGTCAATTATTGGGTTGAGAGGTTTGCAGAAAGATTCGTAGACCACCTTTCTCTCGTGATTGATGACAGTAACTCGAGTCAACTCATGATCTTCGGTGGTGTGACACATTTCGCAGTCGATGGCATATATACCCGGAAACTTGTTCTCATCCTTGCACGGCGGGGCCTTCACGAAGCCGGGCATACGTTCGTAGTTAACGACGTCACGAACGTGGTACTCAGAAACAATACACGGCTTGTTCTGTCCACAACATGCCCAAACGCGTTCCCTGTATTTACCTAAAAATACACATAAAACAAATACATAAATATTTTCAAATATTGTTAATTCATTCATTCAACATAAAAGTCGTACTTATTAGGCTTTCTTCTTGATAAATAAATTATACATACATATAGCCATGGCCTTGAAAAGGGCAACTATGTAGTCTAGTGTATGTTTGAGCGATGGAAGTTGTAAAGAATAAAATTCTGAAGAAATGGCGGTGACTGAGTATTTCTTACCAAAATTTCATGAATCGTGATCAAAAGAATACAAAATAGACAAAACATTTCTGTGGGTATGTCCTATGGAACTTTTTCTCTACTTGATGTCAGGAATCAACCTGAGAAGTATTGCACATTCCTCCTGAAGCACAAAAAATGTGTTTTAGCATATTTTTCGATTAATCCAATAACCGTTAGAGTTACAAACTTCTTATGGTTCCAATAAATTCCTCCGCTGATTCAAATATTTTTGAAAAATGTAAATTTTTCACCATTGTTATATCGGTAACAAAACGTTTTTTGGGATATGTCCCAGTCCCATGGAACTTTTTCTCTAATTGGTGTAAGGAATCAGCTTTAAAAATGTTGCACACTTTTCTTAAAATACTTTGTATTAGGAATACTTACTACCCAAGGTTTTCGATGACTGTCTGCGATCGTTATGGTATGTACATTTACGCTCAATACTAAAGTTGTTCTCATCCACGGAGAATTTTTGGCCACAATTAAGGCAAATATTGTATGATTTGCCATAGCTACGCGCTCCTTCATTAAAAAGAATCTTCATGCGGGCGCAGCCTGGGTCGGTGGGATGTTCTACTGGTATGCCTTGCTCGTACAAGTCTTTTACGACAAAATTGACAAAGCAGTCGTACAGAGGCGTTCCTAAAAAAATAAAAAGCATGGTCGGATAAACTGTTCATCCTGTTCCTAAACCGGTTCCAACTAGTGATCTAGAAATTAGTAAGATTGGAGAGGGTGGATGGTTAATTTAAGAAAATACACTGGGTGTATATTATTTTCAAAGTGTAGTCTATGTATAAGGTGAATTTTTACAATTATCTCTCACTGGAACAATTTTGTGATAGTTCTTAAATCATTGTGCTTTCATTATGAATAAATCACTTCATCTTACCAGATACATTGTCAGAAGTAAATAAATAAATCAATTTTATTTCTCAATAAACAAAAGTACAAACATAATCATAAAACTTCTGTGACATTACAAATAAGTACTCTGAATACTGAGAAGAGACACTATGACACTAGAGACACTATGTGGGAGATGCCATCAAAGTTCAAAATTTTGAATTATTTTTCTTGTAAGAAATAAGAATGATAATTTTTTTATTTATTATTGCGGATGATGCCCACATAAGCATTTTAGCTTGTGCGTGGGTAATGGATCTTGAGTGCTAAGGTAATTGATGAGGTGAAAAACAGCTATGCCACTGGGATTCGAACCCAGACCTGCGGCAGTGCTAGCGGACTGAAGGTTGTGATGCCCTAGCCCACTGCGCCACCGAGGCCGGTGGCTGATAAAACAAAAACTATGCAAGCAAAAGAACTAAGGATAAGGTTGAAGAGTAGCAAATATTTGCAAATGAATGCAAAAATCGAAGAAAAAAACCAACAATGTATAAAAACAATATAACCTACTCCAAACATGAGATTATAGTGAAAAGAAAGACATTGCAATGGAAGTGCTTAATGATGTGATTAATAAGAAGAGTTGAATGATACAGTAGAAATGAATGGTACAATATTAAAGCGATGAATTAAATAATATTGGGATATAAGTAAATGCAAAAATAATGAAGTAACGTAATTAATGATACGAGTCGACAAAGCCTTACCTAAAAGAGAAACATTTGTTCCGTACCTTCTTAGCTTTTACTTTATATAATAATTCTATTGTGAATCTTATTATGTTTTCCAAGATGTATTGGTATGCATGTTAAATTCTCTATTAAGTTCCACAAAAATGCAAGTTCAAAATGTGGATTTAACTGATTTTTTAAATAGATTCTCGATCTCATCTATTGTTAAAAGCCATTTTTTAATTTCTTTTTTGAATTTTGGAAAGACGGTTTGATTTTTTGCTCTGAAAGGAATTGTATTGAATATTTTAGGGGCTACATATAGATAGAATCTACGAAAACATTCTTTATTTGGGTTTGGAGATATAAAATTCCCAGTCGAACGAAGTCCATAATATCCTTGCCACGTGTCAAGATTACCACTCCTATTATAAAAGCATATCAGTACTTTGTAATAATACAGGTACCTTAACGGCAAGAGATCCCATTCCCTGAATAGCGGCAGTGAGCTTGTTAAACGGTGCACGCTAGCTATTGTCCGCATGATATACTTTTGGCCTGTAATGACTGGTTTAATGATTGAGAAATAGGCACCTCCCCAGACTGTTATTCCATATTGGAGCCTACTCTCGACAAGTGCGAAGTATAGAGATTTTAACAAATACCTGGGACAGAGTTTACGGATGAAATATAATTTCCTGCATGTTACTTTTAATTCCTTCCTCAATTTTTGTATATGATGAGCCCAACTGAGCTTAGAGTCCATGATTACACTCAAGTATTTAACAAACTCTGACTCTAAAATTTGTTCACAATCACAATTGACGTTTGTATTCTTGCATCTGGTAGTATGTGAGGGAATAGCTAGTAGGGGCCTATCATTTCTAGATTTAAATTGATAAACTAATATATGTGATTTCTTAGTGTTAATTTCAAGGGAATTTTTCTGGAACCATAGATTCAGGTGGCGTACGTCGGTTGTAATCATCTGTTTCAATTGATCATTTGTTTCGGCGCAATAGCTCAGCTCTGTGTCGTCAGCGAACGCTGTGAGTGAGCCATTGAGAGCTCCATCACATAGATCATTTATATAGACTAGAAATAGTTCTGCTGAAAGTCCTGACCCTTGTGGGACGCCGCATGATTGGTTTGAATATCTTTCTTCGCTAATTGCGTCACCTACTCTAACCTGCTGCGTTCTATGTATAAGGAAGCTAGCAAACCACATGTTACACACTCCCCTTACGCCGGCGCAATTCAATTTGTCAATTAGGATATCATGCTTCACAGTGTCTTACGCCTTTCTTATATCCAGAAAGAGACTAGCACATTTTTTATTAGAGTTCATGCCGTTGTAAATAGCTGACGTTAATCTAAGCATAGCGTCTTCTGTGTAAAGTCAAAGTTTATTAAAAATAGATTATTTATTTAGAAGTTAAGAGAACATAATTCAGTATTCGAAGCAGCATGTAACAGTACACTACTATTATTTAATACAATCGCACCCATAAAATAGTGAAAGTAATACTGTAGTAAAGTTGATAAGGTAAATCAACATTGCAAAAATACAAATGAACTACTATAATAACATAGGACATTGCACACAATCATCAGAAACTGAGCTATTAAAATAGAATATTTTGGATGAGCTAATTTAGTCGTCGTGCCATTGTACATAGTTACAATAAACTTCCAGGTTATGGGATATAACAATCAATGACTAATTAAAAAAATTATATGAAATACCCACAACATAGCTCAATAGGAACATAATAACAAATTCAACGTAATAAAAATTAATAATAATCAGGTTAACTAGTCTATACATTTTAGATTTTTCTGTATTTAAAATAGGACTAAAATATAGAGTGATTCAAAAAGAGCGCCGGCTTTAATATATAAAATTAAGAGGTTTATTTAAACGGAAAAACATGATATAAATGATATATATAAATCTATAATAGTTACCAATATATATATATATATATATAATAATTTAATTATATAATAACATGTTCATCCGATCTCATGTATGAGAAATGATGTCATGCATGTTACATCCTCTACTGCGCTGCCACGCATCAACTCTGTCCATTCAATTCACTATTATAGATAGACTGGTCGAGCAAAGAAGAAATTCTGGCAAGAGGGGAGAATGATTCCAGCTTGGTCTATATTGATTCAAAAATTATAAATTTGGTCTCGATTTGTAGAGCAGCATGTTTACTACAACTTGAGAAAAAATTTACAATTTTTTAATCATTATTGACCGAGCTGGAGTAAATTTCCCATTTTGCTAGAATGTCTTCTCTGCTTGGATAGACTATATTGCTGAAAAAGTCACGGGTTGGAACGCCGTTTCACCTGGCATTTATTACAGTATAATTTTTCTACAGAATTATTCACATCATTACCAAAGAATATGGAGATATACTTTATATTCACTGTCATTACTCATGCACAAAGAATTGTAATCATGTGTGCAACAAAACAATAAATAGAAAATTAGGTGATATACGTACCATAGGTGTATGAGGGATTAAGCGGGTCTTCAATTGGATTTCTCTCTGAAAATGTAATTAATGTTTAAACAATCATATTTAATAGATTAAACCAATACAACTATGATAGAAATTCGAAAATACGTATAATAGCCTAGTTTCTGTTCCCTACTTAGAAAATGAAAATAAAATGGCAATGGTTGCTAACTTAAACTTAAGGGTGGGCGGTAGAGGACGGCAAACTGCCGAAAGCAAAATCAAGCCCTATAAGAACAATACAATTTTTATCAATCTCTTGGAGCAGATAGAGCCTCTATTTATGGACAGAATTTCACGTTCTTTATGTCATTGGAAAGAGAATTAAATCCTCCAGGGGCGTGACTTTTTACTTTTTATTTTATTTTGATAATTAGAGTTCAATACTTTTATAGTTATACGATAATTATTAAAATAAACTAAAAATCGAAAAAGTGAAAAGTCACGCCCCTGGAGAATTTAATTATCTTCCCAATGACATAAAGAATGTGAAATTCTGTCCATAAATAGAGGCTCTATCTGCTCCAAGAGATTGATAAAAAGTACATTGTTTTATGGAAAGTAATTCGGCCGTTCGGCAATTGCCGACTACTACTGCCCACTCTTAAAAGTGGGTGGTAGTGGACGGCAAACTGCCAAACGGCAAAATCAAGCCCCATAAGAACAATGTAATTTTTATCAATCTCTTGGAGCAGATAGAGCCTCTATTTATGGGCATAATTTCACTTTCTTTATGTCATTGGGAAGAGAATTTAATTCTCCAGGGGCTTTACTTTTTACTTTTTCGATTTTCAGTTTATTTTAATAATTATCGCATAATTAATTAACTGTAAAAGTATTGAACTCTAATTATTGAAATAAACTAAAAATCGAAAAAGTAAAAAGTAACGCCCCTGGAGAATTAAATTCTCTTTCCAATGAGATAAAGCACGTATAATTCTGTCCATAAATAGAGGATCTATCTGCTTCGAGAGATTGATAAAAATTACATTGTTCTTATGGAGCTTGATTTTGCCGTTCGGCAGTTTGCTGTCCACTACCACCCGCACTTAAGTGAAAACCTTTGGCTGGAATAGAAATTTGAACTCATAACCTAAAAATTTGGACAATATTTTTATGAAAATTGTGGTAGAAATACCAATGGCCGTGCTTGTTCTTTCTCCCCAATGTATACTTGTCATTATATTGATCAATTAATCAATTTACTTCTACTGAATGTTTAAAATATTGCAAAGTTGTACTAACACCATTGAAAATTTTGTTCATTCTATTTTTGAAACATTATTGAAACTAATTATTTTTCCTAAACCTACTCTAGCAGACACCAAAAATCAGTATTGGGGAGTAGCGCGCTACTTCTTTTTAGTTTGTAGTGTAACGACGCTACTTTTTAAAAGTAGCATAAATATTGTAGCGTCGCTATATTTCAAGAGTAGTATGTAGCGTAAATCACGCTACTATTCACGTTACTTTTGGTATACATCAACTCATATAATCGATAGTACAATGATCGATAAATCGATGCCACCAGCCCACTGGCCCATAATTATTTATATAACAATAAGCTATGTTATGTTATTTGCCAAAAATTTCATCAATTGAACCTCCAAAATGACACACTTTTCAATAATTTAAGAAACAGAAGCTAAGAGAAAAATAGGTCTGTGATTTTTGTTTGTTCCTGATTTGTGAATTGGAATGATTAAGTTGTAATTGGTATGATTTAGGCAGGCAAACTTGAAACTGAATCCTAAGAAGTGCAACCTGTTCAAAAGACAAGTGAATTACCTGGGACATGTGGTTTCTGACAAGGGAGTGTCCATGGATCCTGAGAAAGTATCAGCTATTACAAACTGGCCTGTGCCCAAGGACAAATCAGAAGTACGAAGTTTTCTTGGTCTTTGTGCATATTATCGGCAATTTGTGATGGGTTTCTCTGGGATAGCCAAAACACTAACAAACTTGACAGAGAAGAAGCACACCTTCATCTGGGATAAAGACTGTCAGCAGGCGTTTGACACACTGAAGGTGGTGCTCCCAAATCAGAAGGCAAGTTCATCCTGGATACTGATGCCAGCAACACAGCTATTGGTGGAGTACTCTCACAGGAACAAGATGGAGAGGAGAAGGTTATTGGATATTTTAGCAAAGTCCTGTCAAAACCTGAGTGCAACTACTGTGTCACAAGGAGAGAACTGTTGGCGGTAATGAAGTCAATCAGCCACTTCCATAAGTACCTGTATGGACGTCACTTCCTGTTACGAACTGATCATGCATCCCTGACATGGCTTCTACGATTCAAATCTCCAGAAGGACGAGTTGCCAGATGGATTCAATACCTGCTAGAATATGACTTCAAATCCATCCACCAAGCTGGAAAAAGTCATCAGAATGCTGATGCTCTCTCTAGGAGACCCTGTGACCAGGACTGTAAGCACTGCTCACGCCAGGAAGGGAAGGAGGCAGTGGCTAACAGGATAACTGTAGCTACAGACTACTGGGGAGGAGATGAAATGCTGAAGGACCAGGAAGAGGATCCTGATTTAAAACACCTGTGGGCTTGGAAGCGTTCTACTCAAGGAAAACCTAGCTGGCAGGAAGTAGCACCATTGTCACCACATGTTAAGACCCTCTGGGCACAATGGGAGTCAATTGTGGAAGATGGGGGAATCTTGAAGAGGGTGGTGGAGAATGCTGCTAGCAATCAGAAAAGACTGCAAATCATTGTACCAAGGAAAAGAGTTCCTGAGGCATTAAAACAGCTACATGATGGAGTCTCTGGTGGGCATTTTGGAGTGCATAAGACCCTGGAGAAGGTACAAGAGAGGTTCTACTGGCCAAATTCAAAAGAGGATGTCAAGAACTGGTGTAGGAATTGTGCAGTATGTGCATCTGCCAATGGCCCTATGCCTAGAAAGAGAGCCCCTATACAAAAATACAATGTGGGTGCTCTATTTGAATGCATAGCCATTGACATAGTGGGACCATTCCCAATTACTGATGGTGGGAATAAATACATCTTGGTTGCTATGAATTACTTCAACAAATGGGTAGAAGCCTATGCCTTGCCAAATCAAGAGGCAGTTACTGTAGCTGATATATTGGTGAAGGAGTTCTTCAGTCGTTTTGGCATACCATTGGAGTTACATTCAGATCAAGGAAGGAACTTTGATTCTGCTGTGTTTTCTTGGATGTGTGAAGTATTGGGAATTAACAAGACTAGGACAACACCACTGCACCCCCAATTGGATGGAATGGTTAAGCAAATGAACAGGACAATGGGAAAATACCTATCAAAGGTGGTATCTGGACATCAATGGGATTGGGATCAACACCTGCATTTCTTCCTGATGGCATACCGAAGTGCAGTTAATGAGACTACAAGGATGACTCCAGCAAGAATAGTGTTTGGGTGAGATATGCGACTACCCTGTGACTTGGAGTGTGGATGCAAACCTGGGGAGGACTTGGAACAAGAAGACTACACCAGCAAGCTCTGGAAGCAGATGGATGAGATTCATGCAACCGTCTGCACAAACATCCAGGTAACCAGTGTCATGATGAAGCAGTGCTATAACATTAAGGCCAACCATGGAGGATACCAGGCTGGTGACATGGTATGGTTGTACAATCCTCAACAACGTCATGGATACTCTCCCAAGTTGCAAACCTCCTGGGATAGACCTTATGAAGTGGTCACAGGGATCAACAATGTGGTCTACAGGATCAAGAAACCAAGAGGTACTCCATGCATTGTTCATTTCAACTGACTGGCGCCTAATCATGGAGACAATGCTGTAAGGGGAGTTCAAGAAGTAAAGGCTCTTAATCCTGCCATCTCTGATTTTGAAGGATTCATGGCCAATCTGGGGATGTCACTGGATGAAGGAATTGTCACCATCAGTAACCAGGACTTATTCACCCTACCAAAGAGCTATGCCTTGGCACATTGCATTGTCAGGAATGTGGGAGCTATGAGAGGAATAGCTACAGTCTTCAGGACAAAGTTTGGAAGATTGGATGAACTGAATCTCCAGAATCCGGCTGTGGGGAAAGCACTTCATCTTCAGGATCAGAACCAACATCTGTTCTATTTGGTGACAAAAGACCAACCCCAGCAGGAGTCAACATATCAGGCTCTGTGGCAAAGTCTGATGCATCTACAAGTTGCATCAGTTCCTGGGAGTGAAGCAGCTTGGAATCCCAAGACTGGGCTGTGGCTATGACAGATTGGACTGGAAGATTGTGAGACCAACGATTGGAAGAATCTTCAAGGACACTGGAATCAACGTCACCTGTTGTGTCTTCAACCCATGGGCAGTTACACAAGTTAATCCATTGGTGCCAGCTTCTACTGTTTGAACTTCCAAGATGGATCTGGACTGTTCTGGGACAGAACAGTTTTAAGGAGGGGCAGTGTTACGGAATTTGACAGTGTCTGATGGCCTTGAGACGGTTATACAACAAGTGATAGAAAAGGCGGGTATGGGGAGGCTTTGTGTCAACAAACAAGTGCATTGTTTAGTATCAATGTTTTGTAAACAAACAATTATCTTGAATTCTCTAGAAGCCATTATACCAGAACTTTCCAGCACTCTCTCGTTAAATCTCATAATCTTTTATAATGTCGGAGTGTTTGAACTACCATTGAGTCTTACTCGAGCATTGAATCTAGTTGTGTCAGTTATATTGTGTGATGGACCAGACGTTGTATATAGACACTCTATAGTTATATTTATTCTGTTTATTAGTCAGTTCATATTTCTTCTTAGTGTAACTTGAATACTGTTCTCATTTCTTATTCAGTGCAGTGTTAATGCCTACTGGGTCTCAAATCCAGACCTGGCAGTGCTAGCAGACTGAAGGTTATGATGCCCCAGCCCACTGCGCCAACCAGGCTGGCAATTTGAAATGCTTCATAAACTACTTTTGTATAAACTACACAAGTTCAAGTCTCAGACTCATCATCAAAATGAACAGAAAATACAGCATTGAAATCGCAAAAAGTAAATTAATCAAACCCCATGAGAATTTTCCAATAATTAAGAGACTAACCAACAGGGATTTCCCCTGCTAGAACAGCCCCTTCTCGCCTTATACTTAGACTTTTATGTGCCATTTTGGTTCGATAATTGCCTCCATTTGCGTTCCTAGCAATCTCCTCCTCTGCATCTACAGCCTGAAACAATCAAACAAACATTATATAATTTTATTTGAATAACTGTAATTTCATCATTTTATCTTCAAGTATTTTGACACTGAATAAAATATATTTTTACATTTTGGCTAATAAATGGATTTTCCATTCTATTATAATAATGTATTCATTCAATGTAAACTCTCAATTATAAGCTATAAGTTTTATCAAGCAGAGAGAACGAAACGATTACTATGTGGCGTGACAATGTCAAAACCACATTTGAGGCGACTGGACCCTCTCAAATAAGGGCTGCTCATCGCAGTCGAAGGGAAAAACTGATCTTTTCAGAACAAAATGAGTGAAAATTGTCAGTTGATAAGTAAGTAACTATCAATGAAAAGTTTAGAGTCTCAAGATCATTCTTTTGGTTGTGTATTCCATTACAGGCACACAAGCCAACGGCTTTTAAATCAAGTAGGTACTAAGATTTCTATTTGAGATAAGTATTCACAAAATACAAGGAAATCATAAGAGATAATTTAAAGTGTCATGATAATAAAAATTGTGCAAAATGAACGAGGATCGATTGTCTATTATCATATTCACAATAAGAAAAAGTAGTCATCATACTCAAAAAAACTATTTTTTTTGTGATCATCAATAGCCTAGATATTGAGGAATAGCCTCCTTTGGGAGATTGTCTGTCGTTAGTAAAGACAGTCAGTCTTTTCCCATCTCTGGAGGAATAGCAATTCTTGCATTACACTCTAACTGATCAACTGGATGTTATTAAGAGGTGTCGTTTGGTTACAGAAACTGGCTTATGGTTGAGATGATCACCGTGCTTACCGCACGTTACCTACATACTTCATTCAATAAGTACGGTATCGAAACTGGTTCACTGTAGCCTCAACCGAGCTTTATAGGGGGATCCAACCAGTGGAGATCGATAGATGGGATCTTTACAAATAAGAATCACTGTGGTTTAGTCGCCTACGTCCATTAGTTGAGGCAGGAGGTCGATTTCTGCGCCGAGTGTTTTTACCTCGCGACGCAGCACAAACATGGAGCTTACCATTGAGGGGACCTACAATCCAAATTTTTGCTTCAAACATGAAAAATCTGCGTCGGAGGCCCTCTCCCTTGTTAAAGAGGCATTTGAAGAAGACTCCTCAGTCCTCAAGTCGAGCAAGAACTTTTCAGGGGGTACAAAATGTTTTAGGAAGACTAAGAACTCGTTGAAGTCGATTTTGGCATTTGACGCCTGACAAACGCTTGAACTGTGGCTTGAGAGGTGAAAACTGAAAAAATGTTGGTCTCTGACAGGCGTATAATAGTCGCTTGCATCAGTGAGAAGAATGGTCTTGTAGTGGAAATCATCCACACTATCGAAACAGTTGATTTGGCAAATAGAAAAACCGTGAGGAACTTTCCAACTGTGGCGCGTTGCCACAGTGCGATTGTTGGGCAGCATCTACTGACAAAATTCTGTGTTGCCAAGTCATATCAACCCCCTAAACAATCCACCTGCCTTTTTTCTTACTTCTATGAGTGAAAAAGCCGCTGATGACTCTGATGGCTTGACTTTGGCTTCCAAACAGCTGCAACGCGCTTTCAAAACACTTGGCGCAAAAATCGACTTCCTGTCTCAACGAATGAACTTAGGAGGCTAAAACACAGTGCTCCTGAACGGTAAAGAATCCCTATACTGAGCCCAACCAGTTGAACCCCCCTCCACGTTTCTGTTGAGACTACAGAGAACCAGTCTCGATACTTACTGAATGGACCTTGTATATCCTGGATGATGATTCTGTCTGGGTGCGTGGTGGTGGGTGTCTTCGGCTCGGTCGGTGTCGCTTCGGGTCTGTGGGTTCTATTTAAGAATTCATAGGTTTTGGACCGGTATTGGCCGGGATGGAGTCGTTTTCCCGTCTTGCCGAGATGTCTTCTTTGCTTGGACGGACTGTATAGTGGAGTGAATATGAAACTGGCAACCAGCAACCAGCTGGTAGGCCCTTAGTGGGCTCATGAGCCGTGAACAAACAAAACAACAAATTGAAGAAGTAAGAATTGTAGAGAAGCACTTAACATTTTTGTCAATGGCTCAACAGTCCATGAAGGGCCTATACCTAATACCTGGTTAACAGTTTCATATTCACTCCACTATACAGGTACACCAGAAATCGATAATCATCAACCAGGATAGATGTAACATGTGGTTAGAACGTTGATCCTCTCATCCATAAGCCAGTTTCCGTAACCAAGTGACGGCGCAGAACACCTCTGAATAACATCCAGTTGATCAGTTAGAGTGTAATACAACAATTACTTTTCATCCAGAGAAGGGGAACGACTGACTATCTATACTAACGAAAACCCAATTCGCTTAAGGAGCACTGGCGGCTCGTGCCCACGAAACAGGTGAAGAGCCCGTATATTTTACTATACAGCACTTCACCTGTTTCATGGGCACGAGCCACCAGCGCAAAGGAATGGACTAAACATTTTCAAATAACAATAAAAATTATTCAATAAACATTATAGGGATAAAAAGCGTTTTAGACTCAACATTTTCAAATGACAATAATAATTATTCAATAAATATTATTGGCAGGATAAGCGTTTTAGACACATGATAAATGTTGATGAAAATTCTCATAACAGGCTAGCTGATTTGAAATAATTCTGTTTCATAAATTTATTTATTAATGATACATGTATTTCGTATTATTTATTAGCGGTTTTATTAATGAGCCTGTAAGAAAAGATGAACTGAGATAGGGCTGATAGATGGCCGGCCGGGTTGGCCGAGTGGACTGGGGCGTTACAACCTTCAGTTCGCTAGCGCTACCCGGTCGTGGGATCGATTCCCACCAGAGGCATGGTCGTTTAACCACTTCATAAATCATTCTCACACTTTCCATTACCCCCACACAAGTAAAATTGAATACTTATGTGGGCATCATCCGCAAAAAAATGAACTGTAAGGAGATAGTGCTGCAATATTGATAAAATTCATGATCTATCATTTAAAATACAATCAGATTGAAACGCAAAGTCTAAAACGCCTCTTCTTCCCAAATTTAATTATTTGATACTGTATTGAAAATAATTTCATAATAAAAGTAACATTAAATAAAACATCATGAAATGACACACATCGAAAACAAATTCCAGCTACAGGCTGTACAAATAAGTGTAATATATGACGGCTAATAATTACACGTATACTATAATCTGTTCAAGCATAGAAGACATTCTGGCAAGCTGGGGAAAAGACTCCAGCTCGGTTAATATTGGTTCAAATTATAAAGTTGATCTTAAACTGTAGGAGACATTCCGATCTACAATTTGAGAGCAAATTTATAAGTTTTGTACCAATATTGACCGAGCTGGAGTTATTTTCATATCTTGCCGAAACGTCTTCTTTGCTTGGACAGACTATACTAAACTTTTATTATTTGACCAGTTCACCGATTGACAATAGAAGCTATTTACTACACCGAGTCATACAAAATTCAGAAATATTTATTATTAAAAGTTATCACAATTCAAAAAACAATTGACCAATTTACAAGCTGCATGACTTGTGTTACCGCAACCAAATAAAAAGAAAACGGAGTTGTGCATGTTTCCAAAAAAACGCAGTGTATCTTTTTTATAGGGTTGGACACTCAGACAAAGCATATATTAAGCATGATATAGAGTGGTGCAGAGGAAACGGATGTTTTTCGAACTGCTAGTACGCGGTGACGGGAGGAGGTATTGACTTCGAACGAGCGTTGGCAGACGGCCCATGGTCAATATAGAGCGTACTATATCGTGTTTTCGATGCGTAGATCTTTTTAGAAACAATGACTTTGTAGTCACTTGCAACGTCTTTTCCGTCAATATTTTAGAGTTGGACGTCGAGGTGCAGTGCCTGATCCAAATACCGTACTCCGATGGGTTGCAGCATTCAGAAGTAATGGTTCTATGATGAAAAAGTACTAGTCGTTCTGTGATGTAGCGTCACATAACCATCGCTACAGCATGTTTCTAGTCAATCGTCTAGGACTAGTGACAACTGCCGTTCAGACTCGGTCAACATTTACCGGAGTACGAACTGGAAGGGGAAGACCAGTTGGTTTATTTTTTTATCACATAACCAGTAAATTACTTCTGAATGCCCATTGGAGTACGGTATTTCGATCAGGCACTGCACCTCGACGTCCAACTCTAAAATATTGACGGAAAAGACGTTGCAATGTAACTACAGAGTCATTGTTTCTAAAAAAACCTCTCCACATCGAAAACACGATCTAGTACGCTCTATATTGAACATGGAAACTAAAATGGCATTGTATGCGTCTAACCAACGCTCGTTCGAGGTCAATACCTCCTCTCGTCGCCGCGTACTAGCAGTTCGAAAAAAATCCGTTTCCTCTGCACCACTCTGTATAAAGATAAAGCATAAATCTCAAATTATTGAGTTTGATGGATAGCAATATGATAAAATTTACACAAAATTTTTAAATTGAGCATTTCAGCTTATCAAGACAAATCTGAAAAACATGATGGTTTCAAACATGATGGTTTATGCTTCTGATTAAGGATATCTGTTTCTCAACTAACCCAGTCGGGTTGGAAAGAGTCGAGAGCAATCTCAGTTGAATTTTTACGATATTGTAGACCGTTTTCAGACTGTCCTGATAGAGCTGAGCATTGATAACAGACAACTGCCAACCGTCAATTACGTTGGAATATGATATAATATAGTGAGTACAGGGTATTCAATTTTCTAAGGCAACTAGACTGACGATAAGATACCTCACTAAAGCCTCTTTTACTGATAAAATTTTAATAATTTTTTTGATGCCCACATGAGCCGTTAGGCTCGTGCATGGGTAATGTATGTTGTCAGATGGTGTTATCAGTAAGCGATACCTAAATTATGTTTTGGAAATCAAAAGAGACAATCCATGCATTACATCAACTGTTAGTAGGTTACATCACGTACAAGTCAGACAAATCCGCCAAACTTTTTGGCGTCAGCTGTACAATCATTGACTAGCTTTACCACCCTGGAAGGAGATTAACATTTTAAGTAGCCTATTCACGTTTAATGAACAAACCGCCACCAAGTTAGAAAATAATAATAATACAGATTGAACACATATAAAAATCACAACTAACAACAATCAGTTTCAACACAATCGAGATGAAGAAAGGAGAAAAGTGAGAAGTGTGGAAACAACACCAAAACAACACTAATAGTGAGAGATATAGAGATGAAAATAAACATGATAACAGTAAGATATGAGGAGAATAAAACTATAAGTATTGAGGGGTTCCAAGGGAAGAACAAAAGAGGTTCAAGGGAAGAACGAATGAAAAAATTTACCGTCGCACACAACAGGAGACAGGAGAAGACATAACCAATGATAGATAGGAAAAATCAATGAAAGCACAAATATAAAACATAAGTATGAAAGTGGAGGAATTATGGATTACTATTTTACCAAGTAGTCGGGATAAAAAACGAAGCTGGATTGATATAGAACAAGCAGACTTTCACAAAGACTGAATACACTGAAATCAAGCGGGAAGCACAAGCTGAATTCAACGAAGGAAACGTGGAAATTATTCGAATTAAGTCCAAAGAATGCCATTTACATGCAAAAAAGACCAATGGTTACACAGAACTGGACATCAATTTTTCACTTATGAGTGTTAAATATGAATTGATTCATGTTTTGAAGGTGGAATGGAAGCTGAATTATTAACATGGTAATGAAATATAGTAATGTTATAGGAAATATACAGGGTTTCAGGAGGAAGGTGCCAAACTTCTAAGGTTGATTTCCAAGTAGAGCTGCATAAAATATACCCCCAAAATTCTTTGTTACCGAAATAATAATGGCGGAAGATTGACATTTTTTTCTAATAAAATTTATAATTTTTTAGAAGCTTCATTCAAATACAAAAATAGTCATTTCCTACGTAAAATTAGCTGAGAAATTCATTGAGACCAATTAGAGGTTTTACAAACTGTGATTTCTAATATTGTTGAAAAGAAGTAACTTGAAATTGATATAAACAAGTATTTCCAAGTAATAGGAGTTGTGGAGAGATCTTCTGAAAACGTTGAATATCCATGATTGTGTAGAACTTACTTAGAAATTATATCAAAAGGAGACAATACAGACAAAACTTGGAGCATTTGAAAAATCACTCTTTTGTCTCCTTTTAACTACATTTTTTTAAGATTTAGGAAGTTTTACAAAATTGCTACCATTCAACTTATTCTTCAGCATCAAATTCTCTACAACCTCTATAAATTGAAACTAAATACTTGTTCAAAGTTCAATATACAGTTTTTTCTCTTCAACAATTATTGGAAACCAAGTACCTTAGCATATTTTGTTCATTATAGAATTACAAACTTTTATGGTTAATTCGAGCAAAGAAGACATTCTGGCAAGTTCGGAAAATGACTCCAGCTTGGTTAATATTGGTTCAATATTTGGTCTGAAATTGTAGAAAACATTTTGATTTACAATTTGAGATCAAATTTATAGTTTTTAAACCAATATTGACCGAGCTGGAATCATTTTTCCATCTTGCTAGAATGCCTTCTTCGCTCAACCAGAATTTAACTGGTTTCATTAATAATTATCATCATAGCTAACTTTGTAAAGGAAATAATTATATTGATTAAAGCATGAAGTTCTAAGAAATTATATATTTTATGACAAATCTTCCGCCATTGTTATATCCATAAAAGAGTATTTCTCGGCGTATGTCCTATGGAATTATTTGCACTCCTTGGTTAAGGAATCAGCCTGAGAAGTTTGACACCTTCATCCTGGAACGCCCTCTATTTGACCACAGAGATTACTGTATTTGTGTTATTGTTATTTCGGTACAAAGATAACCATCACCTGTTAAAAATCTACTGGAATAGCTCTATAAATGAAAAGTGTACATTCAATTTCAATTTGCTAATGATTATATCGCTTAGTGCAGACAATAACACAAACACCTCATTCCAGCCAATACTGTTGGTGCTACACATGCAAACAGTATACAGTTGGATAAAGTAGATGAGCACACTCACTTTGTTTTTAGCTGTCTCGGAATCATATATTTTGCAATAAGAATCATAAATTACTTTTATGAAGCTTTGCCTTTTAAACAAGGGAACCGAACAGTTCGGTATGGGTTTCACACGTAAATTCTCCCTCTGTCAAAAGATAAAAAAAAATCGATCAATTGAGCCGTTTAAAGGTACGTTTTCCTATACTCGACACTACACGACGTTTGGTCGCAAGAGCCAATTACAGCTCTTGTTGCTTAAGCCTGCTCTACACGAGGTAAGTAGTGTCGGCAAGTAAGACATAGCCATTAATCCTAGTACGGTTTACTTATTTGAGAATTATCTTGAATTTCAAGTCAAAGAAGCTAATCGATTGAATCATACATTCTTCCATAGATAATTCCATTCAATAGAAAACAATAAAGATACCTTCAAAATAAAGCTATAATCTTGAAAATCATGATCGGGAGTCTAGTTGCATTCCATGCTGCTGAATAGAGTTAGTGGAAGTGTAGGCTACTGGCCGCTTCAACGTCCAGTAATCTAAAGCCTGTCCAAGCAAAGAAAACCCTCTAGCAAGATGAAAAAATGACTCCAGCCCGGTCAATATCAATTTAAAAATTATTGATTTGGTCTCAATTGTAGCAAGCATTCTGATCTACAATTCGAGACCAAATCAACATTTTTTAACCAATATTGACCGAGCTGGAGTCATTTTCTCATCTTGCCACAGAGTCTTCTTTTCTTGGAAAGACTATACTAGCTGCCACAAAAGACAAAAACAAACTCTACCCTATTCACGATCACTTGAAATGAATAAACAAACGTTTTGCGTGTGTGTGAGTGTAATGGTAGGTCTTCTTATAAGCGAAACGGTCGGTCACAGTCGAACAGCCGTAGCCTTCACAGTACTTGTCTTTAGCTGTGATTGGCTGCAGCTGTTCAACTGCGGCCGACCGTCTCGCATAGAAGAAGACCTAACATTACACGCACACACAAGCAAAAAAGTTTGTTTATTTCGTCTCAAGAGATCGTTAGTTTGTTTTTAGGGTTTAGTTTGATTTTTTGTGGCAGCTGGTAGACACTGGACGTTGAAGTAATCCATAAGTCTACGCTTCTCCAACTTTAGAGAAAGAGAATGCAACTAGTGAATTTAAATGATCATGATTTTTTACATTAAGGCCTAATTTTTGTTAGTGGTCAATATTTGTAGTGAATGGAATATCAGCTATAATTGAATATTATTTAATTAATTGGTTTGACTTAAAATTCAAGAGAGTAGCATCAAAGCGAGCGCAGTCTTTCTTGCCGACACTATTACTTACCCCGTTTACAGCAAACTTAAGCAACAAGAGCTGTGATTGGCTCTTGCAGCCAACCGTGGTGACATGTCGTGTATAGGAAAACGCTTTGCAAAGGCTTCATTTCAAAAATATGGTTCGAATGGGAGTTCAGCAAAGTGGACCGACGACACATTGAATTCAGTTGGATGATTGGGAATTGAATTATACAGATATTGGATTGTGCAATAGGAAATGGGATTGGACAAATAGAAATTGGATTGGAAAATGGAAATTGAATGGGACAAATGGAAAAAGGATTAGGTAGGTGGACGTTGCAGTAAAGTGGACCGACAACACATTGAATTCGGTTGGATGATTAAGAATTGAATTGGACAGGTGGAGATGGGATTGGATAATTTGCACAAATGGAAATTGGATTGGAAAAATGGAAATTGAATTGGAAAAATGGAAATTGGATCGTACAATTGGAAATCAAATTAGACAATAAGACTCTAGTTTGCACAATTGGAGATTGTCTATTGTAAATTGGATTGAACAATCGGATTTGAGTGGAGAGACAAAGTCGATTGAACAAATATTGAAATGGTAATTTATAATAGCAATTATTTTGCTTGAAAAGTTTCATAATTCAACACTTCTTTTGTAGATGAGAATACTTTTATAGAATAAAAGAGATTGTTTAGGGATTGTTATACAGCACAATTTATTCAAGTAATAGCAGATGTCGGCACTAACGGCACTGGCGGTTAGTGAATGACAGCTCTGTGAGGACAGTTGGCGAGCAGTCTAAGAGTGCATATCGAGTAGAGGGCGAATTCAGCCCGACCATTACGCTATATTAGCGCGCTTCTAGACTGTTCTGACAGAGCTGATCCTAAATAACAGCACTGGCGGCTCGTGCCCACAAAACAGGTGAAGTGCTGTACAGTAAAATATACGGGCACTTCACCTGTTTAGTGGGTACGAGCCGCCAGTGAATAACAGACATTTGCCAACCGCCAGTTTTTTTGGTGTCTGCTATAACACCTTGTTTGTCAATCGAGTATTAAGCATGGACTCCATGTTTAAACTAGTACTTATGTTTGTATCACTTGAATCAGTTCAATCATAACCTAGTAATCTGATACCTATTAGATAACGTAGAAAATTCAATTCCGAAAAAAGCTTTTACTAGCTACAATTGTCTAGAACCCACTCAAAACTCAGAAATCGCGATTAAAAGGAGATAGAACATAGCACATTTGAACAATAAGCATGTTTGTATCGAGTTTTTTTAGGTTTTGTGTGAGCTTCAAACAAATAAGAACCTTTGAATTTTTCTTCATTTCTACAGTTTCTCTCCTTTCAAATATGATCCAGTTATATCTTATATCCCTTGATAGTTTATAAAAAATATTTGTTAACATACTTTTTCAGGCATTATATCAAGTAGATCAAGTTACAAACTGGTTCAATTTAATTACTTTTTAGCCAATATAAACTAAAATTATAATTTTGGTACCATCATGAAGCCAATGTAAAAATGTCCAAATCATGGATTTGATGAAAAAGTTACAATTTTCATCACACATTGTGGATTCAGTAACAAAGTATTTTTGTGAACATTTTTCATCATTGTTACACACATTATAGTAATGGAAGTATAACTTTTTTCAGTAAGGAATTAGACCAAAATTTTTGGCAGATTCCTCTTGAAGCACTCTGTATAACAATGATGTAATTATTTTCAATCAAGTTATGAATACGTGTTCATTTATCAATAATAACGATGTTGTAAGTTATTTTCAGTAAATACTATTTTCAAAACATATATTAAAATTTTCACTGAAGTTGCCTAACATGTGAAAAACATTTGAATGTGAAACGGTGGAAGTTTACAAGATACTTACAATCACTACGGCGTCATTGGGCACGCCGTTTGGTGCAGCATTGGGGGCGCCGTTGGGTGCAGCATTGTGAGCGCCATTGGGTGCAGCATTGTGGGCGCCGTTGGGTGCAGCATTGTGAACGCCGTTGGGTGCAGCATTGTGAGCGACGTTGGGTGCAGCATTGTGGGCGACGTTGGGTGCAGCATTGTGAGCGACGACGGGTGCAGCATTGGGGGCGCCGTTGGGTGCAGCATTGCGGGCGCCATTGGGGCCGCCATTGGGTGCAGCATTGCGGGCGCCATTGGGGCCGCCATTGGGTGCAGCATTGTGGGCGCCATTGGGGGCACCATTGCGGGCGCCATAAGGGGCACCATTGCGAGCGCCGTTGGGGGCACCATTGCGGGCGCCATTAGGGGCACCATTGCGGGCGCCATTGAGGGCAACATTGCGGGCACCATTGGGGGCAGCGTTGGAGGGACCAGCTTGAGCCTGTTCAGCTTGTGGTCTAACTGCATTGGCCAGAATTTGTCTGTCTCTTGCATATAACTCCACATTTGGAACATGAGCAATTCTCATACGTGGACCACCTAAAAAAGGTTGTTTCAATTAGTCAAGTATGCAATTAGACAAACTGCTATTCTACAATAAAAGCTAAAAACCTTTAGGAATTGCACACTTCGACTAAACAAAACAGTGCACAGACAACAGACAACAATATTAGAACATTACACATACTTATATCTATATACTTAGAGTGAATATGAAACTGGCAACCAGCTGGTAGGCCTAGGCCTTCATGGGCTGTTGAGCCATTGACATACAAAAAAAACTTAAATCTCATTGAGGAACTTTGGAATCTCTCATTAAGTTCACAAAGAATGTATTGAATTGAGCTTCTGATATTAAATCATGCTGTTTCATATTGAGTGACAATTCAATATTGTTTAATTAATATTGTTCATGATTTTCACAGAAATAATTAAAATACATAATATAATGCTCACTTTGCTATTAGGGCTATACTAATTTATAATAAATCAATAAATAGTCACAGCACTCTTGAAATGAGTTGATTTTTCCTCACAACTAGTTTTGAACTTTCAAGTCATTCCAAGTGAAATTGAACAAAATAAACAACCTTAAGTTAATATATAATTACTACTCAAAATGACTTGAAAGTTCAAAAGTATTTGAGGAAAAATAAACTCACTTCAAGGGTACTGTGATTATTTATTGATGAATCATACATTAGTAGCCCTAATAACAAAGTGAACATGGCATATAGATTAAATATACATAATTAATATTTTTATAAATTTATCACCAAGTACTTTATTGAAGCATCAAATCATTTATTACATTGTTTAAAATCATTTATTTTTTAGTTAGAATGGCCTATTATAGTCCATCTAAACAATGTGTCTACCGTTCAATGCTGCCAGCAGTCAGAATGAAAATTGTTCTACCCTCACCATCTGTCAAACAAAAGATTATGAAATATATTTTTTTTAAATATAATAGCCTATATATTCTTACATAGAGTACATTTCATTCGTAAAATCAATATGATTATGATTTTTTGGAACATTTGCAATGTGTCCCTTGTTGATTCAGCCTCCCTGAACCACAGATAGTGCAAAAACGGTATGTTGTCTGAAGCAATTTTACACTAAAATTTCCAGATTTGCACATGCGTAGTTACACTGTCACTTCCCTCTGCCATCTTGGAAGAGGGTCTTCTTTGCTTGGATGGACTAAATTTTTCTTATACTCAGAAATTATTCTTTTGGTCTTATCAGTCACCAGCTAATTACCGGCAGACTGTAAATACATAACTGTTTTATGACTTAAATTTCTATTTTGTAACTTGCAATTTGCTCATTGTCCTGTTTTATTCGTTATTTATTCTGTCTTTCGTCCCTGCCTGCGTGGCTAATTATTTAAATCCAATTTGTTTTTCTGTCTTCTCTCTTTGTTGAATTGTCAATCACATCCCAAACCCAAAGCTGGGTGGGAATATTTCTATTGGTTGGAATATTCGATCCTGGGCTGTGATTGGCCAATCCAAAGTCACGTGGGCATTTTAATTCTAGATTCTATGAATTTATATATTGAACTTTTGATCCAGACTATATTTTTAAACTGTTATAAGGTAGCAGAGGTAGTCTCGTTTTTCGAGCTACAATTTCTTGGTTGTATTGTTAATGTGTACTAGACTTGAAAGTAAATGTAAATAAAAAAGTTTGAAAAGTTATCAGAGTTTGTGACTTACTATAAGGTACAAAATGTATAGTGTACATGACTAAATTATAGTCATATACCGGTATATATTGTACAGCAAACATTGTGTAGGCTACATTAATTATAATAATAATATTAGCCCAGTAAAGTTCTTTCAAACGTTGATCTCAACTATAAATTTCTACAACAGTTCAGGCAAGCTAACGGAAGATAAAGCCATAATTTCTGCCTTAGGTTTGATAAGGGCAGTCGTTATCATTAATATTGATGCTGTTCTTGCGGTTTCTCTGTTATCTTGAAAACATTGATCAAGGTAACTGCGTTGAAACTTTCAACAGACGTCTCAATTATCGCTGAAAGAATCGATAAGATAACAAAAACGGTGAATTCGTGAATCGGAACCGACAGCGGGAAATTCAGTTTAAAACTGAAATTTAAAATTGGATTAGCGCAGTGGTCTGGGGCGTTCAGTCTGCTGCAACCTTCAGTCTGCTAACACTACCTGGTCCGGGTTTGAGTCCCAGAGGGCAAGGGTGATTTTTAACCTCATCAATCACCCTAAAGGGGGGTCCCCAAGCGACAGCTTGAGCCGTGTAATTTTAGAGAGCTGTCTGGCTCTAGAGAGCTGCACTGCTCTAGTCATCACAACTCTAATAATTTAACTGTATTATTATTTCACTTTGTTATTCTACTCATGTACAGTATAATAAATCAATAAATAGTGAAATTCACCCTATTTAAGTCATTTTCAAGTGAACTTCACTATTATTATTTGATTTGATAAATAAATAGTGAAAATTAAAGAATAAGTTGTGAAATTCGCCCTTTTTAGTTTTCACTATTTATTGATTTATTATACATTAGTAGCCCTAATAGCAACGTAAACATTCATAATATAGTTATGTGAATAGAGTTGTGATGGCTAGAGCAGCGCAGCTAGAGCCGGGCAGCTCGAGCAGCGCAACTAGAGCCGCGGCAGCTCGAGCTGTCGTTTGGGAATTCTACCTCAACACTCAATATGCATTAGCCTGAGACAAGCTAAAGTGCTTATGTGGGCATCATCTGCAATAAAAATTACAGATTTGTAACATGTCTACACAAAAGTGAATTTCGTTTGATAAAATACTGTGATAGATACAATTACAAGTATGTATAAATTACAAATATGATAACATACTTGAGAACAAAGTTTACCGAATATATGAACCGTGTTAACACAGTAGAACCTCACTTATTCTTACCTCAACAATCCGAAAACCTCTATAGTTTGTATGTTTTGCATTTTCCCTTGAAAAACATTCCCATGGCTTTTACCCTCGATAATTCAAACTCCTTATAATTCAAACTAAAATGGCCATCCCCAGAATTTCGAATAAGTGAGGTTCTACTATACTTTGGTATGCAATACATTACCTTGAGGTCCCGGTACTTCAGCGGAGCTACCAGCAGCAGCTGGTGCAGATGCAGCGGCCTCATGATAGCGATTCAGCAGTGCCTGAAAGTAGAATATTACCGTATGTGTTTAATGTTATTCATGCCAGAATCGTATCATGCCATATTATTCATGACAATATTTCAAAAAAAGAGACATGTTTCATGAATAGAAAAAAACAGGAGAAGAATATTGAACACTTAAAAATAATTATTTAATTACCACTATTATTCATTGCCTTCAAAGTAATATTGATTTTAAATTTGATAAGTCGGATAAACATTTGAACTGGAAATATTTTAATGAATAATTGTACTAGCCTACATGATTTGAATTTTCTTGATGGGATCGCCTCTCTTCTAATTCTACTCATTTTTACCAGTAAGCTTCATGTTACAGGAACCCGTTCCATATAAATTATGAAACATGTAAGGAAGACTAGAATTCCTTTCTTTTATTTCATGTATTTTAATTAAATTTTTATTTTCAATTAAGTTCATTAGGATCAGTATTTTTAATGAAATAAGCTATTGTAGGCAGAGTAGGCTAGCTTTTTACAGATTTAGATATTTATAGAAGTCTATGACGGATACCTTTTCCTTAAGGGATAGCATTCAGAAATTATTCTTGGTTACTTCCACTCATAATGCCATTTCCTCTTGTAAGTGGTGAAGTAGACATTACAACCTAACTTCACCTTGTCATTAAAATTAAGAAGTCATTCATACATTCTGTAAGACCTGTACAGTATCTACCATCTCTGTTTGAACTAAGTATAAGTAAACGTAATTTCAAACTTTATTAAAACTTGAACCTGTAGATCCACGCTTTCATCTTGATTCAAACTATGTATAGCAGTAATTTCACATCAATTCGAAATTACATTTTGTTGTACTTAGTCCAAACGGAGATTATGCAGACCACGAGTCTGCATTAAACGTAGTTTACAAACTCTGAAATATTTACTCATAATCAGCTGATTGAGCTGTAACCTATAGAATAGAAATTGATGAATTCTAGACAGAATTCAGATAGAATGAATGGATTTGAAGATAGAACTCAGGTTATCAAGGAGAAAGCATCATAAAACAGAAACCGAGAAACCTCTGTATATTAAAGGTGTTTCTCCTGTACTATGTGGCTTATAACTTTTGTTAAACAGGTCCCAGATGAACAAACATTAGTTTGAATGTACTGATAGACTGTTCGTTACTGAAAACATAAGAATTGAAATTATTTTCGATTAAATTAATAATTATTGTATTGAATGGGCAATTTCATTGATTATGAAATTTAAGTTGAAAAGAGAATATGTTGATTGAATGAAAAATAATAATACATTGCTTACCTCTGCAGGCGCCATGAGTTTTCGCGGCGGAGGTTTTGGCAATGGCTGCGCTGGCCTACCATTATTGGAATTGTGAGCCGTTCTTACTTTGGATTTCACCGTTGGTAACTGTAAAAAAACAGTTTATTCTATTTCGGAGTGGTTTCAGATAGAAAATAATGATAATATTAATAAACAATAATAATGATGATAATAAACTAATAATAGTATTAATGAGCAAATAATGATGATAAACAATTCAGACACGAAAACATGTTAAATTTACTTGTTTTACTGTTTAATACTTATATATTCAAAATAAATAATAGTTCTTCAGTTTCCAATACATTGTGAAAATGTTAACAAATGTCTTACCCATTTCAAGTTTTGTCTATTGTTAATCAACCACATTTTTGGCAGTCTGTATCATTTCATTTTTGTGAATATTTTATATTCTATCATAAATGTACAGTGATTTATCAGTACAGTGCATTAGATGAAACAAAATCTGTTGGTGAATGACTGTTTCTAATGCTCAGCTCTATCAGGACAGTCGGTGAGCGTTTTGTGAGAGCACATCGAGTCGAGAGCGACTCCAGCTAAACCGTTTCGCTTTTTCAGACTGTCCCAACAAAGTTGACAGTCATTAGTGAACCGCCTGTTTCTTAGTTGTCAGCCAAGCATGGTAAATATGCTGATAATAATGAATAAAATATGAAATCTTCACGAAAATAGTATTGAAAAGAACTTTTGCAAAGATGAGAAAAATATTTAATTGTAAAGCAAACATAAACGGTTGTTCCATTGATTGCAGTATTAAGAGTTGATAGTTCTTGAACCACCGTCACTTTCGATAAAAATAATGTAACACATATTTATGTATATTACTTTAGTAGTATAGTATAAAGTATTACTTTACTTTACTTTAGTATAAATAACTTTATATCATGAAGAATTGATGAATTGGATGAGCAAACGCACTCACTGAAAATTACCACTCTCTGCATTCAATAGAAAAGTCGTGACATAATATTTATAATGATAAACAATAATTAATGAATAAATTACCAAGGTACAAGTCGGTTAGACGCAATGACCATGAATAGCTATCATTACCAAACAAACCATTCTTTTAAATTATTTATTTGGTGTATTGTGTATAATTGAAACTTTGGATTGAGCTCATCAAAATTCTCAACTGTTTGAAGTAAAATGTTTTTTTAAGTGGAAATTTGTAATATCAAGTTTTATTATTTAACGTAGCCTGGTTTTGGACTGTATAGTATAAATTGGTAGAGGAACAGTTAAGGGTAACCTGTTGCACTCACTCAAACGTAATTTTTAATATTGATTGATGAATATTAATTTGATGATTGATAATTAAACATTTCTAGTAAGTATACAGAGTGTTTCAGGAGGAATGTGCAATATTTCTCAGGCTGATTCCTTACACCAAGTAGACAAAAAAGTTCCATGGGACCAACCCCCAAAAACGCTTTGTTACTGAGATAACAATGGCGGAAAATTGAGATTTTTCAAAATATATGAATTTTTCTATTTATTTAGAGGCTTTAGTGAGGTTTTAAAATGATCAATTCCTATGTAAAATTAGCTGTGAAATTCAATGAAACCAGATCGAAGTTTGTAACTTTAAAGGTTATTGAGATAATTGGAAAAATAGGCTAGAAAACGCCATTTTTCAAGAATAAGGATTATAACTGGATAAGGAATTGTAAAATTGTTTTTTTTTTTTTGATGGAAGTTGAAGAGAGTCGGATTCTAAAGAAAAAGTTAAATGGCGGCGATTGTGTAAATCTCACCCAAATCTCAGAAATAGCGATCAAAAATCGCAAAATCGCTACTAAACACGAATTCATCACTTGTGCTATGTTTTGTCAATTTTGCGATTTGTGATCGCCATTTCTGAAATTTGGGTAAGATTTACACAATCGCCGCCATTCAACTTTTTCTTTAGAATCCGACTCTCTTCAACTTCCATCAATAAAAAATACAATTTTACAATTCCTTATCCAGTTATAATCCTTATTCTTGAAAAATGGCGTGTTCTAGCCTATTTTTCCAATTATCTCAATAACCGTTAAAGTTACAAACTTGGAACTGGTTTCATTGAATTTCTCAGCTAATTTTACATAGGAATTGATCATTTTTAAACCTCACTGAAGCCTCTAAAAAATTAGAAAAATTAATATATTTTGAAAAAAGATCTTAATTTTCCGCCATTGTTATATCAGTAACAGAGCGTTTTTGGGGGTTTGTCCCATGGAACGTTTTTGTCTACTTGGTGTAAGGAATCAGCCTGAGAAGTATTGCACATTCCTCCTGAAACACCCTGTATAAGTAATATACGTACTTACGTAAGTATAAGTATATAAATAATAAGTCTATAAGAATAATAAGTATATCAATCATATCAATCTTCAATAATTAAATATAGATCATCAATACACCAGCTGTATCCAAGATACATTAATGATGGTTATCGCCGTTGCTTATAACCGACAGGTAGGCCTACCAAGACAAATAATTATAAATCTAGATAAATATGTTTACTCACGTCAACGAGCGGATCTCGGTGTTTTGCCTCTGTTGGAAGCTGTGCTGCTTCTTCCTGATCAGACGGTTCGGAGTCGGATTCATGATCCTCAGGTTCGTGATCCCTAGGCGGCGAATGCTCCATTGATGATTCCGACGAATCGTCACTTTCGTCAGATGAGTCCAAATTGATAGTTATAACGGGCTTCACTATTTCTTCAACGTCGGAGCTGTGGTCGGAATAAACGATATCTTCTTCTGCAAAAAATATTTCAAAGTGGAATTATCATGTCCATCCTTTCAATTCACAATAGAAAATGAATACTGAAATAAACAATAGTAATAAATACATTATGGTTGAGAG
This sequence comes from Sogatella furcifera, assembly GCA_017141385.1. Lineage (NCBI taxonomy): Eukaryota > Metazoa > Arthropoda > Insecta > Hemiptera > Delphacidae > Sogatella > Sogatella furcifera. The sequence continues at coordinate 19,180,574 of CM029560.1, forward strand.
GATTAACGTGCTAACCACACGTTACCTCTATCCTGGTTGATAATTATTCACCTCTGCTGTAAAGTGGAGTGAATATGAGATTGGCAACCAGCTGGTAGGCATAAGTCCTTCATGGGCTGCTGCGCCATTGACAATTTTTTTTTTTTTTAAATCATGAATTTTGGGGACCTGTCAAGTAGGATTAGATCAATTCAATTGAGAGAAATTCACTTGAATTGTTTAATGATAAATAAAAATAATGAGTAGACGATGAAGATTGCATTTTATGAAAATACAATAATACGCATGGCATATTATAATCGGTGCAAATTTGAAAATCTCATCTTTATATCATTGAATACTTTTTTTAGTTACAGCTTCGATCAATCAAACTAATAATTATACTCAATTACCATCGTTCTAATCTATAAATTTGGTTGATATTTTTAATCTACATTTGAATGAATAAGTATAAAAATATGAATATTATGTACTTTATTCAAGTGGGAGAATGATTATTGCCTCAATTCATAGATTTAAACAATATTATGAATAAATATGAATGAAAGAACGTGGAATAAAAGATACCCTCCACCTTATTAACAACCTATGAGAAAATCAGCTAAAAAGAAATGAACGCTTTATTAAAACATATATACGCTAAGTTATATTACATGCTTTTATTTTCTTATACATGCTTACAATAGAATATTCATCACACCATGATGGAAAAAGATGATTCCAAAGAGACTATCCAATATAAGATGAACATGAATGTTACATGGTGTTTTTGAAAAGAATAAATGCAAAACTAAAATTATAGGAAAAAACTTGAATCTAATGACTTAATAATTTTACTATTTTAGACAAAGCCCACAGAACTGGATACATTCACAAACAAAATGGGTTATACAGGTAGAAGAAGAAACAATTATATTTGCAATCGAACATATACTTGCAAAACCAAAATGACTAGCAGAAGAAACAATGAATTTCTAATAATACACAGATAAAAGCAAAGTACAGAAAATATTAAATAATAAATAGATAGCTGAACATAATTAAATAAGCCAACACACATATACATTAAACTTACATACAACAAAGCATATTGAATAATGTATAGGGACGATATGATGTCAATGATGTTCTACAGCAAAACGTATAATAACGACGGTGGTTTTTGTACTGCAATTTCTTAACATGAGTAGTTGATCAAATATGTATACAGTAACCAATGACCAATGTAAAATGTCCATCGATTAGTTTTGCCATCGATGCATTATTATCATCAATGTACGAGTAGTAAGTGTATAGGAATTATAACTTATCACACAAAAATTAAAGATTGAGTTTTTGGACTGAAAATTGCAAACTTTCATTTCAAAACTCGCGCTTTGCGCTCGTCAGGGGGCTTCGCCCCCCTGAACCCCCTGGATTTTTTTGGTTGAGAAATATTTCTCTGTCAAACATTTTCTTCATGAATTCCTTTCAGTTTGAATTCTTCTTGTATTGGTGAATTTGCATGAGGAATATATATTTTTTGGGGGAAATTTTCTAGGTCATGAATATTTTTGTTCAGAAGTTTTTTTTGGTTCAAAATTTTTCTGGTTAGAATTTTTTTTGGTTCAAAATTTTTCTGGTTAAAATTTTTTTTGTTACAAAATTTTTACATTTACTTATGTTTCTTGAAGTGTTGAACAAAAAAGGTCCTCTCCACTTCTGCTCTAAATATTCACATTGAAAAGTTGCAAAAATTTGGGGGGACCCAAAGCCCCCTGAAATATGTTTATCCAAAATTTTGTAATTTTCAATGTATATGCAATTTTTCATGGTATAAATATGTTCATTCTCATACATTTATCTCATCTTAGAGAAGCATTCAATACATTGTATAAGTGAGCATGTAGTATGAGTGGAAGTTATGAGAAAATTTACAAGTCCATACTTGGAGTTTTCAAAAAATATTTGTCAAATTTGAACTTTTAGTATATGTTTCTGAATCGTCTCGATGAGCTGAGTTCAATGATGTATAAGACAATAGTTGCCGGTATGAAAATAAGAGATTTACAGGGGATCAAAAATTTGCCAAATTTGACCCATGTCCCCCAGTGCCCCCCCCCCCCTGGATATTTTCTTTGGGCAAATGGCATCATTCTAGGGCTATAAGGACCACAAAACACGATTCCGACCTCGAAAACTGCGCTGAAACATCATTTACTGTTCAAAATTGACCCTTGAAAATTTGCAAAAATCCAGCAAAATTTGCAAAAATAAAAAATTGCCCCTACTGGGTCCCCATATCAACCCGATAGGGATTCTATTGCATAAATCGATGTTTCTCATGATTCTGAACCAAAAAGGTCCTTTTCACTTCTGCTCTTAATCGTCAAATTAAAAAGTTTAAAAATTTGGGGGGCCTGTACCTCATGACGGGGAAGAATTTATTGAGGTCTAGAGGTTTTTCTCGTATCAATTCCATGCCTTGAATCCATTGGTGACCCTCATAACACTCTCAAATCAACCGTTTTGGCTGTGAATTCGAAAATATGTTGAAAAATCGAAAATCCCCCTACTGAGCCCCCTATTATCTGGTTGGAATTTTTGCATAAACACATGTTTTTTGGGATGCTGAACAAAAAATTACTAGACAAATTCTCTGAGAAATCAACGGTTCACTAAACAGAAAATATTCAGGGGGTCTGTACCCCATGAATCAGACAAATTTTCAAAGTTTGGAAGTTTTCATTATGCCTACTCAGTGCCCTTGATCAATTGGTGACCTCAAATTTACCCTCAAATCAGCCATTTTGGCTGTGAATTTTTGTCAATATATCAGTGTGTCACTCTCCAGTATAAGTTTCATATATTATGATGAGTTGTGAAAGTGAGATTTTGAATAGGAACATAACAGATTTCCAGAAATTTTTTGGTTGAACCTGTGATTCTCTTATAAAGTTATTGCAGGGATTTCGAATTGTTTACTAAATAAGTAAAAACATTCAACATTCATTCATCTACATTCATCAATATTTGCATGAATGTTAATACTTAAAACTTAATGTTAAACTTAAATTAATCCTTTATAAAAGTTTCAAGTAAGTTATCCTGGTAAAATTGCACTCCAAAAGAAAATATAGAGCAAAGCGGAAGAATTTATTTTCAAATTACAGTTTTAAGGATGTCCAAAAACGGTAAACATGCATTAAAAATAGAAAGAAATAAAAAAATATATTAAATGATAAGACATTGTGAAACCACAGATTTATTAAAAAACGAGATACAGATCTCGCTTGCTACACCATTATCAATCTATGGTAAACTCTGATAATGGTGTAGCAACCGAAACCGGTATATCAATTTTTAATAAATCTTTTGTTTGAAGATATCACCTTCACTCAACAAGACAAAAATAAGGGAATATCTATATTAACTGAGATCTATTACCGACTATATGAAATGTAAATAATGTATACGGACACATACAATTCAACGTACTAAACTTCTCATCAACCTAACACTGCTATTAAGAAAAATATGAATTACCCATGCACCCAACAGGCTCTTGAATTTAATACTATTGATACATAAACTGGAACTGATGAACTCACCCAATTGCGGTTTTGATGTGCGAGTTTTGTCACGGGGTTTCTCATCATGTTTAGATTTCTTTGAATGCCTGCTCGACGAATGGTGATCAGATGAGTGTCTTCTTTTTTTATCGTTTTTCTCTTTCTCTCGATTTTCTGTCAACTTTTCATTATTATTACTTCTGTCACTATGCGAGTGTTTCCTGCTTTTTTCATCTTTCTTGTGAGAATCGTGTTTTTTCGAATCACTGTGTGATTTTTTCTCACTGCTCTTATCCCTACTATGAGAGTGTTCTCTGTGAGAACTTTTTCGCGAAGCTTCTCTATCAGTCTTGTCATCTTTACTTGATTTATGCTTTTTCGAATCTCTGTCAGACTTTTCTTCTTTTCTAGAATCATCTTTTTTTGAATATTTATCATACTTGTTTTCTTTGCTAGAGTCGCCTTTTGAATGTTTGCTTGATTCGTGCTGTTTTGGTTGTTCAACAGTCTTGTTACTGGAAACTTCCTTTTTAGAATGTTTCACGGACTTATCATCTTTGTTAGAATCTTCTTTTTTCGAATGTTTTACTAACGTTTCATCTTTGCTGGAAACTTCCTTTTTCGCATGTTTAACAAATTTCTCATCTTTGCTGGATTCGCCTTTCTTTGAAATTTTATCAGAATGTTCATCCTTACTGGGTTCCTCTTTTCTTGAATGCTTATGAGACTTTTCATCCTTGTGGGAGCTTGATTCATGTGCACGTTTATTTGATGAGCTATGAGATTTATCTGAGCTCTTACTTGTGCTTCTATGCCTGTGTGATGAGCTATGAGATCCATCAGAGCTTTTACTTGAACTCTTATGTTTACTTGAAGAAGAGCCATGAGATTGCTCTGAGCTTCTACTGGAACTTGTCTTATGTTTAGAATCATGATCGCTCTCTTTTTTCTTGTCACCAACCTTATCATGTTTTCTGTCATCATCAAGCTTCTTATGATCGCTACTCGTGTGACTTTTCTTGTGTGAAGTGGAATGTTTATCAGTTTTATGTTTGGAGGAATCAACATGTTTGGAACTCTTGGAAAGAGTTTCAAACATGTTTATTGTCGTCATCTGTACATGTTTTCTAATATGTCTATTGTCGTCAGTTTTGGTTGTACTTTTAGATTTCGAGCTACTGTGACGTTTTTCATCAGATTTGGTGCAACTCTTTTCCGATACCTGGACATTTTCTTTAAAATTACTATTACTATCAGTCTTATTTGGTCCAGGAATCCTTTCTTCTTCCTCACTGTCACTTTTCAAATCTTTTTGTACATCAGATGGTATAATTTCATCGTTATCAATCATTTCATCATCTTTACTCCCTTGGGAACCTTCATCTGATTGTTCATACTTTGCATTGTAGTCAGCTGCCAAAGTTTCGTATACACGGTCTACTCCATCAGCAGCAAGAATTTCACCGAGCAGATCAATCTCTTGAGCGATATACTCGTCTAGCATATCTTGTTTCGAAGTTAACCCGAGTTCAGCGGGTGTCATATGCGGGTTTTTCACAACCAGCTCCATGCTCAGCTCCTGTGATGAAGTAAGATCGTCGATCGACGACGAATCACTTGAGCTAATGGAAGAAGTGGGTGAGGATAGTTTGTTTTCGATTGGAATTTCTAAAGGCCTGAGATTCGGACTTTTTATTATAAGGTTTATTTTTTCAACTTGAGATGAGCTAAGCTCTTCGGACATGGAACTGCTAGGGGTAGACGTGTCGACATTGAAAGATTTCGACTCAATGGACGAGGTAGGTTGAGTTGGCTTATAATTAGCTAAAGGAACTATCCCACTTATTGATTTGGGTACATACTCGATCTTAGGCTTTTTCCGTATATGAGAATTACTTCTAACCCTTTCTGAATCAGGGATTAGAGTGACTGGAATGTGACGTTTACGCAGTTCAGAGATAGGAGTAGGCTTGTAACTGGGAACGATCGTTGGAGGCTTTTCGGTCACTACATCTGTAGAACTTGACGGCAATTTATTTTCTGAGAACCGCTGCTCTTCAGTAGGCTTGCCCATATTGATTGCACTTTTTTGTAAATTAGTTTCGGCTTGATCCGTGCCAATATTTGAATCAGTCGACAAGGGTGGCTTTGATGTACCGTTTGTAAAAATCGGCAATTCTGTAAGGCTTTGACCATCTGAAAAAATGAAAAGCGAGAAATAGTAATACGGAAAGGAACAATATTTCAAATAGCTACTAGCCTACACATGAAAAGTATCAGCCTTAACTGTCCTCTACTAGGCTGAAGATAATTTATTCATCTTTAATCAACCTAATCAAATCGCAAGTCAATCTCTTTAGCGATAATATTTAATTCAACTAGATATTATTATCAAAATTATGATTTAATAATAGTTTTTAATCAATAGAATTATCAACTTTAGGCCTATATATTTATTTATTGACTTTATTTAGCTGAGCTTGTAACACAATATTGGCTTCATATGACATTTCCCACGCAAAATATTTCATTCTTGTACAATCTATCACTATAAATTTTAATAAATTCACTATAAATTTCTGAAGCAAACTAGGCCCAACTATTGAGTACCTAGGTATTATCCTACACTTGCTGATGGTTTATAAAATGAGAATAGTTAACATTTAATTATTTATTTATTTATTGGTACATATACATGTACATAATGTTAAAATTTCTAAAAAGAACTATCCAAGTTAACTATCGAGTACCTAGGTAAGTTTATTACACTTGCTGATGGTTTATAAGAAGACATATAAAAATTATATTAATTATTAATTTTATAATCATTGAAATTCATTATTAGTATTTTATAATCTAACTCATCAGTTTTTTGGATTTATTCAAAAGGACTAGGCTAATTTATAGTTTAAATTAGTATGTTAATGGGACAATTGATCTTGACTTGAGTATTATAAGTGTTGCTTTTTATTTTGTAATGACGTCATCGATCCCACAGATGTTGGTAATGGATGAAGAAGGACGTATATAAGGTATATAAGTTTGGGTGGCTCGTTGGAGGAGTGATAAAGCGCCGGTCTGATAACCAGGTGGACCCTGGTTCGAATCCCAAGCGGAGAACAATTTTTGACCACAGAACAATCACATAGATACGACCACCCTGTCTTTCGGAGGAGACGATAAGCCGTCGGTCCCGACTACCTAAAAAGTAGTCGTCATCTATCATCCATTTCATTACCCACGCACAAGCCTATGAGCTTATGTGGGCTTCACCCTCATAAACAAACAAGAAATAAATTATGGAACTCACAAATCACTCATCAATAAATCAAGTTCAAAATTGAGGTACGTCTTCCACGTATAATAATCGAATATGTTAGCCTACTCATATTCAAGTTACAACATGATTTAATCTGGTGATACAATACGGACCTGTTTCAACATTGTCAACAACTCAACGTTGCAAACCGATTAGGCCTACTGATAACATGATCTGATAACAGCAGCTGATTTTCAACATTGATCGATTCGGCCAATATGCAAATGTAAATCAAATAATGTACTAATTTAAGATTTCTCATTCTTTATGCTCCAAAGTTTGATACTAGAGATTGAGAATAATGTTAGAGAAGTATGTATTATATTGAGAAGTATGTTAGTAAGTTATAACTATAATTGGTCTATGAATTTAAAATGTGTAAAGTTTATGAATTAAAAATTATTTAGCAACTTGAGAATCGAGTATTAAGATAATACATTAAGATTCTGGTCGTGTATACTGAGAAATCGTACTACGGTAAACCTGTAGGCCTGCGAGGTTTAAGAAACTTTGGTATGTAGGTAAATGATTGAAATAATTTGGCAAATGACAATAGGTTACTCTCAAATGAAAACTGATTAATTATTTATTTTGTTGGTTAGTCAATGATTCATGTGAGCTCCATTAATAAGTCAAGGCTTCAATAACAATGAGAACGATCGATTACTAATTTACAATAATTAATCAAAGATCAATGGATGAGACAAATAAACTAAGATTTGGTCTTACTATGCTATTTCCACACAAAAACATAAGATTTGATTGATTTTTCTGTTCAAATAATAAAAAATAAGCTATTTTAATTTGAAGCTGAAATGTTTTGTTCGAAGTTTCTAACCTTTTCTAGAATGGCGAAAGTGGCAGTACGATCTTTTACAAATTCCTTCATGGTGAAATGGACAGCGTAATGACTTGAAATAGCCCTTTGAAGGCAACATTTCATACCGAAAATAAATTTTTCAATAAAATTTGAACTGAAAACAGCAACATTACAACTTAACCTAAGTTTTAATGTAGGCCACAATAAATTTCACAGTTCACAAAACACCAGCAACAGAGATCACTCGATCAGACCCAAGTTGCTTAGACTTTAGAAAATAGAGGTACCAGGTAGGTCCATATCTGGTCTAGCTGGTATTTTGTAACGGTTACATGTTCCCATAAAATGTAACTGGTATAGAACAGAACAGCTACCCGTACTGATTTTCAAACTGTAGGCTACTCGTTGAAGTTAAATCAGTTAATCAGCATTTAAAACTGAATCAATGATGTATTCTATAATTAATCCCAGTTTAGAATTCTACAGAGTACTGTAACCATTTCAAACAATCTTGTAGCCTATGAAATTGATTTTGAAGAGCAAGATCACTTGCCTAGAAAGTAAATTAGTATAAATCACTTAGTTGTAGCAGATACAGATATAGTTGTTGACGAATAATGGCTGTAGCTGGCTTTCGGTATAAATCAACTACAGTTGTAGCAGATACAGATATGGCGTTGACTAATATTAATGGCTGTGGGTGCGCTGGTTTTCAGAATCGTGGTTTTTCGGAAGCCTTGTATACACCCAAATTCTACAGTCCACCATCCCAAATTATTAGATAACAATTTTTCTTTGTAATGTTGTCATAAACTATTCAACTGGATGCTCATTTGCTCTGATTGTGAGTAAAATCAATAATTATTGTAATACTTCTCTAATTATTAATAAATGAATAATTATTGTAGACTAATACTGTACAATGTGTACAACCATTGATAGTTTGGCTCTCATTGGCTTCATGGAATACTTAGGTCATTTTCAATTATGTGTGCCTAGTCAAGGCACTTTCCAATAAATATAGTAAAAATAACTTTAAATGAAGTGACAAGAACCCACTCTCCTTAGTGATTTGGAACATTGGGAGGGCTCTAGCTCTGTAACACTATAGGCACTCCTCTAAATGCAGTTGTAAATAGCTTATTTCCATAATAATATCCCGGAATAAGAATTCTGGATCTCTTTTCCCAACAGAATAAGATAAATTGCTATGAAAAATCGAGGTTGAGATAATGACATTTGAATCAAGATTTCTTCACTTGAAAGGACCATGAGATACTGTTCCTGATAATGATATGTCAAATAAAATATAAGAATTCAAACAGCCCAGAGCAGAATAAAATCAGTAAAATCTACTGGGAAAATAGTCCGCTGATAGCCTACACGAAAGAAGACAGTGACAAGTAAAGCTAGGATTTGGCTGGTGCGGAACGTAACGACCGTCGGTCGTGGTCGATCAGCTGTAGCCAATCACAGCTCTTGTCTTTTTTCTATTGACCTTTGCATTTGATAAGAAGAGCTGTGATTGGCTACAGCTGATCAACCACGACCGACGGTCGTTACGCTACGCACCAGCCAAATCGTACCGTAACAGTAATAGCCTACACGAAAGAAGACAGTGACAAGTAACCGTAACAGATGTAACTGCTACATAGAAATACTGATTAAGCGAAGGTGGGTCACAGCTGATGTGAAACATATGATTCTTCTGAAACTTCCACTTGTATGTCAAACAGAAACAGGAACAGCAAAAATAACAAACACACAGAATACAGACTATACAGTTATACAGACGCAGACGGTCAAACTGATAACTCCAAGATGGATTAGTTTAAATGGAAAGGTTAAATTTATTAACGGTTTGTGATAGCAAATACCCTTATACTTCTTAGCTTGGTATTTCAGGTTTGCTGAATATTTATACTCAGATATTATGTTCTGCTACAGAGTTCCCAAAGAGTGTTTGAAAGTGAGTACAGTAGAGTATTTACAATTCTCTCAAACTATTCTCAAAATTATCGTTCTGACTTGTTTCTGATACGAATTCAGAGTAATTGTTCCATTTGAACACACTGTGATCAAGCAATCAATGTGCTACTCAATCTATTCATTTTCTATGCTATGCTTCTAAGATCTCTCATAATTTGTTATGAAGCTATCAGCAAGGATAGTGAATAGATTTTTTGTGTAGGTGAAGGCATCAGGGACCTTTGGCTTAGCATCAAAATCCTTTTTAAAATCGAACCAGGAACTTCATTTGGATTATAATACCGGCGATAAGCACCCTCAGCTACCGACAATTCCAATAACACATCACTCTGATAGCATAGAGGTCATCTATGGAGGCTGGAACCCACTACCCACATCAAGGATTTTCCCTTGGACTGTTTATAATGTTTTTTTTCAGATCGAGTCCATATTTCTCAAGCAAAGGTGTTGAAGCTTCACTACTTTCTTGACTATTGCTGCTGTCCCTGCAGGATCAAGAGACTATATTGTCTAGGATCAGGTCCACTTGTTCCTCTCTTCAAACTGTCTTCCTCTCACACAATAAGAAAGTGTGCTCAGTATTATTATAAGCAGTAGAGGCATCTGGGAGAAGCTATGTGATAGAGGAGAGTGCGGAAGTACCAAAGCCCAGTAGGGAACTGAGGTACAAAGTACCCCACTTTCCCATGAAAACGACTCACCCATGGCTGTATTTATTGTGGTATCAGCTTTGCTATCCAGCGACCACGTGTTTCTAGGCTACAATGGTACTGCCTGCTTTGGTAGTTTTCTGTCTTTCCTTTCAGGAAACAACATCTTTGCTTATCTCCATTCTTGAACTTTTCATATACGTGCTGGCATTCTTGGGCCAAGTTCGATTGATTTCTTATTTCAAGAGGATAATTGGAATATCCCCTGCTACCTCCATCACAGGAGGCTCAGACACTGTGCGGTATGCTGATGCAACCCGCAATGCTGCTCTTCTTTGGACCTGCAGGAGTCTTTTTTGGTTGTAGCCCCATCTCAGAGCTGAAGCCAACACTTCTGCACCATAGAGCAGAATTGACCGTTGACATCAACAATCGCCTCCTATTGGCTCTTGGGCCACCTACATTTGCCATCAGCCTAGCAAGAGCTGTGACCACCCTGGCTGCCCTACTTATTATTGCCTCTGCTATGTGCTCAGAGAAGCTCATTTTCACATCACTCAGGGCCTCCAGGTACTTTGCTGCTATTTTTATCTTAAATACCTCTCTACTGACCTGTAGTAAAAGATGGTTGATTTGCTTTTTAGTCAATTTCAGTCTTGCTGAGAACAAGAGCCAGTCAATAGTCTTGAAGCCAATCTTCTTATAGCTTGATTGAGCTTCAGCTGGCCAAGATCAATACTACGATCTGCAATCAGTAGTGCAATATCATCAGCATATTCCATTATAGCTGGGACACAGCTTCATAAAAACAATATCTGCGTTGACAGTACCACCTCCATAGCTCAATGGCTGGCATTATATGGCATAATGAATTCCCGGATGCTTTGTGATGCTTAAAAAGGACGGAGCTGCTGGGTTTCAGTTATTCATTGATAGCTAAATTGAATCAGCTACGGTAATTTTAATTATGAAAATATAAACACCTTCAACTTGTCTCACACATTTTTTAATAATCATGCCCCATATAAAATTTACTTCTTTAAATCTTTTGAATATTGAAAAAATGCTCAGGACTTCCCTGATCAGCTGAGATGTTTAGATTGGAAAAATGTACCTCTGAGAAAAATAATCCCTCAACTTGATAGGCATGCTTCTAACTTCTAGTATATATTTGGAATTTCAAACTTTTCCCATCATCGAGTAGCCTACCGTTCGAAAGTCATGCAAAGTTATGCAATAGTTTCAAGTCTCTAGACCTAATCCATGCCCGACCCTGAAAGTCATGCTAGTAATTTGAATGCTATAATAAGGTCTAGTAAATATAGTGCATCCTATGCCAATATTCAATGTGTCATGTCTTGAAGGATCGTAGATTAGGATTGGAACCATTGAATATCAGACCGGTTTCCTATCAACTACCTCAATGTGGCACCCTAAACCTTTTCGAATATTCAAATTATTCTAGAAGCAGAAGGATATTATGTCGTACCTGCTAGCAAATTCTTCTCTTAAACAGTTTAATGTGATACATATTTTTGTTCAAGTAATTCAATATCAAGTAGGAGTAGATTGATTTGTTTGAATTCTGATAGATTTCTATAGTTCAGTAGCAAAGATTGAGAAGTTATTATGAATATTATTAGAAAACGGTAGATTTTTTTAGTAGGCTTTAGTAGCAGAGATTAAAATGTTATGATTATTTAAAAAAATAATATAAAATTTTTATTGTTATTGTTAAGCGTTATGAAAATTAGCATTGTTTTATCAATTCAATTTTCAAAAACTAATATTACTACATATTCGACTCGTAATTTGTACAATATTATAAGTCGCAATATAATTGCCACATTACTTTACGGTATAATATCAACTATCTATTCAAGTGATAAGTTGTGTTCAAAGTGAACACTTTCAATTTTTAGTTTGTCAGTCTTCTCAACTAAAAACTAACAAAGTAATGTCTTTATAATTGGAAATTTCTACTTTTTGACAAACTATCCAAAATTCCACGTATTTGTCTATTATTAAAATATTTAACTGACATAATTTTTGCAATATCTGAGTCCCTTAGTTCCAAACTAACTAAAAACTAACTGCTTCTACAAGACCCTCAACAAAACTGTATTATACTTGGTATTAAAATTCAATTTTTTTTTTGTTTTGGCAAAGTTATTTCAAATATATCACAATCTACCTCATATTATGTAAAACTAAAACTCGAGTGGTTTTTTAACAACAAGCTGTCAACTCGAGAAAACGTTTTCAATCGACGCGTGGATTAAAATTGGAATCTTATCAATATTGCTTTTATCTAAGAGATAGGAATAGTCAACTGAAATACTGATAAGGTTTCATTTATGATCTTACTACTGTTTATCATCATTAATGATGTAATTAATTTTCCTTGCACTCTTCTATTTAGGCGATTTTGATTACGTTATGCAAGAATGTGGATGGATTCATTATATTCAAAGTGATATCATTAGATCTATTTGGTTTTATAGATAGTGGGGTACGATGATCATTCAGTAGACCATCGTTCATGTTCATGTTCAAGACCAGCTTTGTGTTCTCTTGTAATTTTTTTATTTAATTCATCAACAGTAATATTGTGACTGTTGAAGTTGAACGAGTTTTAGTTTTATTCAATTTGAATCTATTCCAATTTAGGAGATTGTGGTACACAACTTTCAAATTTAATTACAGGATTTTTGTTCAACAGTTGGTTCTATACGAAAATGTTGTGTGTTTTACAGTTGTTTCGGATGCAGGCATCCGGTTCAAGCCGATTTTCAAATTGCGGAAAAATGTCGATCAGCTTTTTACACAACAAATGCTTCATCAATGGCTCATGGGTGGATGCAAAAAGTGGTAAAACCTTCGAAGTGAAAAACCCAGCCACTGGGGAGGTAATTGGTGTTGCCCCCGACATGGATGTGGATGACACCAAAGCTGCCATCAAAGCTGCATCTGATGCCTTTCCAGCTTGGGCCAAAACGCCAGCAAAAGTGAGTTATTTTTGTTTTCTCCCCCTTCAGCAAGTAACCAAACCTATTTATTTTAAAAATTATTCGGATAGGTTGAGAGCTGTGGGAAAATCACATGTAATGCGAGTTTTTCTCCCTCTTTAGCAAATAACATTATATTTTTTATTACATGAAGTATTGAGATAGAGTAAGAACTAGTGGAAGATTACATTACATCAAAACTAATAAGGCAATACATCACGTATTTTAGTATACAGTATTTTAATATCACCTATAGGCTAGGCCACAATATATGTTTAAACATTTTCATATTCATTTCTATTATTAATCACTTTCTATTTTTCAACATTACAAGTTGTCAAAAATTGTAATTGAGATTTGAGAAAAATTAATAAATTAAGAGAAAAATTCTCAATTGTTCTCATTCTCATCTTTGTAATTATTTTCATACTTCTTATCAATTCCATTTTCAAAATGACAAGCTAACAAAAATGTTTATTCTGGTTAGACTAAACTAGTTTTATGTATTAAGACAATTCCAATCAAATGGATTTTATATTGAAATTAAATCAAAATTGGAATGAAATATTAAGCATCAAGCTATGGAACAGGTTAAATTTAAATCAGTTTGAAATGTTCATTAGGATTAGAAGCCTATTGATAATAATTACATTTTTTTAAATTTCAAGGTTTTTATCTATCTATCTATGATAAATATTGAGATATTTCTTGAGTGAGGAGGATATCCCGATAGACATGCTTTTAAATGCGTCTTTCTTGTCTAATAACCAAGAATTTTTCAATTTACCGTACAACTTCAGTAACATTTATAACATTCATTTAATAACTTTGAATATTTAAAATTGACTCAGATTTTCATGTTTTATAGGAGAGAGGTGTATTGTTAAGGAAATGGTACGACCTAATGGTATCAAACGCTGATGAAATAGCAAAGATTCTTACATGGGAAGCTGGTAAACCCCTTTCAGAATCAAAAGGTGAAATAACTTATGGCAATTCATTCATCGACTGGTTTGCTGAGGAGGCCAGAAGAATCAATGTGAGTATACTAAATGGAAGAATATTATTAGATATTGCTGTACACCAACTGCTGTAACATAATAATAATTAATTTGAATCTTCAATGATAGCTATATAACTAGAACAAAGGACTTCTGCCACTGCAAATATTGACCAAAGTATCATCTAGTGAAAAATAGTAATCTCGCCTGCTAAGCTGATATGCATAGGCCTATATTGAACAAAGTACTGAATAGTGAAATAATTATAGTAATCTCGCCTGCTAATTAGAACTTTGGTCAATATTTGTACTAGCAGAAGTCCCTTCTTCTATCAATGTAGCTATCATTGAAGATTCGAATTAATTATTGTTATGTTATTGTACTACTTTGATTTCATAAAATATTTGTTTTTCACTCGTTTATAACTCATCGTTTTCTATTTTCGGAAGTTGAAATTTATTATTTTAAAATAGTGAATTTTAATATGATCCTTCTTAATATTTTCTTAGAAATCAGGAAAAAAGATGTTTTGGACATGCGTGTCTATGTTTTCTCCTTTAAATGTTATTTTAATATTTCAATTAAATGAATACTCCATATGCATTTGAAAGGAAATATTCATATGTTAATTTGTATCTTTGTATCCGTTAAAACTTTGTCTTCTTCGAAAAAATCTATTGAAACATTCAAAATCGTCTAAATTTTGAATATTTTATCAAAAGTGTCTGAATTCTATATTACAAACCACAGTAGAGTCATTCATCAGTAGGATTTGTTCATCAACTAGGGCCTATAAATTCATATAAAAAAGAGCCGTTTCTAGCTGTTTCCTGTTGCATAATGATATTATACGGTATCTGCCAAAATTATTTATTGGAATCTATTACTTACAGTATTTTTTAAAAAGGCGCCTTTTGGATCTCCTTGCCTGATTAATTGCAATAAATAATTAAGTAACAATAAATAAATAGTTTTTAATAAAAAAAAAAAATAATAATAATTTGTCTAAAACAATTCCAAAGTCAAATCTGAGTATAATTATCGTAATTTTACATTGTAAAGGTGTGTCTTCTCATCCTGCGCGAACTAAAATTATCATTTCTTGTATAACTATTATTTCACAATAATGTAGTAGCCCAATCATTGCCTAGTCAGGTGCCCAATTATTTTTTGTTACTCCCACTTCCTTTCAAAATTTGATTTTACATGAAATTCTGTATGATCCAATGACTAAAACTATCATTTTCTAAACAGTTTTGATTTTCTAGGGTGAAGTTCTACAAAGCCCTGTGAGAAATAGGGAGATGGTTCTGCTCAAACAACCAATCGGAGTTGCTGCTCTTATCACTCCAGTAAGTAGTTTTTTAATAACTTCTTGTAATTATAATATATATTTTTATAAATAATTGAATCGATTCTATAATTTTAACCTTATCATATCCAAATAGTTGAGGAAGTTGTAAAGATGTTACGTAAAGACCAACAACAGTGAAAGCAATAACTCCATAAAAATAAAAGAAGAAAAATAGCACGAGCAAAGCGAGCATGATTCATCGTCAAGATGTGAGTAGAGCTGGTACCAAAAATCAAGGCGGTTGGAGAATGCCTGTTATTAATACTCAGCTCTGTTGGGACAGTCAGAGAGCGGTCTCAGCAACACTGGTGGCTCGTCAGGTGAAGTGCCCTGACTGTCAACTGACTATCTTACACTGTACAACACTTCACCTACGACACGAGCCGCCAGTTCTCAGCAAACCGTTTCGCTCTTGCAGACAACTTTCAAACTGTACTGACAGAGTTGAGCATTAATAACAGTCATTCGCAAACTGCTTTTATTTTAGGCACCAGCGAGTTGATCAAGGTTGCCTAATTGTGTAATCGAGATTATTATTATCATTTTCATTTAGTTGCGTGAAGCCACAAATTTTGAGCAAGGCTCAAGTGGCATGCAACATGTCAAAATTCAGGATCGAAATCCTGGGAATGCGTTACAGCATTCTTCTATGGTATAGGGACATGCCTTTACCAATGTCTTGGTTATCTTCAATGAAAAGACTTTGAAGCTACTACACATCATCATAATCTCCTCTGGAACACAATTGTAAAGCTTTAATCCCGAGTAATATGGTCCTTTCTCAAGAAGAGAGAGTCGATGAATAGGGAGATGGAACAGACCTGCATCTCCTCGAGTTCTGTATGCATGATTAACGCGGTCAACATTGAAAATTTCGGGATTTTTGAACACAAACGACACCACTTCCAGAAAATATATAGCTGGAGCCGAAAGAAACTGGAGTCTCTTGAATATAGGTTTAAAAGAGGAAGAAGAACTCATCCCCTCAAGAACCCGAAGTGCTTTCTTTTGCATTTTGAAGCATGTGTTTAGATGGTTTCTTCCTGACCCCCAAAAGAGAATACTGAATCTAATCAATGCTAGGAAATACCCATGATACACCTTTAGAGCTGTCTTAATATTAGAATTTGCCTTAACAGTTCTCAGGGCAAAGAGTGCATGATACAGTCTTTTTTGGAGTTTCTCCACATGGCTATCACATTGCTAAGTTTGCCTGCAGTTCCACCCCTAAAAATTTTGTCATGTCAGAGGCAGGATAATCCCGAGAGGCAGGAGACTTCATTATTTTCTTTTTATTTTATCTTTCTTATTGCGGATGTTGCTCACATAAGTATTTTAGCTTGTGCGTGGATAATGGATAATGAGTGCGAAGGTGATTGATGAGGTGAAAAACAGCCATGCCTACTGGGTCTCGAACCCTGACCAGGCAGTGCTAGCGAACTGAAGGTTGTGACGCCCCAGCCCACTGCGGCAACCGAGTCGGCATTCTGTCGTTATACATGAACTAGCCGGCAGGCTCGCTTCGCTCGCCTTCACCGCCTAGACGGGGGGCTCCGTCTCCTGGAACCCCAACAGTATCAGCAATGTCAATGAGTCAAACAGGCTCGCTTCGCTCGCCTGCAAACCCTCTGTCAGTGTCAGTTGAGACAAACAGGCTTGCTTCGCTCACCTGCAAATTCCGTACAGAAGGGATTCGAAATTTATTGAACACAACATTTCTAGACCTAATCTGAACCTATTTACCAAATTTCAACATTTTCTGTTAATTTGCTCTCAAAAAATCTGAGAAAAACTCCGAAAAATTGTAAAACGCTAATATTGAGCGTAACCTTGGGAAGTATATCGGATATAGTTTGAAACTTGATTCAATATTCTATTAATTAGATTATCTATAAAATCTCACTGAACCATTGAATCTACAGTAAGGATTGGTCGTATCAAGTCGGAAGATATGCAACCCGCAATACATTCACAATTTTGAAAAAGTGATTACTGGCGTACTCTTGAGCGGATTTAAAAAATATTTCAACACAACATTTCTAGACCTTATCTGAACCTGCCAACAAAATATCAACATTTTCTACCGATTGGTTCGCGAAAAAATAAGAAAACACCGAAAACTATAGAAAAACTCAAATATTCGGCGTATCCTTATTAAGTTCCAAAACACCTTTCTTAGCGAGCGTCTAAACGTCCAACTGAACATGCCTGCCAAATTTGAACGCATTCGGTTCAGTAGATTTTTAGTTCTGGTGATGAATGAATCAGTCAGTCAGTCAGTCAGTGCCATTTCGCTTTTAGAGATATAGATTATTTGTTGGTATATTTGTGTAGAGTACTTCATAATTTTACATCCATGTATATTTATTGTACAGTATCCCAATGTTTGGTTGCCATGACAAAATTTAAATGTGTTTAATTTTCGTGCTCTAAATTTATAGTAAAAATTCAATATTTTCGGCTATGGTGTAGTGATTTTGTGAAGTCCTTCAGTTTTAGTTAGCAACAATGTTTTCAAATCGAAAATTATGTTTCCAAATGAACTTTTTGAAAGAACTATTTCTCCGTTTGTGGAAAATGAGGTTATCTGGCGAAGTGGAACAACCCTTGGGTCTCCCCACTATTCAAAGCCATACGCTAAATAAATATAGTATAGTATGTATTTTTGTGCGTACATGACCATTTCAATTCATTCATATTTTTTGTACAGTGGAACTTCCCTCATGCTATGATTACAAGGAAGGCTGGTGCCGCTTTGGCTGCGGGCTGTACTTGTGTTATCAGACCGGCCGAAGATACTCCATTCACCGCATTAGCCCTTGTTGATTTGGCTGATAAAGCAGGTATGTTACAAAATTAATTCAGCTCACCTCAATTGTTTCCTCAACTATTATATTGAAAATATATGTAAGAAGCTGGTCGCTCTATACATCCCCGCTTCTTCTTTCCAATCATATGACCGACTTATCAATTTATTACTTCGTTCACATTTAGATTGAGATTTATACTGTAAATAATTGACATTAAAAATCGATTTTCTAGAGTTATTGAAAATCTTTCGTCAGTTATTTAATTCAATGGATAAGTACTGAAGATTATTATAAATCGATTTTTTTGTTCAACATGCAGAAAAAAGGTAAGAGTGAATTTTTTATTGAAATTGATAGGAAGTTTGTTTTAGAAAAATTTTCGGGGAAAATTGGACAGAATGCAAAACTCTGGCTGGAAGATTTTGAGAAAGAATGTATTCGTTTCAATATCCACAATGATGAAGAAAAAATAACATGTTTAAGACTATTTTTAGAAGGGAGTTCTGAAGATTGGTATGCTTCCAACAAATATAAATTAGGATTGAAAAATTGGAATCTGTGGTCGAAAACATTTCTCCAAACTTTTTCGAATAAAGGCTGGTCAAATATAAGATATGCATATTCATTCAAATACATGGAAAATTTTGGATCTATGCTTGATTATGCTTTGAAGAAGGAACGATTATTGCTTGAATGTGAGAGAACTATGACAGATGAATCCAGAATCTCACATATTGTTGTGGGACTACCAGTTCATATTCAAAATAGATTAGATAAGGAAAACATCGAGACCACAGAAGATCTGATGAATGAGATTCAGAAATATGATTCATTCACAAACAGAATTAATCATATAAATAGCCAGAAAAAAGACTCAACCAAGGTGGAAGGGATAAGAAAGAAAACTCCTTGTTCTGTATGTACAGCCTTGGGAAAACCAAATCGCTTTCATCCTGCGGAGATCTGTAGGAATAAAAATGGAACAGTGAATTTCACAACCTGTGAGGAAGATACAGTTGATGTTGATAATTCAAAAAACTGAATAAGCCGGCGTGTAAGTTCATTCCATTAATTACAGTTAATGTACTATTAATACTGTTGATAAAAAGAAAATTGTGAAAGGGGTTTATGACAGTGGCTCAAATATCACTCTAATAAATCAGAAAATTGTTGATGAGCTGAAGACAAAACTTATGAACGACCATAACCTTTTTCGAACTATTAGTGGTGTGAATTTTTCAAATCGCCGGGCAAAAATTCCAATGAAAATCAATAAAATTGAAGAAATATTAGATGTATATGTTGTGAAGAACAGTAATTTCTCTTATGACTTACTTCTTGGATTGGATGCAATTAAAAAGTTCAAATTGATATAGAATGAAAGTTTAGAAATTTTACAAAAAGTTGATGACAAAACAGATGTTGAAAGATTGAATTATGAGTCATCTGTCTTCTCTGTGAATATGGAAAGCAATTTGAATTCTCTTGATACTGAAAAGAGACAAACAATAACAAGGCTGATTGAAGGTTATGAATCACTATTTGCAAAACACAAATACGATGTAGGTGAGGTGAAACATGCAGAAGCAGAAATCAAACTTTCAGAAGATAGATATATTATTAAGAAGCCATACAGAACGTGTATCCCAGATAGAAAAGAAATAGAACAACAAATTTCAAAACTTTTAGAGGCAGGATTGATTGAATATTCCACTTCACCATTTGCATCTCCTGTCACACTTGCCTTCAAACGAGAAGAAAATAAAAAATCACGGCTATGTATTGACTTTCGGGAACTGAACAAAATTGTTATACCAGAGCCACAACCATTCCCAAGAATAGAAGATATAACAGTGAAGGCTGGCAATTGTAAATGGTACACAGTACTTGATGTGAATTCAGCATTCTGGACAATACCAATAAAAAAAGAAGACAGAATGAAAACTGCATTTGTAACCCATGAAGGTCATTATCAATGGTTACGGATACCATTTGGTTTGAAAACCGCGCCTGCAATTTTTCAAAGAATACTGGGAAACACTTTACAAAAAAATAAGTTGACTGATTTTTGTACTTGTTACATTGATGATATTTTAATATTTTCGAAGACATTTGAGGAACACTTGAAACACATAAACCTTGTACTTGATGCGGTTAATAAAGAAGGGTTCAAGCTGAAATTGGAAAAATGTAATTTTGCAAGAAGTTCAATTAAATATTTGGGACACATAATTGAAAATAACTCAGTCCGTCCACTCACTGACAATCTCAAAGCAATTGAAAATTTCCCACAGCCAAAAACCAAGAAGAATGTACGCCAGTTTTTGGGGAAAATAAATTTCTATTATAAATACATAGAGAATGCAGTGAAAGTTCTAGAACCTTTACACAATCTACTGAGGAAGGACATACCTTTTATCTGGTCAGAGACATGTGATAAGGCATTCCAAGACGTGAAGAAATACTTATGTTCTAGTCCTGTTTTACAAATTTATGATTATGGAAAACCAGTATTCATTTTCACCGATGCCAGTGTCAAGAGTGGAGAGGGATTTGGAGCTGTACTGAAACAACCAAAAGGAAATAATGAGCTACATCCAGTTGCATATTTTTCAAAAAAACTAAGTCCTGCTCAGAAGAAGAAAAAAGCTATTTATCTGGAATGTATGGCAATGAAAGAGGCGATTATGTATTGGCAATATTGGTTGATAGGACGGAAGTTTACAGTGATCACAGACCACAAACCATTGGAGAATCTCAGAGTGAAAGCACGAACCGATGAAGAATTGGGAGATCTTGTATATTACCTTTCGCAATATGATTTCACATTGATGTATAGCCCAGGAAAAGGAAATGTTGAAGCAGATACTTTATCAAGGAATCCAGTTTTAGAACACTTTGAAGGAAATGAAGACATTTTAACAGTTGTGAATTTGATATCCATACAAGAAATAAAAGACGATCAAGAAAAAAACAAAGAAGCAATAATGAAGAATAGGAATGATGAGTAAAAAGGAGAAATATTCTACAAATCTATGAAAGGAAACAAAAGAATCTTCCTTTCCCAAGAAAAGGGAAAAGAACTGATTGAGAAAATTCATTTTCAATTAGGACATATCGGAACTCACCATACACTATTACACATACGTCCACATTACTACTTTCCCAACATGGATGAAATGGTCAAGAGCTATTGTCATTCGTGTCAAATATGTAAGAAGAATAAAACAAGAAGAGGTCGCTCAATAGGATTACTTTCACAATTGGGTCCAGCCAGTGAACCGTATGAGATCATGTCGATAGATACTGTTGGAGGGTTTGGTGGAAACAACTCAACGAAAATACCTACACATATTGGTTGATCACTTTTCTAGATTTGCATTTACTTCAAGCTCTAGCGGTCAAACTACTAAAGAATACATTCGTTTACTAGACCCTATCTTACAAAACCATTCTGTTAAGATCCTATTAGCTGATCAATATGCGTCTATCAAATCAAAAAAGTTTAGAGACTACCTACTCGAGAAAGGTGTTACAATGGTGTTCACGTCTGTAGATTGCCCGCAATCAAATGGTCTTAATGAACGGCTCAACCAAACATTGGTGAATCGTATTAGATGCAAAGTGAATAGTCCAGAAGGAAGAACGCGGACGTGGTCGAAAATAGCGGAAAGTTGCACATCAGAATACAACAAGACAATCCATAGCACTACTAAATTTACACCAAGATATCTCCTATTGGGAGAGGATTTGGAAAATGTAATACCATCACAACTGAGGAAAGAACGAAACTTGCAAAAAGACAGAGAAGAAGCAATAAAAAAATTCTAATTTGAACCACAAACTGAGATGTGATAAGAACAGAAGAGTATATGATTTCAAGGAAAATGAACTAGTGTACATTGAAAAAGGAAACAAGTTAAATAGAAATAAATTAGATGAAGTTAGAAGTGGACCGTTCCCCATTATAAGAAGAATATCAAACTCAATGTATGAAGTGGCCTGCGGAATCAGTAGGAGTGAACCAATCATCTGTCACTCAAGCAAATTGACACCTTCTGGGAAGTTTCTCGTTCAAGGGGGGAGATGTAAGAAGCTGGTCGCTCTATACATCCCCGCTTCTTCTTTCCAATCATATGACCGACTTATTAATTTATTAATTAATGTTATTTATTAATGATTCAATGTTCACCTTCGTTCACATTTAGATTGAGATTTATACTGTAAATAATTGACATTAAAAATCGATTTTCTAGAGTTATTGAAAATCTTTCGTCAGTTATTTAATTCAATGGATAAGTACTGAAGATTATTATATATATATTAAAAACTACCTCAATATCACCTTCACAATTAATCAACAAGTGTTTCCTCAACGTTTAATCATAGCCTTGCTTAGTTGCGTCAAATTTTCTGATTTATTTTCTTTAATTAGTATGTCCGCTAACGTGTAAGAGCTTCTACAAACTCGTCAAACGGTTCTTCCTCTTTACGCCGTTTGCTAGTCAATAAGACACATTTGCTATTTAATAAGACACAGTATCTATCTATCTATCTACTTGTTTATTATTTTATTTATTGGCCACTCAGTGAGGGTGAATACAATGTGATCGTGAAGTTGAGTCACGAACACTGTGGAGTGCTCTTGGATGGGTGACCAGTATTTGGTCAAGTACATATTGGCGAGGTGGAACCTACCGGTAATGGTCCCCACCGTTGAAAGCCATACGAATATTTTTTTTACATTTTTATATTTAATATTTTTTCCTCTCTCATACTTAATCTTGAAGTTATTGAATTCAATACAAGTAGCCTAACAATAATTGATTACAGAACCATTGCAATTTTTATGTTTGAGTGAGAAAATATAGAGACAATAATCTTGTCTCGATAATAATATTGCAGTTTCAGTTTGAGTGGAAAAAAAGTTAAAATACTTTTGGGGAACAGAGAGAAACAACCTTGTTGTGTATTTTATAAATTAAAAAGCACCTAAATTAAAAGTACCTATTTAGACCTGAACTTTATAGAATGCATAATGTATATTATTTTCGTATGTTCTGAAAATAGTATATTCTCACTTGATGACCTGAATTTTTAACAGTAAACTTTTTTTTAATAAAGGCAGTAACCGTTTATTCTTGTGATATTAAAATTATGACATTTATTATTCTGATATTGAACTATTGATATCACTTCTTGTAATATTAAAATTATGTTAGAGGCAGGAATATTAATTCTTGTGATATCTATGATATTCTACATCAATGTTTTTTTCTGTAATGTTCCAGGAATTCCAAAAGGCGTGATCAATATTGTTACTAGTGGCAGGCCAAATGCGGCACCTATTGGCAAAGAACTGTGTGAAAACCCGCTTGTTGCGGGATTATCTTTCACAGGTACTGAATCTAATGGAACTAAACATTTTTGTGACTCAATTTTCAGTTATCAATTATTCTTCTCAATATTTAACGCCTAGTTTATCTTCCTTTGCATATAAGTACAATAATGTGTTGTAAGTACATATAAGTATAAGGAATGTTTACATTTTAATTTACAGGAGGTGCAGAATAGTAGAATCCATAGGAGACGATAGAAAGATCGGTAGGAGAAGAGGAATCAGAAGGAGACTTAGTGCAATGTTATATAGATAGTTAAATTTCAAGGTACTTTATAAATTATTATCATTTCAATGAAGAAGTGAAACATTGAATGTTTACAGTAATGTACTGCAAGCAATATTGATGTTCTGTGTGACGAAATGCTATTACTGAGCATTTGAATTTGTTGGGGGGCTGGGAGTTTACATAATATGAAATGTTACTTTACGCAGAAACTCCCAACCCAAAAACTCAAACTATTTCCAACAACTGCTTGGATTGATCGAACATGTTCTCGGTATAGCTGGTGCCAAAGGTTGAGCGGTTTCGTCTGTTCCTTGTGCGTTCCAAGAGCTGATGTTGCTGCAAATAGTCTTGAGTAACTATGCCGTACCAGCTGACTAGAAAATAGAGTTACGAATATACTCTTCTCAGCTGGTGCATGTACTGGCCAGTTATTAGTACAAGAAACAGACGAAACCGTTTTGATTCTATGGCGCAAGCTGTAACTGTTACACCAGAACGAAAATCTGTGGGAAGTAATGTACCTTATATTCGCGCCCACCGGTTGATCAGCACTTCATCATATTATATAGTCTGATCAAGCAAAGAAAACATTCTGGCAAGATAAGAAAATCACTCCAGCTTGGTCAATATTGGTTGAAAAATTATAAATTTTCAAATTCTCTAGATACAAAATAATTTGTCTATAGCAGAATCTTTAGGCCAAGTGAAGGATGGGACTATAATTTTTCAACCAATATTGACCAAGCTGGAGTCATTCTCCCATCTTGTCATAATTTCGTTTTTGCTTGACCAGACTATAAAAACATCCCTAATAGGATTACATGGTTTTAAAAAGTATTTTTTCCTAGATTTTCAAGTATTTGTTCCCAATATTCTATTTTTATTAGTAGTGTGTAAACAATTTTTCAATTTCATTTTTCTTACATTGTTTACAGTAGAAGGTAGTTTTTTGATCCATGAGGAGCTGATGTGTGTAAATATTCACTGGAATTTATCACCGACAGCGCAGTCAAATGTTTTTACAGAAAGGAAACTGTTTAAATTACCTTTCTGGAGTGGAGACCTTCCTTGCTCCTCGAGCACATTTTCAACACAATGTTGACAATGTGCTCAAGGAGCACGAAAGGCCTCCACTTCAGAAAAGTAATTTAAACAGTTTCCTTTCTGTAAAAACATTTGACTGCGCTGTCGGTGATGAATCCCAGTTAAAATTGTTTACAGTGTCAGAGTAATAGATTAAAAATCTATTTTCAGGGTCAACCGAGGTGGGAAAGCTTCTTTATAAGCAGTGTGCCACTGGAGTGAAAAGAGTCGGTCTGGAACTTGGAGGAAATGCTCCATTCGTCGTATTCAACTCAGCTGATATCGATAAGGCAGTTGACGGTGCTGTTGCTTCCAAGTTTAGAAATTGTGGACAGGTATGTTGTCAGATTCCATTGATAAAAACCATTCTTTTTCCACTAGTTCAAACTAGATATAGATACGTTGATGGATGAGAATCAAAATCACAGTACCCATTCAGTATTTTTTTATTCAAACACAACATTTTTCGCCCTCCTAGGAAGAATTCTCAAGTTTTTTTGTACATTCTCACTTGAAAATGCCTCTTGGAAGACTGAAACATTTTTTTGCGAAATATAAGTGAAAAATACTAGAAGGATACTGTGATTTTGACTTTCATCCATCAACATGCATTGACATTAGCGCTAGACAAAAAGGAAACATAGATATAGGTAATATCTGTCTAATATTTCATTGGTATTATTTCAAAGTTTCATTGAATTATTGTAGGTAGGTAAGTTCTCATATTCCATTAACTTAATAATCTTACTCATTAAATTCACTAGTTCATTTAGTAAATTATATTTTTTTACAGGTTTTATTTCAAGGTTTTCAAATATCAAAAGATATTCTGTAGAATAGTATGAATAGAACATATTCTGTATTTTTGTATTGAGTTTGACTTTTGTATGGTTGTCTCATGGGCAATCAACATAGCTTATTCTTTCAATTTCCATATAATTTAGCTTGGATTGATTTTCAAGTAGGCCTACACTTTTTTGTCGAGAAAAGTCCATGTATTGATCAAATCATGTTAAACAAAGAAACAGAGATAAAATTATACTTTTCACCTCCACTCAAAATTCAAGTTGATTTTTATTTGAATGAGTTTAATTTCAAGTAACAAAGGGTAGGATGATGACTATATGCTCATCAGAATTTTTTGAACCTGAGAAGGACATTTTTAGAGCTTCCAAGTTTTCATAAAAAATATTTTTCGAATCTTATTCAATAGAATTCATTTCACTACATGGAACATTGGAACATTCATATTTTTAGCCAGAGTAAAGGAGACGAGAAAACTTTAATGTTAACGGGGGAGATATTTGAGTATTTGGTTTGCATTTTATTGTTATTTTAAATTCTCCTTCAATACCTGATATTTTATCATCGAGAATATGATAATGAATTCGATGGGATTAAAACTTTGACGTTTTTTTATCATTTATTAAGTAATAATATAATTTAATAAGAGATATTATGCTGTACAGAACTCATGTCCAGATACATTCCTCATTATTTGCATCAATCAAATCAAACAATTTGGAAAATGGGAAACCCACATCGATAAAGTAGCAGCTAAACTCAGCTCCATAAATTATCTTTTCAGTATTCTAGCAAATTCAGTCTCCTTAGATGTGATAAAAATGGTTTACTTTGTATAAGTGCATTCAATTATAAAATATGGTATAACAGTCTGGGGAAATTCTAGTTCGGCAAGTAAAGTCTTACTCCTTCAAAAAAGAATTGTCAGATCAATTCTCAAGACTGATAGAAGAGCAAGCTGTAGGCCTCTTTTTAAGGAATTTGGTTTCCTAACAGGTACCAGTATATTTATACTTGAATTACTCACATTTGTACATAAGAATAAAACTGTATATGAACCAAATTCCTTTTCTC
Organism: Sogatella furcifera; assembly: GCA_017141385.1. Lineage (NCBI taxonomy): Eukaryota > Metazoa > Arthropoda > Insecta > Hemiptera > Delphacidae > Sogatella > Sogatella furcifera. The sequence goes on from CM029560.1 coordinate 19,207,664, forward strand.
ATAATTATAGTACACGTGGAATCCAACAATTGTATAGGTACCCAAATCACAGGCTGCAACTCTATAAAAGATGCCCACATTATGCAGGTTTTTGAAACTTTATAACAAACTACCAGTAACTGTAAAAAATTTAAACTTCAACAGATTTAAACAGAAACAGAAGACTCACTTTTTGCTTAAATCCTATTACAATTTAGAAGAGTTTTTTGAGGACCACTTGAGTGATATTTGCTGACCTACATGAATGTAACTCGAAAGAACTTAATAATCGTCTAATGTATTTAACCTTTATTTTATTTTAACCGCCTTTAATTTTAATTACAATTATTGACTGATTGAATGTTTTATAATGATTGTAAAATTTGACAAGACATCTGCCTTGGCAGTCACTCTGCATTTCTGGCGTTTTATGTCAATAAATATATTTATTTATTCAATCTGATTATGAAAAGCAAATATCTTTGTGACTGATTCTATTCATCATCATGTTTTTTCAGACATGCATCAGTGCGAATAGATTTATAATTCAGGATGGTGTATTCGACGTATTTGTTGAGAAATTGAGAGACAGAATGAGTAAATTCAAAATCGGCAATGGTATGGACAGCGATGTTAATCAAGGGCCTCTCATTAATGCAGCTCAAGTGAAAAAGGTAATTCAATAATTGACTAATACTTATTTAAATTTCTTCTTTTGTCTTCATCCTACTTGAACCTAGTAAATACGTTAATAACTTTGACTTTAACAACAGTACTCACGATTTTCTTGCTTGTTGAACGCGTTTCGTGGCACTGAGCTACATCTCCAGCGTACAAAGAGTAACTAGATACAATAGTTCCTGTTACTAAATAAAGAGTATCTAGTAATTCTTGTTCGCTGACGATGTAGCTCAGCGCCACGAAACGCGTTCGACAAGCAACAAAATCGTGAGTACTGTTGTTAAATAATTAAAAGTTATTAACGTATTTACTAATTTTTCACTCTGAATTATTTTATACGACTCTGCAGTCAAACATTTTTGAATATAAGTTTAAATAAAACTTATATACTTAAATAAAACTTTGGGGGGTCGACCCCCAAAACATCCTAAATGAACATCTAAACTTCAAATCCCATAGACTTTTTGACACACTAATAAATTCAAACAAAACCGCCAACTATTCGTCATAATAAATTTAAATAGTACCGCCAACACCAATGCTTCCTAGACCAATCAGTGACAACGAAATGAAGGCAGTGTTGAAAATGGATTAACATCCGAAAGCGCTCCACATGTGAGTAGAAGTTTATTTAAACTTATATTCAAAAATGTTTGACTGCAGAGTCGTATAAAATAATTCAGAGTGAAATATTTACTAGCAGTTCGTGATGGAAAACAAAATAGATGAGTATTTACTAAGTTATAAGTTCAACTAATAATTTGTTTCTCGGTAGTTAATAATTGACTTATTCAATTAATTGACGTGTAAATTTACATTAAGTCGTATTGTTAGAAGTGTATTATTAGTAAGTATTAATTTTATTGTTAATGTAGAGTGGTAGAAAGGTCTTCCTAATCCTAATTCCGCCTGGTAAAGAATATTTTCGTTTCATTTCATTGTTAATTTTGATTGTGATATAAACTAATCAAATTTATTTTGATTCGGTCTGATATCCAGAGATTCCAAGTTCGAATCCTTGTGCGGAATGGATTTTGACCTAAGCACAATCACAGATCTGTCCATTTCAGAGAAAAAGATAAGCCGTAGGTCCCGACTGCCTGAAAATTAGTCATCATATATCATCATCACCCCTCTCATTTATTACCTACACACAAGACTATAATAGCGCATCAGTCCAAGCAAAGAAGACATTCTGAAAAGATGGGAAAATTACTCTAGTTCGATCAATATTGGTTGAAAAATTATAAATTCGATCTTATAAAAAATTAAACTAAATTTATAACTAACTTTGACGGAGGTAGAATCATTTCCCCAGTCATCTTTTTAGAATGTCTTCTTAGCTCGACCAGACTGTAGTATCACCCTCAGAAAAAAACTGAGTAACTGTGACTCCTGCTCTGTTTGCGGTTGTTTAGGATGTAATAAATTATGAAGCTTTCTTTGTTTATATAAAGGTGGAGTTAATAGTGAAGGATGCTGTCGATAAAGGAGCTAAGGTATTATATGGTGGACAGCGTGCTTCCAATATTGGCGAGCTATTCTATGTTCCTACTCTGCTCGTTGATATCAAACCAAACATGGCCTGCTACACGGAAGAAATTTTCGGCCCGGTTGCTGTTTGTTTGAAGTAAGTTTTTACAACCTTAGATCTGGTCGAGCAAAGAAGACAATCTGTCAAGATGGGGAAATAACCAGTTCGGTCAAAATTAGTTCAAAAATTATAAGTAGAAAACATTCTGTTCTAAAATAAATTTTATATCAACTTAATAATTTTTGAACCAATATTGACCGATTTGAATTCATTTTCCCATCTTGCCAGAATGTCTTCTTTGCTCGGCCAGACTAAACCAGAATATTTTTTCCTATTTGATTATATCTACAAAAGATCGTACAGATCCCACAGAAACTTTTGGTTGGCGAATAACTCTGGTATCAATACTCAGCTCTGTCAGTACATTCCGAAGGCGGTCTGTGAATGTCATAATGTTCAGCAGAGGTCAAAGTTAGACTAGATATACTCTCGCAGAGCACTCGCTAATTGTCCTGACAGAGCTCAGCAAGCGTTAATCACACTCATTCATCAAAGATCAACTTTTTTGGCATCTGCTATAACTGTATTATTATGACAATTGAAGATTTGCCAATGCCTTTTCTAAAATTTTATGTACGGGAAAGCTAATTTATCCTTATAAATGGTACTGTACTTGAGTAATATTATGAAGGCATCTATTCATTATGTATTATTATGTACCCATATCAATCAATTACTTTTAGAACATAAATATATCGTTCAGCAATCCTTAATTACCCCAACGCATAAAGGCATAATGGGGAGAGGCAAAGAAGAGAAGAAGAAGCAATCCTTAATTTTTCAATTTTTAAACTAATTAAAGAAGGTCTGTCTGACTATTAGACTGCCTAACTTGGGGTACTGGTATCAAAGTGAAGAATAAAAAGGGTTTGGAGAGCATTTATAATGTTTTTTACTAAATACAGAATCTGATTGCAAAACTATAAAAAAAGTTCAATTTTTAATTCCACCGTGTCCACCGTGGAGGATAATGACAAATGATATCCAATTTAATTCAACATTAACAATTGTAATCATTGTTAATAATTATTGTAGTTATTCTTTATTATGGTATTTACTATAGATTACGGTGTTGTAATTATTATTGATCATCTGAACTATAGTCTAGGAGATATTAATAACACGATTCTCTCTCTAAGAAAGAGAGGCCAGATGCTGATTGCTTTACAAATCTCTCCCCAACCCGAGCGCACTGCGTAGAGCGCTTCCTACTCACTCCTTATTTAATTACTCTGTTGATGCTAGGAAGGGGAAATAGTTTCCCCTACGTTCATCTCGGTAGTAAAATCAATTCCAATATCATTACGGAAAATAAATAAGGACTTGAATGTTAGTTTTATGGTACAAAATGTAGAGTAGTAATAATTTTATATGTTCCAAATAGGTTCAAAACAGAAGAGGAGGCTGTTGCAATCAGTAACGGAACATCTAGAGGTCTGGCTGGCTACTTCTATTCAAACGACTTGAATCAGGCATGGCGAGTCGCCAGGAATCTGGAAGTTGGAATGATTGGCATCAATGAAGGCCTCATATCAGCCGCAGAAGCTGCGTTTGGCGGAGTTAAAGAATCCGGAATCGGACGTGAAGGTTCTTCTCATGGAATTGAGGAATTTGTTTACATCAAATACTTGTGTTTTGGAGGCATTTAAACCAAACCGATCCCACCCTGGAACAGTCTACCTGATATATCTAGCCCAATTATCTAGTTTTGAGGTCTCAAGCTCAATATTCTAAACTCTCATCTTGCCCAATTATCTAGTCTTGAGGTCTCAAGCTCAATTCTAAACTCTCATCTAGCCCAATGATCTTGTGTTAAGGTCTCAAGCTCAATTCTAAACTCTCATCTAGCCCAATGATCTTGTGTTAAGGTTTCAAGCTCAATTCTAAACTTTCATCAAATCCACGTGTTTTAAACTAGTTGAAAAATTCCCAGTTTTCCACAGAAGTAATTGAACACATTGAGCTTAAATTAATACTATATAGATCTCCTTGGCTCACCTAGATAAATTTTCTCCTCCCGATTTCTAGTTGAAACTTTGTCATTTGCTCCTTTAGAAATTAAATGAGAGACAATATCAATATTGTCAAACGACAAGACAGTTGTCGAACAAAATCACCATCATAACTGCCTAACAAGTGAAAGAAGCCTCTAAAAATTCTCGAATTATTCATTCAAAATACGATAAGAAATTTCTATCAATTTCATGTCCGGTTTAGGCAATTGAAGAAATTCTGTATTTGTGACTTTCATCAAATTTGCTGTAGATGATAAGTAATGCTATGGAGCAGTAGGTAACACGCAAAGTAGAAATTTTAGTGATTTGATTCAATTGAATCAAATAAGCAGACGCATTTCAATGAGCCTCAATTTTGAGCCTCAAAATTTTCATTCAAGATTCATGTTATCTACCATCGGGCTAGAAGAGCAATAGACAAATGATGTAGATTCGATGGAGATAAACACCTTGTTACAAGAAAATATTTCTTAGATAGGATTTTAGTGCATTAATTACATTCCTCATTACTAGTAGATTAATTTCAATTAATGAGTACTGATTTCGTTTGAATATTAAGTTTAAGTCGATAACATAAAATGTTGGATTATAATGTTCCTAGAGTTTATAAAATTGTTGTATGAGTAATATAAGTGAAAAGTATTTTACCATTTCAAATTATGTTGACAATACTGTAATTTTTATGTGTGCCATAATAAGTAGGTTAATTTAGGATTATTTAGCTTGATCTTGTTAAAATTTCCTTCTATGAGTGTTAATTTTGTAAAAATGTCTTATAAGAGCTTGATCCAAATCAATAGTCTTCCAAAAGAACAAGTAGTCTTTTAAGATATGATATGATATAAAAGTCTTCCAATAATATAATATTGATGATGTGGCTGTCTGTTGTGACTTCAGTAATGCAGGTATCGAATAGTAAAATATATCTACATCCTTCAAGAGATATATGCAAGGATTCTATATATTTAAGAATGAACTAGTTTATAATATTTATCAAAATTTTAAACTTCTGGAGTACAAGTGCTTTAGAAATTAGGCCTATCACAGCATAATAAATAAAATACAAATTGCGAATGCATTCATGTGAATGACAATGTTGTCGATAATTAAGTATTTTTAATGTTATTGTAATTTAAAATCAAATATTTCTTTCTAAAGTTAATGAAGATTAACTTTTGTCAATAATAATCAAATGTCATGTCTCTGACAATGTTGATGAAACAAATAATAAACTTGCAGCAAACAATTCATGAACTTATTTAGTCAGTCAATTATCTATTTCCTTCAACCCTATCATAGCCTACATTCTTTTCCATATAATTTCATTTTGGGAGAATCAAAACCAATGGTGCACTAGGTTTATAATAAATAGTGCAATTTATAATTTTAATATTCCTTTAAAGCCAGTATTTCTATAAATTACTCTGAGTAAATGACAATCTGATAAGTCGTATTTTATGACAATTTTTTTTTTTAAATTTTGAAACCATGGTTTCAGTCCAAATACTAGTTGTTCACCTAAGTATTCTGTATTCATATTAATTTTTGCTCGCCACAAACTTCTTAATAAAAATCAATTCATGGAATTCAGCAATATTTACTTGAAACTTGATGTTTAGGCCTACTATTCGAACAAACTTGAGAATACCTTTGTCAAAATGTTTACTGAATGTAATATAACTCATCGTCAGTATTTACGCATAGAATATTCACTATTATACCTCACTTTACCCTAAACTGTCTTTCAATTTCATGTAGATATTATTGCAGTAGTATTATTTCATGTAGTATGATATTATTGCAGTGCCGAACATTTTTCATGGAAATAATGTGGTGGTGTAATAGAATATAGAACGTAGAATAAATCTACGTAGAACGTTATTGAATTTTAGTTCCTAGTATCAAAAGTGACAGTATATTACTTCGACTTATTTTCATTAACTTCTCCCAAATTATTGTAATTTTTAGCTTTTGTATTGAAGAAAGACATGAACGGAAGTGCATCAACGATGAAAACATGTGGGTGGTAGGGATTGTTTTATTTATATATAGAGTCGGGTCCATATACTGGAAAAAGGAGAACCGAAGCAAGGACTTTTTAATAAACATTTTTCCTTGGTCATGGGCAATACAGGATGAGCCAAATCGTAGTGCCTTAATCGTAGTCGTCACAAAAAGCAGTTTTGTACGTCCCGACAAAAAGGTAAGTCCCATATAGTTGCACAAAGTTGTGTTGTAATCTTAATCTTCAATCAACAAAGTTGATTTTTGAGAATAATCTTTCACCAACAACTTTTGTACAAGTACCGTAGCCCCAAGTAATAAATTCCTATCTTGGACGGCCGGTCTTTCGTTTTCAAAAAAATAACAATACTGGTTCAATAAATTTGGTCTAACCACCCTCAATGTTTCCTGATTACAAAACGTAATTTATTTGTTATTACAAAGCCAACTTGAATAAAAAAGTGTTTTGAGCCTAAGTGATTATTATGATGTTTAGATGGTGAATTGGTGATACAACAATAGATGCTGAATGCAGAAACATATCAGCATCTTTGTAATGTAAAATCCAAGACTAAATCTACACTTTTAGAATTAATAATTGCTATATATAGTAATGAATTAATTATTTCATGAATATGAGAATTGAATTTCAAGCCTACATACAGCTCCAGCCGACACAGTCCCATCTGGACCTGGCTTATAGGGAATCGACCCCAAACCTGCTTATACGATCTTGGAGGAGGCCCTCTTAGTTAAGACAGATTACTGAAGGTAATCTGCCAGTACAAATTTGTACAGATGTGATAGAGGCACAATCTCTCTCCAAATATCGCAGACCACAGCAAGTCTGTTCGATCTCCCGCTCTTATCTTAGCTTGCCTTAAGATATACATTCTGTTAACATAACATGCCTATTAAGATACAATACAAGACACAATAAAAAAAATTGAATTCTGTTTCAACTATCAGTTGTAGCCTACTACAAGAGCCCACCAATCAGGGGCGAACCCTATGGGGGGGAGCTGAATGGATAATTATGAAACACAATGGGATTGTACTTACATATATATTATAAGGATTGTGAGAATCGACCTTATGAATGTAGGGTTTAGGGTAACAATAAAGTCTTCTTGAGCTTGATTTCACGGAAGAAAATTGAAATTAATCGCTGTAACACATTACATTATTAGATCTTAAGTACGATCACATTAGATCTACGCGTGCATCTAATCTAGGCTATTTCACCCTTATATATCGTATATATATCACCCTTCAGATGACCTTTTCTCTCATCGATATTATTTTGGTCGATTCACGTGTGCTATATATTATAAACCATACTGTAAACGCTGTAGCTTTCTGTGCAGCACATAAAAAACCATCAAATCCAACCCAACCTAACTAGCTCACAATAATATTATCACCTACAAGTATTAAATTTAATCAACGAAATTTTAATTAAAAGATAGAAAAATATTCTTGAACAAGCGTAATAAGAAAATAAACAGTTTTGTCCTATTCCACTCACAAAATATAACAACCAAACTTTTCAACCTACTTTGCTGTGATTTTAGCGGGAAACCAACAACAATCATAGGTCATCAAAACCAAACAGAAGCAATATTGAGAGGGTACGGTAATTGCATTCAAGTGAAGAACGTGATATTCTTCATGAATAACTTACATGTTAGCATCTGAAATATTGAAATTAAATTATTTTTGAGATGTTGAATTCTGATACCGCGTTACCGCGATAGACGCCCTGAAGAGTTGAAAAGTTGGAGATGAAGGGTTGGGAATAAGTTGGAATTGAATTATATGATATCAGTTTGGCAATTTACAGATAATATAGTTGAAAAATATACTCACAGAAATTAAACCAGCAAGGAGTCATCTAATAAACCACTAAAATCAGTCACTGGATGATTGAAAATTCAACAATCCACATCAACCGGTTAGCAAGCAACTGATAACTGAAGCTGTCAAAAACCAATGACCGGGGGGAAATGCAATATGGCGGATGGGGTTCTAAGCAAGCGTAGAAAAAATAGTGCCATGATTCATAATTATTATTCAGTACAAAAACCTCTATATTCATTCAATTCTATACAAATTGCATTAAAATCATGCTGATCCTAATTCTTCCGGTCTCCGAATATCATAAACTGAAAAGTTCGATTTATAGAATTATACTCTCATGCTGTGATATTCTTCCGCCCCGTCACGTATGAAGTCATAGATCCAGTCCCCACATTTACGTTATAACTTCGTGAGCGGACTTCAATGGTGCCACTCTATGAAAACGAAATTCCCTCCAAACATCTACTGATTTGAATTAACCGTTGAAATCTTAGTCACATTATTTATTAACAAATGGATGGAAATAAAGGATGATAAAAAATAATTTATAATTAATGGTCTATCAGTATTTTAACATGACACCATAATAATCACAAGGACATTATGATTATTATCATCAACATCATCACCTCTTTCACCGTGTGATTTTGATGAGGCGAACTATGATGGAGCGAGAGTAGATTTCGCGCACGTTACAAAGGGACGCCGTTACAATGTACATTTGAGAAACTAGTAGATGCACAAAACTAAGAAAACCCTACTTTATATAAACGTTTTATCAAGCAGCTGAAGCTGAAGCAGCGCGGTGTACAAAAAGTGTACTAGCTGTCCAAAAATCCCTTTTTATGATTGTTTTATTCTGGTATATTTTTATTTGTCAATTTATTCAAGTACAAAAACATTGGAATTCTTGTTATAATTATTCCAATTTTGCGGGCCGGATTGACTGAGTGGTCTAGGGCGTTACAAACTTCATTCCACTAGCGCTACCCGGTCATGGGTTCGAAACCCACCTGATGCATGGTCGTTTAACTACCTCATTAATCACCCTCGCACAAGCAAAAAACAAATTGACATGTGATTCACTTTAATTGTTGTTACTTTGGGGGCCCTGGGCTTCTCCTCGGAGGAGGAATTTATTATAGTTATTAACTTGGGCCTATATTGTTTTAAAGATCACTCCCGCTTGAACCTCCCCTCCCTCTGTCAGGGTAGGGGGCACCTTAACAGGTCAACGAGAGGAACCCAATTGATCTCAGTCAGTCCCTGGTGAAAATACGGAATAAAGTTTGTGGCTCATCGTTGTATCCTTGCTGTTTTTATCGTGTTAACCCTTATCGGTATCCTTTTTTCTTGGACTTACTTGACACAGGGTGCCCGAAGCAGTGACACCATCGTCAACCCGAGCGTCCCCCCTCTCCGGTCAAGAGGCCAAGAAAAAGCGTCTCATCTCCTGGCCTTGCACCCCAAGGTGCACAATCGACATTCCTAACGTCCACCCACCCAATGGTAGATGGGCAAAAGGCATCGGATCAAGCCGAAACCGATGTAGGAACAGCCCTAGAGCTACATTACTGCACTGGCAACTCTAGAGACGGAGGCGGAAGGAAACCAACTCACCTATGAACCCCTTTATGGACAGCCTGCGGGGTAGCTGATCCCCCGCAAATTCCTGTACCAAGGATACTGTACCATGATATGATTGATCAAATCATTTCCATCATAAGTTTTACCATACTGAATTGAGCTTTTCTTAAATTATCTAGTTATAGTCTGTCCAAGCAAAGAAGACGTTCTGGCAAGATGTTAAAATTACTCCAGCTCGGTCAATATTCGATCAAAAATTAACAACTTGGTCCCGTATTGTAGAGTGTTCTCTACAATTTGAGATTAAATTTATAATTTTGGAACCAATATTGACCAAGCTAGAGTCATTTTCCCATCTTGCAAGAATGTCTTCTATACTTGGACAGACTATAATTACCTGAGCTTTTATGGTTTTTATGTTATCTCCCTCCAGAAACATAACATACCTAAAATCAGGGTGACTAGCAATTTGCATGAATGAAATTCAAGACTTTTTCCCCACTTTTTTCAAGACAAAGTTAGAGATTCTCTATGCGTTTTTTAAAGTTTTTAAACGTGATATGATTTTATGTGTAAAAAATACCATCCTATGAATTAAAATAGGGTATATTTTAAAACATAACTTACTATTAACATTATTTCATATTTGAAAAAAGTACGGTGCAATTAGACTCGAACCTCTATATGTAATTCAATTTTTACAAATAGTACTACGGTGCAATTACAATTCGTTAAAAAAAAGACCGAACCTCAACATCCAAAGAAAAAGGACGATTCCTTCACCAACTTGTTCTATGCAACCCCTTAATGGTTTGGTGAAAAGTTACACCCTTTTGAGCGTCGGGTTTTGGGGGAAGGGGGATTGAAAGGTGCGAAGTTTCAGTTTTTCGTGAGTCGATGTCGAGCCAAGCGTCGGAAGAAAATATTTCAATGATGATTTTTCTAGAGAATAAAATTTGGAAGAGATTGAGACCAATTACAACTCTGCATCATCAACCGTTTTAAAACAACTATTTCGTGAAAACTCCATAATTTTTTCACAGGAATTATTCCGTTTCTTTAAAAGTTTGTAACTTTGAATTGGTAACACTTGCATCCATATTTAAAATCCCTCTCGGCGAAATTCATTTCTTTTCAATTTGAGACCTAATTCACGTGCTACAGCGATTTTAGAAAACCCTTATACCCCCAAAAACCAATAAAATTACATTTTCCTACAGCTACGTTAGAAAGTTGCTGTTCCCGCATTGATTACAGTACCCAAAATCTACTTTTCCGCTCTAGTGCGCAAAATTTTTCCAGACTTGCAACTTAACATCAGTTTTGTGAAACATTTCAGGCTAGTAAAGTCTATTATGCTCTTGAAATCATGTTGGCAACACTGATAGCGGTTTGAACATTATCAGATGATATCAACCAAGATGGCCGCTAGATCGATTCAAGGTTATGCCGGTAGATAAGAATAAAACAATAATTTTGTTGAATAGTTATTGATTTATCATTTCATTTACACCTTAAAATTATCAAATCAACATATTTTACAATAATCAATTATTACGAAGTTCTTTAAAAATAACGGATTCATCAATAACGCCTACTGCATTAAATACATCTCTTCAAATATATAAAATATAGGGTAAGTTACCATATAAAAATGCTTATTATTCCTATTGATGTCACAAGAGTAAGATGTTGAATATAATGATGAATATGAGATTCATCATTGTTGATAAGAATTTATAGACTTGATTCGTATAATGAAGTCTTGCGCTAGCCTATAACTTATTATTCATTCTTCATTATATTGTTATATGTACGGTAGCCTACGGTTATTGGTTACTGGTTGAAAAGTAATTTTTCGGAAATAATTTTTGTTTCGAATGCATAATTTATTGAAAAATTAATAAATTAGCATAACTTACATGTTTCGGTGAATAATATGACATTATTTTTAGAAAGCTTGAAACAGACTTGCTGGTTGAGACAGTCTTACAGTACCGTATTGCTTTAGCAGCCGAAACAATTCCATAACTCAATAATACTGTAAGTTTATAAGACGTGTTTATATTACATCATTAGTTAGCTCTGATTATCATTACTGTAACTACCATTTGAAGTGACAAATATTAAAAAGAAAAGATTGAATTTGTTTCAAAAACCCGGTAAACAGATTTGAAATTGGAGATATAGACTCAAACAAATTTGTTCTGAAATGACATCCAAAAAGTTCGGTCATTGCTGAGAAGAGAGAGTTAGTAACAAAAGTTATCAGATATAATTATAGTTTCTGTAATAATAATATTATTATCTTATTGTTTGTTGTATATTATTTCAGAAAACTGATGACAGACTTGAAAATTTCTCGAGACTGTCTGTATCCACTCAAGTTTGAGCTACGCTAGTATCATTCTTTGACGCTAGATAGAGGAGGATTAGCGCTTCTGCTCAATCTTCATTTTGCGCACGTTTTTAAATGCGTTAGGCCTATATTTTTTTCTGTCTTGCTTTGTTCGCAGAAAAATAATGAATATCAATGAAGAATCTGGAGGTAGTGATAGTGACGAAATAATTGGAACTCCCGAAGAACTGAAAGAGATAGCAAATAGTGTTACACTGGACTTACTACCAGAGAAGTCAAAAAATAAATACGAACATCAGTATAAATTGTTTTCAAATTGGTGTAGAAGTAAAAAAGTTAAAAAAATATCGGAAAGTGTTCTTTTAGTTTATATTTCCGAACTCTCGAAAGTAATGAAACCGCCAACATTATGGGGAATATATTCAATGTTGAAGGCAACGATTCGCGCAAAGGACGATATAGACCTTAGCCAGTTCAAGAAGGTAATTGCTTTTATAAAGAAACAAAATGTGGGTCATGAGCCAAAAAAATCAAAAACTCTTACAAAATTTCAAATTGATGAATTCATCAGGTCAGCACCTGATGAACACTATTTGATGAAAAAATGTGTACTAATACTTGGAATCGCAGGTGCCTGCAGGCGCAATGAACTCACAAATATGCGTATAGGGGACATCGAAGACCGGGGCTCAGTATTGATTGTGAAAGTTCCGGACACAAAAACGTATAAATACCGATCATTCACAGTAACAAATGATGAATTGGATTATTTGAACATCTTGAGGAATTACCTAAAATTGAGGCCTGAAAATGCTACCTCAGATAGGTTATTTCTAAGATTCAACAAGGGAATTTGTATTAACCAAAATGTTGGTGTAAACACTATAGCAAAAATTCCTTCGGAAGTAGCTGTTTTTTTGAAGTTGTCAGATCCGCACACCTACACAGGTCATTGTTACAGACGTTCGTCGGCCACATTGCTAGTAGAAGCAGGGGGAGACCTGCTACAGTTAAAGCGCCACGGAGGCTGGAAAAGCTCAACTGTAGCTGAGGGATATGTTGATAGTTCTCTGAAGGGAAAAGTTTCAACGGGACACATGATATTAGGGCAATCAACGTCTTCCTCAGTTACTACTGCTACTGTTACTACTGAATCCAATCAGTTCCAAGAGCAAAACAGCAGAGTTTCTTCTACTGGTTCTGGAATAACAATCAGCAATTGTCAAAATTGCACTTTTAATATAAATATCAATAATGGAAATAAATAATTAAATTCATAGTAGTTGGAAAAATAATAAACAAAAATAATAAGACAAATATTTTATTCTGGAACAAAATATTGGTATTTTATATTATATTTTTTAAATATTGAATTACTAATAAAAATATAGAACCCCATATTTGATTCATGATTAAATAAATATTACACATATGATTTGCTCTTGAAACTGATTGGAATCACTACTAAAATATTAGACAGTACCTAGTTACTATTATTTTTCGAACTTTTATTTTTAGTGAGATACAGTAATCATTGGGTCTACTTCATAAACACATTGTTACCTCTGGTTCATTACATTAACATTTGAGATGAAACAGTTTTTGAAATAATATTGATGATAGAGAGTTAGAAATAGCCAATTGATGATAGAGAATTAGAAATATTGAAATAGCCAATAATAGTTTAGATGAAATGCCAGTCTGTTTAGTTTTATATTTTACTCTCGTGCGTGTTTAATATTATTAGATTAGTGAAAAAATATTGAAATTAGTGAAAAAAACATAGAATGTCCTCACTTCAATGGAAGCAAATTGAATAGAAGTAGAAAAATTGAGTAGTCCTATAAAATAATAAAACAAAAATACTATATATCATTAATCATTAGCAATTATTCGTCATTTTATACATCAGTCTAGAATTATAAGTACGGTAATAGAGAAGTGAAAACATTGAGTAGTCATATTATAAAGCCTAAATTAGGCAAATATGAAAAGAAGAATACACTACTGTAATTCTTTTGAAATTTATTATTTCATTTATCAGTCCAGAATTATGTGATGTAAGTAAAAATACCAGGTAAAAAGTAGATATTTAGAAATATAAGTTTTTCGTATTAAGGTAGGTTACTCAATAGTAATAATATATTATGTATAATAGTTCGTTCCTGAAATCATAATTACAAATATGAATAAATCTGTCATCATGATTCATATATAATCTTTTATCATGATTTATTATACGAGTTTTTGTTATTGAAAAGACTTTATTATGCGGAAATAATATCAGAATAATTCAATTCTAGATATCTTTAAAAGATTTTTATCCTCAATTTCTATCCACTTGTAAATGTTTTTATGTAAAATAATAACAACAGAGATCACCAACAACTAAATATACCTAGAAACTCACAAAAATGATGTGTGAAAACTTATAAATCTTTCATGACATTTTTACCAATTTCTACAAATCTTTTACATATAATGGTAACTGTAGGAAAAATTTAATGTGTAATACGGGCACAAAGTTTCATTGCTGCACTCGAGAAACTATTCCGCACTCGCCTGCGGCTCGTGCGTAAGTGTTTCTCTCGATGCAGCAAAGTCATACTTTGCGCACTGATACACAAATAACTATTTATAATACGAAAAACATACTAAAAATATTAGGATCGGCTCATACTTCTAGATTTTTTCTCTTGAAACCCTAGAGTGTCATAAATATCGTTCGCACGACCAATAATATATAATTCATGGGGATTGGTCAAAAGGATCCTTTTATAACTTTGATAACTTTTGAACGGTACCGTACATCGGATTATATGGTTCAATAGCTCATAATTTTCTACTTATTACGGCGATATAAATTCATATACTCTATTATAATCCAAATTCGATGAAAACCTCCAAAATTCTGATTTAAATGATACTCTTTGAATAATAATAATAATAATACCTGCACATTAGAAATTCAAATTTTTCACGTTGCTCCCAATCCGGAAGTTGTGATGGAGAAATCTGAAACTTATCAAGAAATGTAGAAAAATCGTCCTCTTTCAGATGGTTACTGTAAGAATTGCGATACCTTTGAAATAAGAAGGTTCACAACCGGTTTTTATCATCCTTTTTGTGATAAATTCACTCATTTTTCCAATTGTTGCAATTCTTCCAAATTTTATTCTCTAGAAAAAACATTCATGAAATTATTTAGTCCGACGCTTGGTTCAGCACCAACTCACGAAAAACACCTCTAGCCCCCTCCCCTCAAAACCCGACGCCCAAAAGGGTGTAACTATTTACCAAACAATAAAGGGGCTGTATAGAACAATTAGGAATCATCCTTTCATTAGAATCGTCCTTTCTCTTTGGATGTTGAGGTTGGGCCTCTTTTTTAACTAATTTCACCGCAGGCCTACTAATTAATATGCTTTAGCACTAGCTAGGAAAATATTGAAGAAGCACTTCTCCCCACTAAGCTCGCTCTAGTGTTTGGCCATCAATGTCAAAAATATCGGATATCGGTTCCAGAACATCAATATTTGCAAAATATCGATTTCAATAACCTACTTAATACTTGTTCAGGCCCGCCCAATATGAAAATAACTCAACTAATAATAAAAAAAGAAATTAACAAGTTTATAATCTATGGATTTCCCGACTTAACTTCAAATTCCAGGATAATTCCCGACTTTTCCCGACCTTATTTCATTTCCAGACTAATTCCCGACTGCTAGACACCCTGAAAATTATCAGAAGCAGCGTATTCCACAGAATAGATAAATCCTCGTAGATATTCTTACGCAAGGCAAATAACTTCTCAATTGGAACTTTATAATTATGCATTACAATTCTTATTACTTCAAAATTTGATTTTCATTCATGTAACTTACTTCTAAATGATTTGTTGAATGAATATTGTCTTATAGTAGGCCTACTTTTAGTATCTATTATTTCAATTGATTGAATTAAGTAGCAATTTACCTTGTTCTTATCAATAATTATTTGTATTACAAATGTGGAACTAAATTTATTCATTTTATTTATTTATTCAAATAAATAAATACTTATTGCTGTAACAAGCATTTTATGGCATTTCCTTTTCTCCAGACTTGTACAAAAAAAAACTTGAACCTATTTCATAGAGTACAGAAGTAGAGTAGAACAGGAAATTTGGAAGCTCACACTAAACAAACGAATCAGCTGTAGTTTAGATGATGCCAAGAAGTTAATCGGTTTCATCTGTCTCTTTTACGTGATGTAACCTACTAACAGCTGATATAGAGCATCTATTGGCTCTTTTGATTTCAAAGGCATGTTCTATTCGTAGCTGAATGACAACTCCAATGGACAACACCAGCTGTTGGAGCGCACAAGGAGCAGACGAGACTGACTTACTTTTTGGCATTAGCTATAGCTCCCAATAACCATTTTCAAGTTTTATTCAGTATCGTGAATACATTCACAAAATCAGTTTTCACGAATACCTATTGAAATACAATTAAAATAATTCGATCGAGAAAATTTTCTCGATTATTATACTGTACTGCTTCACCACATATTTAAATCCATTTGATATAAGTCAGTCATTTTCCTGTAATGCAAGACTTTCAAACTTCAACAAACAGGATCAGGGTACTGGAAGAATAATGTCACTCACATGACACTTTTTTAGTATCTTTCTTAAATCAAGTTATAATATTACAATAACCTAGTATAATATAATTCAAAAATTGAAAAATAGAGAGGAGTTGAAATAAATTCACGAATGTATCAATTTATCAGTATATTCTTAATATATAGGTATAACAGAAAGAATGATTATGATTGAAATTTTGAAGGCATCAATAGACTTGATCACGCTGGGGCTTTCAAGATGTTGGTATATTGTCACAAGATTTACTGATGCTTTCAAATCAACAACCAAAATATTTTTAATTAAGAAATTATTATTATTATTACTGAATTATAGTTTCATCAAGCACAGTTTCTGGGGCTTCGAATCGGTGAAAGTTGAAACGTATCATTCAAAACGATTTATTTAGTGAGACAACGATTCCAACAGTTGACATTACAATACTACTGAGTTTCAATGTACTGATGAGAGACATTTCGACATTCCATTGTATTTACTCGAGGGCGGCAGCTCCAGAGATAATTTCAATAAGTTCTCTGGTGATGACAGCCTGTCTGGTTCTGTTGAAGGTCAGTGTCAGCTTGTCAATCATCTCTCCTAAAAACAGAGATTTCAAAATTGAAAAATCTAGTCGATTAACCTCAAAATCAAATATATTATTCTGTATTCTAAAGAGAAATTTGGTGAGCCAATTCCAATTATTATTCCCTTAGTTTGGCAGCATTATGGTAGTCTGTAGTCTGTCCAAGCAAAGAAGGCATTGTGGCAAAATGTAAAAATTGCTCGGTCAATATTGGTTCAAAAGTTATAAATTTGGTCTCAAATTGTAGGAACCATTCTGCTCTACACTTTCAAACCAAATTTATAATTGAGCGGAGCGAAGCGAAGCTCTAATGGATTAGGAAAGTCACTCTTTGTATTGCTACTCCTCCGGAACCGCTCGACCGATTTGATTCAAACTTGCCATGATGATAGTAGACATGGACGACCAGGTTATAGGCTATAGAGCATTTTGAAAATGTGCATATTAAGGACGAAAAAAGGAAAAAAAGGATTGCTTACACCTATTACTATACACATTATTCATGCTATATTCATGCTCTCTGCACTGCAGGATTGCAACCTAACATCAGTTTTGAGAAACGTTCCTGGTCAGAAATGTCTATTATGCTCTTGAAATCATGTTGGTATCACTGGCAGAATCGGCTACTCATCGAAACCCTCATAGCCCAGTAGTTAGCGACGTGGACTAGTATTTCACTGCTTACCAATCAGGGGGGTTCGAAACCTGAGCAGAACATTTTTTTTGCCGATTATTTTCAACTTCCAATATTATTTTACATAGAAATAAAAGGAATAAACAACCTTGTAAGATTTGTTTGGTTAAGAGAAAATGAAATTGAAAATTAAAAATGTAAAATTTAAAAAAATCTGTAAAAATGTTGATATTTGGTGGGCAGGTTCAGATGAGGTCTAGAAATGGTATGTTAGAATATTTTTGAAATCCGTTCAAGATTAAGCAAGTAATAAGTTTTTAAAAGTTGTAGATGTATTGCGAGTTGCATATCTTCCACCTTGACACAACAAATCCAAATTGTAAGTTCAATGGTTCAGCAAGATTATAGATGAACTAATTTGGAAGATATTGAATTAAGTTTTAAACTATGTCCAATATACTTTCCAAAGGTTACACTTCATATTAGCATTTTACTATTTTTCAGAATTTCCGGAGTTTTTCTTAGATTTTTTGAGAACAAAGTGGCAGAAAATGTTGAAATTAAGTAAACAGGTCCAAATTAGGTCTAGAAATGCTGTGTTAAATAAATTTTAAATCCCTTCTGAACGGAATTTGCAGGCGAGCAAAGCCAGCCTGTTTGTCTCAGCTGACACTGACAGAGGTTTTGCAGGCGAGCGAAGCGAGCCTGTTTGTCTCACTTTTACTACCTATACTGTCGGGGGTCCAGGGGGCGAAGCCCCCCGGCTAGGCGGAGAAGGGAAGCGAAGCGAGCCTGCCGGCTAGTTCTGAATAAAATGGTGCCTGATTTGTCAGGATTCAATGATAAATAACTGAGATATGACTATTTTTATTTTTATTTCAACCTTTCACATTCAATATGGTAGTTTGGAAAAACTTCATGTGTAATACGGCCTCCGGCTCGTGCGTAAGTGTTTCTCTTGATGCAGCAAAATCACTCTTTGCGTACTGATACACAAATAACTATATTGTACTGTGTGAAGGAGTCAAAATGGGTTTTTACCTGATGTCTCTATTGATAAAATTATTCATTTATTTGCATTCATTCAATATTTCTCAACATGCTAACAAACAATGAAAGCTTGTTGTGGAAATACACCAAAAATTTGCCCAAATTTCATCCAATAGGCTTATTTTTTCGCGATTTTTCAAGTTTATATTGATTTTCCTTTATAATTTGCTACTGAATAATTATTTTAAACAATCAGAGCACATTTGAGACCAAAAAAGGTACGTCAAATGTTGTATTTACAAAGTTGAACCACTCATAGAGAAAATGACTCCAGCTCAGTCAATATTGTTTGAAAATTATTGATTTTGTCTCAATCGTAGGAAACATTCTGACTTTCAATTTGAGCCCAATCAATATTTTTTTAACCAATATTGACCAAGCTGGAGTCATTTTCTCAAAATAAACACTCACTTGAGAAAACATTCACTTAAAGGTTGTTGCTCATATTTTATATTATCATTTCATAACATTAAATGGTAATAGAATGAGCCACTTTCACCATCAGCTAGGTTTAGCTAGGCTTAAAATACCGGGATCAAATTTTCGAGTCTACGCTTCAAAAACTTTTGGACAAAAAGAAAGCTCGCTCCGCTCAATTTGCGGCTGCCTCCGCATGCGCTTCCCTAGTTCTTGAACTGATATTGACCGAGCTATAGTCATTACCCATCTTGCCAGAATGTCTTCTTTGCTTGGAAAGATCATACATATCACAAGATGGCTGTTGTCATGTAAAAGATGATTGTGAAAAACTGTCATATGAAACAATCAAGAAGCAATCATCATGTGAAACAATTATCATCTAATTACAAGATATTAAAACCTAAATTACAGATGAAAACATAATAGCATCTGTTCAATCAGTATTAAAGTTTATTATGAGAGGTTCATTATTTAGAGATTATTAACTAAAAAGTTTATTATTATAAAAGGTTAATCGTCAAGGATATTACAGATGTTATGATAATCGCCTCAAGAAAAGGCAGTGATAGAAACGCTACTATGGCAGGAAAGCGACTATAAGAAAAGGCAGGGAAACGCAAGATAAAGAGCCAAGTATTTTATAGTTCACAATAACGTATTCAGCTGGCAATTAGAATACTTGTAATATTTTATTAGTATTATAATTTGTTCTGTACAAGAAGAAGTGATGACCGAATATGATTTCTGTAATATAATTGATATATTAATAATAATAATAATAATAATAATAATAATAATAATAATAATAATAATAATAATTGATGATATAGTTGGCGCAAGCTGAGTACTGTGGTCATCATCTCTCATCATCATCCCTCTCCTTACCCATGCACAGACCTCAGAGTCCACGTGAGCATTACCCTCAGAAAAGAACATGCCGTTACTACACACGAGCATAGTAATGGCGTAGCTTCTCAGCACTGATTACAAATTTAAAAAATAAATACAGTAGATAGTATGTAGCAATTTAATAATTGCAGTATTCATATCCAATGGCTTCTCACATTTAAAATTAATAACATATCGATAAATAGATAAATGTCTTTATTTTCCACTTTGTACATTACATAAAGTGTTGAGGGCGAAGTTGAGGCACAAGAGCCTCCTCTCCCACAAGGGTAGGAGACAAGATGGCTTTTATACATTATAACAACATACTGTTTAGGAAACAGGTAGAGTGTTTTATTCAACAAATTTAGGGGTAGGAAAGCTCATAAATGGCATAACGTCCGTACTTTGCGTTTTCCAACATATTTTAGACAAACTGTAGCCCAGTCTTACATGAAAAAATCTGGAAACACAATCCAAGCAGGGAACAAAGAATACAAAACGAATACAGGGTTTAGGATACAACAAGAAGTTTGAATTAGCTCCAAACACTCGGTGAACAGAGTATAGACATAGAGCATACTTGTTTCACTCAATACTTTGTTGTTATAGTTTTTTGGGTGGCAATGCCTTCACTTGATGCCTTATTGCTCTGACACGAAAAAGTAAGTAAAGGGATGGCAAGATACTAAATAAGTGATTTTGTTTTGAAATTGTTGTAAATTCGTGCTCTACATAAGCTCTAAAAAGGAAATAAATTGAATTTGTCTTAGACTTCATTCAGTGTACTGACCTGCATTCTTGCTGGCATTGTCCATAGCTGTCATACGCGAGGACTGTTCGCTGCAAGCACTCTCCTTCATGGTGTAGAACAGCAAGGAGGCCAATGAGAACTCCATGTAGCTCTTGATCACTTCGTTATCGAGTGAATCGTACACGTTCAATTTCGGGGCAGACTCAACAGCTGCGGCGCTGAACAGAGGCAGCTCAGATGTCTGGTAAGACACCACTGACCTGTTTTAATAATTTATTAAAACCTTCATTAAAAAGCCTTTATTGATCAAAAGCATTACAAACATGAGAATTTTGAAACTGTCTTATCACATTTTAAGCATTTACATAGATGTCTGATAAGAAACCACTGACCTGTTTTGAATAATTTATTCAATCATTATTGATAATTTATTTAACCTTTGTTGATTAAAAGCTTCAAACTTATCACATTTTCAGCATTTACTCAGATGTCTGATGAAGAGACCACTGCCCTAATTTAAATAATTTATCATATCATTATTGATAAAAAACATTACAGCCAATAAAAATTTGAAACTTATCACATTTTCAGCATTTAGGCCTACTCAGATGTCTTAAAAGAGACCACTGTCCTACTTCGAATATCATTTATCATTATTCATTTAAACTTTATTAATAAAAAAAAATTGAAAGATTTTATCACATTTTCAGCATTTACCGCACGATTAAATCCATCTGAGGAAATGCTTTAATAAAATAACATTCGCATTAAAGTCTGGCCGCACACAGTGACATTTCTTCCAAATGGTCAATTGAAGCATGCGCAGATATGGAAATTTTAGTGTAGTATCACTTCTGCCAACCGACTGCTGGTGAGATGTGATTTCATTTATTTATTGTAATGTAACAGTATGTGTGATGAGAGACAGGTGGTGAAAATGGGACTATTCTAATTTCAACTGTTGGCAGCATTGAACAGTTTCAACTTTGAAGGAATGTAAACTGAGTGTCACCAGACTATACCAACAACGCATCAATTAACATTTAAAACTAGAATCAAAAGATCATCTTCATTTTATCTGAGTAGATTACATGAGTGCTGTGGGCGAAGATGAGGTTTGATTAAGGTTTGAACTCCAACAGGGATACGTTTCTTTACAATTTCTGAATAATATATCCTGCACAAAAGGTTTGAAATGTTCTACATTTATTAAAATGACCGAAGTCTATTGATTCAACAAACGACTTTACTGTATTTAAAAAAAAATTTGGACTCGACTTCTTCAAGTAAGTTAGATGGGTCGTCAGCTAGCTAGAAAACCCAGTTGAATTGATAGAAAATTTCGGTCCATACGGTTTTTTTAAATTGCAGATGATGCACACATAAGTATTAAATTTTACTTGTGCATGGGTAATGGAGAGTGCGAGGGTAATTTATGAGGTGATTAAACGACCATGCCTCTGATGGGATTCGAACCCATGAACGGGTAGCGCTAGCGGACTGAAGGTTGTAACGCCCCAGTCCACTCGGCCAACCCGGTCGGACAGAAGTTGACTATTTTTAGTAAAACTGTTTACATATTATTATGAAATTTTCAAACACTAATGAATCAACGTGTGGGCAGACTTTAGCATTGGATCAAATGCATCTACTTTTTCACGCCTTCCAGCATAAGCCGAATTGACTCCTCAAAACCAAATACATTATCCAACTGTGACCTCTGCTACCGGTTATTAATATCACAATCTTTTCATGAAAAAGGGCATCAATCATTTTTGAAATATCAAACATTGTCATATGTTTTCATCTTCCAGTATTCTGGATTTTTTTTTTAAGAAACCGCACTTGTATCTTTAGTGCTAATGCTCTGAGTGTCTGGCGTTCACAAATTTCAGCTACAAATGCCTCCATCCTTAAATTTTTCATTTGAATTCGGATAAATGCAAAATTTTATTTTTGGACTGATGCCTCTTTGCATGAAGCGATTCAATTGTACTAATATGAGAACTTATATCGCATATAAAAGTATGCGTATGGCTTTTATTGGTAGGGAAACCCTTATGTTAATAAGTTAACATTGTTATATATGACATATTCACATATCGCGGGTACTCACTTGAACTTGTTGTAAACGATCTTTCCAACAGTGAAGTCTTGCTTTGTTGTCTCCAAGGCGACCTTGGATGCATCAAGGAATGAAGGTGGCTTACGGCCTACCTCGTTAGCCACCACAGCAATGTTCTTTCCATACAACCTGCAAAAACACATGCAACTCATCAAAAATTGTTATAAAAATAAAATGTATAGTAATTTTTGAAAAAGTTGAAATTAATGGATAATTTTAATAAAAACAGATGTTGTTCTGAAGAGGATATAGTGGAAAAATGGAATTTTAATAATCAAAATATAATATGCTGTTTTAGAAGTATATTGTATATTTTATGTGCCTACTCCCACTTTATTGGAAAAAACTCGAGACAATACTCAGGAGATTTGGTGACCAGCATATCGATTCGTCGAGTAATGCAGTCGCCAAATATCCAATAATGAGATCGCCAAGTCTGAGCGTCACCATTTGAAAATAGATGCTGCGTCACCGATGGAACGAGACTCAAGTTTGTTAGCGATTTGAGTAACGCAAGTGGAAATAGGGCCTTACTCGCAATGTTCGCACCTAAATAGATGTAAAATAAGTAGCAGATGTATCTCAATGTGTTTCACTTCAGTGTATAATTACATGGACTCTGAATCACTACTGCGTATCCGCCGTGTAAATGGATAGATAAAATGGCTTTATATTTTGTACTTGATAAAAATATTACAGAAGTGTTGTGGGCGAAATTGAGGCATGCAAGCCCCCTCTTCCACTTGACCCTCAATAATTTTGTCTAAAAAGTGTGCTGAAGAATGTTTATACAAACCTCTGAAGAATGTTGCGGGACTTATCTCCAACGCACACAACTTGAGTGTTGGACGAGTCGGTTGCCAGTTCGGTACGGATCGCCTTGGCAACTTGGGTGTGCACAGCTCCGCACAGACCTCTGTCCGATGTGATAGCCACTATCAGCTTTCCGCCTTCTCCCTTTTCTGGAGCGGATACTTCGGCTCTTTCGTAGAAAGACTGCAAAATAACGAGATAATTCCAGTTATAATTTTTTGTACATAATAAAGATTAGTTCCATTACATTAATCATGTCTATTCAAGGTTGATTATTTACTATTCCAAGTGAATGAATCTATTTTCCAATCACAATAAGAAAGCCAAAGAACAGTGGAGGAATTCATGAAAAAGAATTGAATTATAATAGAAATCTGAAGAAAGCTGGAGTGATTGATTAGTTATTGCCTTTATTAGTGTGAATTTGGGACCCTACCACTCAACCCTATGATTGAGAACAACTAATATGATTTAAGAAGATGATAAGGATAATATTCTATTATATACTAACATCTGATTAAAGGTAATTAACGTGATTAATGATTAAAACGAACATTGATTAATGTTATAACACCTCATTTTGATATAAGATTTCTTCTGTGTCTTGTATTTCTGGGCAACTGTCATATTTCCAGAAATGTATACGAATCTGACACAATAGATTAAAAGCGTCGACAGCTTAGTTGGCAATGCAATTTGATGTGTAGGTGCACAAGGCCAACTATGATTTTTGTGCATTTTCATTAGGCTAACTGAGAATTTCTGAATATAAAACAGTATTTGTGCTGAAAAAGACTAACTTACTGTTTCCATAGGAGTATCTGTATTTTTGTTTATAAATCAGAGCATATAAGATTTTATTCATAGAAATTGAACCCCAAAATAAATGACTGACTGAAGCAGTACATATTATGTACAGTTGTACACGTAGGCCTACATGACTGTACATTTACACGCTTCAATTCAACTTCAAAATGATACAACAAATTATATATGTAGGCTATCAAACCAAACAATTAAATTAAAAGGTAACTAACTGTAATTATAATTACTTTATTTTTATAGATACCAAAAACGAAACTGAAGAATGAATGAACTGACTAGTCAAATACTTTCTTATTCTCTATATTTTTCATTCTCGAAAACTATCAATCCACTCTTTCAGAATAACCTTTTAAGTAATTGATAGATCAATAATCTATTCGTACAAGACTTCTTTATAATGATCAATATCATCAATTCAGTAATTCACTAATCTCCATCCATGGTCAGAATTACTGGATAGGTAATTGCGTCAAGATAAACATTTTTCAAAAAACCTTATGATCGAGATGAGTAGGGAGTCATAGAGAACTCAGGAAACATAATTCTTATAATGATCAATATCATCAACGATACAAAATCTTCAATTCGATACAAGTTTCATCTCAAGTATATCTTCTTCAATGGTGAATGAAACGTGTAAACACAGTTCGGTGAAAACTGTGAACACAGTTCACTGAAAACTGTAAACACAGCTTAGTGAAATCAGTAAACATAGTTTAAACATTGTAAACACAGTTTAAATAAACACTTTAAACGCCGTTTAAAGACAGTTCAGCTCACCTTGGCACCCTCTCCGAATCCTCGTGCCTGTCTCAGGTCTCGTTCAGCCCTTGCGTACTTGGCTGCCGACACCATCTTCATGGATTGGGTGATTTTCTGGATGTTTTTGACCGACTTGAGACGAATCGAGATGGCCTTGAGGGTGGCCATGCCTCGGGCCGATTGGCCCAGCTGAGGCTGGATAACACTGAAACAGCACAAAGAAGATGAGTAAATATAATAAAACCAAATTAATTGGCACAAATACTAGATCCTGATCAACACCAATTACAATGCAATACAGCTCTACTGTACTAGATATTACGGTATTTCTAGATTAATTTGTGGCAAAATTGCACTTCAAGGTGAATATTTACGTGTCTTTAAATTTCAATTTCTTGACATTCGATGTAATTCGATGTTGAATAGAATGAAGCTTGAATTCTACATTACAATTTCTTGATTCTTGAAGCTTGGAAACTCATCAAACCTGTAAATCTGTATCCTATGACAAAGCCATTGATTTCATCACTGCATCGAGAAAGCTGACTTGTCCAGTAATTATAATGTGATGTCTTGATACCAAATAACTTTCTGAGAACATCATTAGGCCATCAATGGATCTTAGAAAATGTATAATAGAAATGCCACAGTTCTATGATGGGTTAGGTGGATAGTTAGGTGAGGTTTGGTGCATTTGACAGCAAACGCATGATTTTAACCAACAACCTCAGCACAGTGAATATCTTAGACAAGTAGCCAAGTAGCTAGACAATTTTATGATTTAAATGCGGCCGAACAATATGACATAAAATAACTTTTTTGAGAATTTTCAAACTTGATTTGAACGTTATTATAAGAGTGATTAAGGGCCGGTTTCTCCAAAAAAGTTATCTGAATTTTAGTTTTGAAAAACCATCAGCTTGCTCAATTGAAACACAACTTAATAGAAGTGACCATACACTGACAACACGATAGTTTAAACTGAAATTTCAGTTGAACTTTTTTCGAGAAACCGAGCCCAAGGATCAGACTGAGCTAGTAGATTTGTGGATATGCTCTACCAAGGCTATACAGGATTCAATTATAAAGCATATAGGTACCTATACTTGCTGTGATGGCCTTGAGTCTAGTTTTCAGATCAAGCCGATGAAACGTACTAGAAGTCTAGAAGCATTGAAAATTTGTAGTTTAGATTATAATTTTTTTGATAAACCAACAATGATTGTGTTGGTCTGCACTGGCATGCACGCGTATTCATTGAAACCAAAGCTTCCTTGGGTTATTACCGCAATGATTAATGATTCATGGATAATTTTGCCTTGAATGAAAATTATCATCTGATCAACGCTGACTTGGAATGGAATTCGGACTAATGAATACAGTCATTCACTGAGACTCAATTTCTACGATTAACTTACCTAGTTATTTTTACAATCATCATACCGTACTCAAATGAAGTTTTGAATCCTCTAAGAGATTTGATTTCAAGAAAATACTGAACAGTTACAGTTTGAAAGTGGGACTGAAGTTGATAAAACGATCTCGATTCAGCCTAGCAGGCTATGCTAGAGAGCCTACGTCAGTACGCTATTCCTAACCTAACTCATCATCAATAGTTTTATTCCAAGGTTCACACTCTTTAAAAATGAAATTGGATTCAAATATCTATTCATCAGGTTGAGCATAACTGAAACTTGGAAAATACGGGCAGAAGATTGAGCTGATAAGATAGTATAAATGAATTGTAGCCTGATAAGAATACTTGCAGGCGTTGAGAATTCTTGAAAGGTTATTGAAACCTTCTACAAGAATTAAAAGTGACTCAATTCAATACTGATTGCATAGAATATTAGATCAGATTGTAAATTATTGAAATAAAATTATTACAAGGCATCCATCCAAATGCAGCCATGAAGGATCAAATTGGAAGATAGGATTTATTTGCAAAACGCAACGTAGGTCTTTCGGTTCCATATTTTTTTGCTATCCTAGACATAAAATATATTAATTTGAATAAGAATACTTGAATAATAATTGTCTAACTTACTTTATAGCCAGAAAAGTCTTTCCACCAGCCAACATCATTGTAATTCACTCCCAGAAATCGTCTTTCTCAAGGTGGAAGAGATGTCGGTCAAATGATGAATTCAGGTTAACCTCAAAATTATCACAAAACTTCCCTTTTGACATTTTTCTTTTGTTACTATTTTAATTGAAAATATTATTGTTATTTCTATATAAAGGAATAAGAAAATTTTCTAAATAATATTCATAAATTCTCGAGTAGACAAAAATATCTGAATGATTGAAAATGTCAATTGAATTAGGAAATGAATCATATGTTTACAGACTAGGTTGGTAGCGCAATGTTGATTCAAAACATTGCAGGCTGTCTGTACTCCAATCTCCAACTAATTCCAAGTTCCAATTCCAAGATCAAGATCCAACTTCCATGTAGAGTAGATTATTTTTCATAAGTATTTTGTGCAGAATTTATTGTTAATTTGTTTAGCTAATTTATGCACTTGGGCAGATATGGCTGTCAGTATAAAAATAATGCTGAATGCGATTGGCACGAAGAATTTGATGTACTCCAGTTTTCTAAGGTAATATTCATAACATTTTTCTCATACATATTTCATTGATTTACCTAGAATTTTCGAGGTTATACCGCATTTGTTCAGTAACCTTTGTACACTGATACGAATTTGATGGATAAAGATTCTCGCTCCCTACTGCGACAACATTCTACTGTAGGTGGCCTACCGACTGAGTGATAACGCCAATACACAAAATGTAGCTGTTCACAGGAAATATTTTGATCAATTGAGTGTTGAGAACATTGGAGTGCTCAGATTAATATTATTAACTCATGATTTTATAGTTTTCACACCCAACAGAACAAAATGTTCGCGTCAAACGAGTAGAACGATTGAAGTAGGTGAGACCAATCTACTACTAACAGAACAGAACATTTTATATATTATGCGTTGTGCATTATGGTTGTTGAGTTGTGCTGGGTCTGATGTGATTGCACCCATAAAAGTACTTGATTCTTAAGGTCGTTGCTAGTATGAGGTCCTAGCAAATCAGCTAGTACGGTATATCATGTTGATAACACCAGAAGGTTATACGTGTTGTGGAGATGTATCAACTCCACCAATGGATTCTCTTTCCAACTCTATAGCGATTACCAGCAGTCTTTTTCTCACTGTTACACTGGATTTTTTCTACTGTATGATTTGCATTTCACTTGGTAGTGTGTTTAAGAATCTTGGCCGAGAGTCAGGGGAAGAGTAGGGAAGCTGTCTTTGGACCCCACCAGTCTGCATCAATACGTCTCCAGTCTGGCAGCTTGACAACAGTGAGCTCAGTATCTACTAAAGAAGGGACGGCAGTGATCTCTGGAGCCCGAGAACGTTATCAACCTCAGTCCTCTCTTCTGCAGTAGCAGTATATCCTGAACGGCCTTAGTATACCCCACAAAAGTATTCTATACATCAAGTTGCTGTGAAAGAGCTATTACCAGGTAGGGGGTGGCTCGTTGGAGAAAGTGTTATCGTGCCGGTCTTATAACCAAGAGCAGCTGATTCGAATCTTGACTGGGGAACAATCTTTTGACCACAGTCACATAGATAGGGCCACCCCATCTTCCGGAGGAGATGATAAGACGTCATCTCTCATCATCATCATCATCATCATCCCTCTCATTACCCTCGCACAAGCCTGAGTGCTCATGATACACTGAGCATCAAGCTCAAAACAAATATAAGTTCTGATCGATCGCGTAACTCAGACGTGCTCCTTGAAGGCCCTCATAACATGGACTTGTATGGGTTTCATCAATAAGTTATTGCAAATCTTGCGTTCACACACTACACAACAAAATGTTTGCTCCAAACTTGTGAGACTGCTTTAGCATTGAAGTATGTGAGACCAATGCACAACAGAACCAACAAAAAACTGTATATACGCATCAATTTTTAGGTGATGAGTCGAGTTGTGTTTTGTTTATCTGGGTGTGATGAGCTGAAACTTGAACTCACCGTTGGCTTACCATGGATGTAATTAACAATGTCTATGTAATTGTAATTGTCTATTGACATTTCATAACCATGTTACTTACATGTTAGATACGCTGGAATTGTGATATTATCATCAGCCTATTGTCATATCATAACCTGTAGATGTTAGAGAACCTGGAATTGCAATATTTTTATTTGCATATTGTCATATCATAACCATGTACATGTTAGATAAGCTGGAACTGTGATATTTTAAATTATTTTTCAGGGGTCTATCAACTAGTAGTACTGTCAATGACGCCCAGGAGGGATGGTTGAGTAAACTATTGGTGCGTAAAATAGAGCCGACAAAAGAGTCGCACTCGAGAATGCTCTCTGACAAAGAAGTCATCTACGAATTGCAAACTCACAACGTACAGCCTAGTGCTGTGGATAAATACCTCACCAATTAGTAAGTATAATACGTACAATTGAAAAAGGTGAATAACATAATTGGATACATACTTCACCAATTAGTAAATGGAATTCATGAGAAGTAAAATAAAAAATGGTAAATCACATAGTTGGATACATACATCACCAGTTATTAAATGTAATACATGAAAAGAACAATTAAAATGGTAAATAACATAGTTGGATACATACCTCACTAATTATGTAAATGGAATACATGGAAAGTACAATTAAAAACGTTATGTTACATAGGTGGAATTGTTCGTGAAGATCTTTTCTTTCAACACTAATGGCTCGACCACACTTGGTCAATTTCGAGTCAAGTCTACTTGATCTAAAAAAGATGGGTCGAGTTGACGGTAGAGAGGCTGTAAAATAGCCGAAACTAGACTACGTACTCTAAATGGGAACCCCAAATCATACCTATACTCATGTATTGAAAGCCTAATAAATATTGGTATAAAGATACTACTTATCAAATTTAAATGGCATTTCAGACCATGGGGTCTCCCTGGTGTTCTCACATACTAAGGGTGCATTTATAGTGGGTTGAAGATGTCACTGAAGATGATATGCATGAATCAGCTGTTGGATAGTGATCAAACACAGAAGAAATGGAAGTGAGCATATGATTTTATGAAATTCATCTTCATCTTTCAACCCACTATCAATGCACCCCAATATTTCAAATTTCAATAAATAAATCTATCTCAACAATCATGAATATTACTTTATAAATTGTTTAAAGTGGAAATGTTTTTGAAGTGTAGTATCAAGTTCTATGATGCAACATAGCCTGGTTTTGGACTGTAGTATAAATTGGTAGAGGAGCAGTTTAGATGCATTTACCCAATTGTATTTTTAATAAATGAGGATGATTGTTCATTTAAACATTAGACGATAAATTACTCAAAAAGATAAAGAATAGATTGCAATATTAGAAGATAATTTTCAACTATAATTAACTTACTGTCTTTACATTTCTATTTGTCTCAAAATTAGATGCATTTCTAGAAATTTCTCATCGATAGAAATCTGAATTGATTCAATTCTGTTTTGTTTCCTCAGCCAAGAACTGGTAAAAGTTGTCAGTGTGCAGCAAAAGGAAACTAGTTACGATTTAGTTGCATCGTGGGATGTACAGGTTGGTGATCAGGATCAATCACTTCATTTATGGAGGTACACTGGTGGATTCTCAAGTGTCGACAAAACAAAAAAACTCCTAGCACAAGACAAAGTAAGAAATCAATTCAACATAGCTCTCATTTTTTCCTTTTTGTTTAGGTCTACTATAAAATTATGTAAGTATATCAAAATCAAAATTACAGTGACCCCTTTTGTTTGTTTATTTTAAATTTAAATGTTGTACATAAATAAGAAATATGAAAGGGGGTTCCCTCTCTTGAGGGTACGATTCTCGAGCGGTACGATTCCCAAGCTGTCGCGGCTTTAGCTGCGCTGCTGGATCTGCCCGGCTCTAGCCATCACAACTCTATACTAAC
This sequence comes from Sogatella furcifera, assembly GCA_017141385.1. Classification (NCBI taxonomy): domain Eukaryota; kingdom Metazoa; phylum Arthropoda; class Insecta; order Hemiptera; family Delphacidae; genus Sogatella; species Sogatella furcifera. The sequence continues at coordinate 19,239,207 of CM029560.1, forward strand.
GTATAATAAATCAATAAATAGTGAATTCACCCTTTTTATGTAATTTCAAGTGAATTACACTATTTAGCAATTTATTATACATTAGTAGCCCTAATAACATAGTGAAAATTTATAACATATCTAGTTATGTGAGTTGTAATGAGTTGTAATGTCTAGAGCAGCGCAGCTAGAGTTGGGCTGCTCTAGCAGCGTATTCAGAGCCGGGCCGCGCGGCCGCTTGGGAATCGCATCTTCAAGAGGCACTCTTTGTGGTGTTTTTTCTGAGTGGAAATTGTATTGAGTATTGAAAAGGGACATAACCTGAATTTGGACATTTTTATAAAAATTGGAACAGAAGAAGTTTTGGGCTAACTCCTGTTTTTTCGTTCCTTCAATTGTATTTTTTCAATGAAATAAATATTTCAAAATCACTTTAGCACGCTCATTGCTTTCGTATCAAACATTCAAACGTACCTGTTCTGACGTAATATTAGTAAACAAAATAGTAGTTGTCAACCCTTGGGTCTCCCCACTATTAAAAGCCACACGCTAAATAACAATATACATTTATCTATTATGTAAGAATTTTCATCTTACATGTTCAATGTTTTATAAAATATCGTTAAATTTTAAAAGTTCTCCATTAAAGCTGCTTGGATAGAATCAGGGTAGCCTAAAGTATTTCAACTTTTTTAAACTTGATGTGAAGAGATACTTCAAACCTTGATAAAAATTACCTTTAACAAAATATAATTGCTCTCCTATAATAGTATTTTAACTCAAAAATGCCTGGTTTAAAGTCAGCTCACCATCATATTCATCAACATTTATTGTAATAAGGAACAAGAGTGAAAGAAATTCAAGTTTAGTCATTGATGGACCACATCTATTTTTGTCCAATTTTCGAAAATTTTCCCTGTTTATTAATGAACCGATGTTACCGAATTTGGTGAAACATTTTTTAATATAGTTTCTTGAATTTAATACTCATCGATTTTATTATAATAATAAATATTTTGCCACTATTATGAATAATTTTCTAGATTTAGAAGTGATAAGGGACTGATAGTTTGCCTTGAGAGGTGACATATTTATTAAATTTTATTGTAATCTTATAACTCATTCATAATTGTGATTAACTCTTCTAAGTTACTGTTTCAATAATGATTTTAGTACGATCTTCTATGTCACCGATCGCCAAATTACCTTTGTTCAAGAAATATAAAGCCGTTTTCAAACATTTACCCACTCTGTATTTAGTTCTATAATATGCACTTTTATGAAATGTACCAATATTTATTTATAATATCTACTTCTATGTACTAATATATACATAATTAGCAATAAAATTATTTCGATTTCATACCTTTTCTCTGGAATGATAATGCATTTTGTTATTTTTTAGAGTTACCAAACACTATTGAAAGAACAAGGCAAGCTGTTGCGCTCAAGACACGTTCAGTATCTGCTGGCATTCAGCTATTGGCCCAGCATTGAAGCAAGAACAGGCGGAAATATCTACGAGATCCGCAGCTACAGTTTGAAACCAGGCACAATGATCGAATGGGGAAATAACTGGGCTAGAGCCATCAGCTATCGTAGAAACAACGATGAAGCATTCGCCGGCTTCTTCTCGCAGATTGGACGCCTCTACAACGTTCATCATATTTGGTGTAAGATCAATTTACTCATCACTAAACTATTTATTTTTTTAATAATAATTAATTCGAATCTTCAAATATTGCTATGTAAATTATTTTTCAAATATTTGAGAAAAACACAAGGATTTTGTCGATTCTACAATTTATTCATGATTTAGATGAATTAGGCTATTGATTTGCTTTAAGACCAATTTATTCATCACTACATTCCATTATTTATCAAATACGGTACTTCATATTCAAATATTTGAAAATATTGAAAATAATAATTTAAATACTTTTGATTTTGTCAATTCTACACTTAATTAATAATTCAGATGAATTATTCATTTAGATTTTAGATAATAGTATGGGAGATATGCCTATTTATTTTAGAAAGTTTTGAGTTTTCGAATAGCTTTGAAACAAAATCTTCAAATTGCATGGCTCCATTTTAAACTGAAGATTGAGTTGAACTTCAATTTGATGATAATTCTTCTATGGTCATTCATTTATTAGTTCCCATGGCTAGGGTGTAGCACCGCAGTATAAAAGCATGACACCAAATTATACACAAAATAATAATAATAATAATAATAATAATGCTAAAATACAAAAATAATAATGTTTTTCACCCTGGGACAATTTTATTTATTTATTTCTATCTTTATCTGTGTTTGATAGAAATAACTTGTTATAATGTTTTTTATAGCCCAATATTTAGGCTATAAGCCCAATAGTGTTAGGTATAACTTGTTATAATATTATTTTAAAGTCCAATATTTGAGCAAATATATAGTATTTGTCTCAACATATCTTGAGCCTTTCAAGATAATATGTTTCTTTATGAGGAAGTGATGAACTATTTTCTACATCCCTGCGATGCATCCCAAGGTAGGCTACAACATCAGGTTGATTTGAGCCCTAGACTTATTACTTCCTATTTTTCATCCTCAAATCATATCGAGGTAAATGGTTTACTTGGTAGAGCTGGTGCCAAAAATTTAGGCGGTTTCGTTTGTCTCTTATTCTGACTCAAGGATTGACATATTTCTGCATATAGTCCGAGAAACTTCACTGGACCAACTGACTAGAGTATATTCTCAACTCTGTAGCTGATCTAGTACAGTTTCTCAGACTAGATGTGGACAACATCAGCTGTTAATGCCTGAGAGCTCATGTGGGCATCACCCTCAGGAAGAAAACAAAAATCAGCTGTTGTGATAGTAAATCTCATGTCAGATTGGTGTAGAGCTAATAAACTAGCTCTGAAGCTAAACAAAATACAAGATTTATATGTAACTTATTATAATCAAAATTCAGCACATTCTGTCAAATTTCAAGGGTAATATTCAGAATAATATGAAGTGGAAATCTCATATAGACTGCAATATCCCAAAAGTCTCTAGAGGTACTTTTATGCTTAGAAGACTGAAGGAAGTACTATCTCAGAAAATATAAATTAATGTATACTATGTTTACTCATATCTTTTAAATGGTGCTGCACTATGGGGAAATTGTAAAGATGCTCATGCTCTGTTTGTATTACAAAAAAGGGCAATAAGAAACATATGTAATGCTCCACCCCTCACGCACTGCAAACCATTATTTGTTACACTTGGAATTATGTGCTTACCCTGCATTTATATATTTCAGTGTTTATTATTTGTGAAAACCTATCTGACCTCTTTTACTACTCATTCTGCTATTCATTCTCACAATACGAGAAATAGATTGAACCCAAGAAATGAATATTGTCGCTAAAAATCTAGTCATGAGAGTTTTAGGGCTTATGCAATTAGATATTACAATCGATTACCATTACATGTTGGAAATTTATCTGTAAATAATTAAAAATTGAGGATTTTTGATAAGCAACCTGTTCTTACAATAATATAATATATATTATACATAATGTAATATAATATAATGAAAATATAATATAAATATATTATATATAATATAATATAATAATATTTATATTTTAGCTTCAATATGAATAACTTCTAAGAACTTCTATGAATAACTTCTAATCCCACCACCTTATAAAAATTTAATTCCATTACAATGTGATATATGATTTTTATGACGTGGCCTATACATGTTAACTAATATGTCGTAGGCAATAAATGGATTTTGATTTGATTCGATTTGGAACGGACAAGAGACAGATGAAAATAGATGAATTTTTGGCACCAGCACTAGAACGTTTAAAACCAGATATAGTCAGGTTGTTTTTTTACAACTTGAGTAAATCACTTTTTGAAAAAGTTATTGAATTATTCTAATAATAATTCTATTATTCTATAAGGCTTATTCTATTTAATTGTGGCTTATTCTAATATGAATTCTATTGGCTTACATGAACATCATCACCAGAAATAAATCCAATTTGTTACAGTCTGAATCAGTCAAAAATCTTGTTTATAGATACTTTTTGTTCAATGAAGTTTGAATGCTCACTTTAACTATCTCATATTATCTACTCTTAAGCAGGGGCCACACCAACGTCTGCTAGAGGTAGCGAGCTCGCTACCGCGGTGGTAGTTCAGGCCACACCAAAAAACGTCTGCTAGCGGTAGTTTGGTTTTGTTTTTGTTTTGATGAGTTATATTCATTACTAATATACATTGTAATACAACTATCATTATAGTTGTATGGCATAAATCAGTCATTAAATAATTAAAAAACTCGAAAGATTTGAAAAATTTGAAATTTAATATGTTATTCAGTCATTGAATATAATATCATTAAAGTATGTGCTTGAAGTAATTGGTTAATAATAATTCATATGATATGTGTCACCCAAGATGAAAGTACATCCTAAAAATAATAGGATATATCAGTATGTAGATTCATGCAATATTAGGATGATATTATGTCCATAAGTAGAAGATGTGAAAATGGGAAGAATATAGCCTACTACAAGAGTTCATGATTATAAGAGTTATTATAATTTTTCAATCTATATAATTATATGAACTACGACATGTCAATATTTTTAATTGCAAATACCTGTTAATGAATAGAATATAGTATAGAACTTCTTGTATTACTTTGCAATACAGGCCGAACAAACGGAAATATATCATTGGGTATCTGGACACGCAAGATGAATAAATATAGTGAACAGTACCATTTTTATTACGAAAATGATGACCTGCAATGTTGATAATGATAATTCACATTGAGTCAGGAATATCCCCGCATTCTTTATAAGCGTGAAATACGAAACAGAATAGTATACACTTACAAAAGAATAATATGACTACAAAAGAAGAAGCATGTTATACTAAATTTTACAGTAGTAATTGTAAGTGAAAAATACACTGAAGAACGTGGTAGTACTTTTCTGCGCATGCGCTACCGATGGCGAAGTTTTAAAACTCGCCTTCCATGTTATTCAATTGTGCAGGCCAGACCGAGCTCGCTACCTCGGCGGTAGTACCACCAGCAGACGTTTCAAAAGTTCGCCTGGCTCAGCGAAGTAAAACTACCGCCGAGGTACTACCTCCGCGGTAGCGAGCTCGGTGTGGCCTGCTCAATTGAATAAGATGGAAAGCGAGTTTTTTTAGCTCGCTACCGCCGCGGTAGCGAGCTTGGTGTGGCCTGCCCTTTATTCACCTACTCATATTTGAACTATCATCGAAAGGATAAGTTCCTTTCTGTTCGAACTAAACTGTCGAACTATTAACTATTAACTTACAACTAACAAATATAAACTTAAGGCCCGTATCGACAGTGCGAGGCATGTGCCGCGAATGCCTCAAGGTATAGTCTGTTCAAGCAAAGAAGAGTCTTACTCCAGTCTCCAGCTCGGTCAATATTGGTTCAAACATTATTGATTTGATCTTAAATTGAAGATCGAAATGTTTCCTATAATTGAGACCAGATCAATAATGTTTGAACCAATATTGACCGAGCTGGAGACTGGAGTAAGACTCTTTTTTGCTTGAACAGACTATACCATGAGGCATTCGCGGCACATGCCTCGCACTGTCGATTCGGGCCTTTAAACGATTTGAAGTATCATCGAAAGGATAAGTTCCTCTTTTAAACCAAATTGTCATTTACTGAGGTTTATCTTGTAAACTGTGTGGTTTGTATTGTATCCTTTAATCTAAACTGTTCCTTTCTATTTTCCAGGCTATTCTGACTTGCAGAAACGTAAGGACACAAGAGAAAGTGCATGGAGATCTCCAGGATGGGATGAGTGTGTGGCTTATACCGTGCCATTGATAAGGGAGATGCAATCTCGAATCCTCCAACCCTATGAATTCTCCCCTACTCAATAAGATATTTTCTCAAGTTGAGTTACCATACGATTCATTTATTATCGGTATCCAGGGAATTTTTGTTCGGAAATGATTGAGAGAATTTCAATGAGCTGACCATGAACTGACCGATCAGAAGCTTATTATTATTTGTTATAAAGCAGAAAAAATTCTGTATTGTATCTTGAATGTGTTGTGTTCAAATTGATAGCTATTCAACAGATAATTGATATTACTTAATCTCATTAAAATTCTATTAAATATCATCAACAATATTGATTTTGATTTTTAGATCAACTTGTGTATCATATTACATTCCAATGTTGTGCTTATTAATTATTATGTTGTTGCATTTTGCTAATTGTATTGATCGGTTGAAATTCTTATGTAATTTAGCCTAATCAAGGTAATACTCGAAACAACATGATATTAGTTTTAGGGTAGTCATTGACGTTTGATATTTTTTTGAACTCTATTAATAATTCTATGAATGATTTTTCTGAGAATGAAGATCACATGAGACTTGAGCTTGAGTAATGAGAGGGGTGATGTTAGATGATTTGAATAATACTAGTTATTAAATGTTATTTCTTATTTCTACTGCAGTTATTGTTCTTTTTCGTTTTATAAATTTGATTGTATCAAAAACCACCGTAATATTTGTCTGAAACATTTTCTTTGAATAAGAATAAAAGAATGTAAGCGAATATATGGTTAATTAAATGTTATGAGAATCGAACGGATGTAGTGAAGTCAATCGTTGTACTGAATATTTGTGAGAAAAATTAAAATGAAATTATGAAAATATTTGTTTCTTACTCTTGAGCCCAATAATCTTAGAATCATAAGTTCCAGGATTCTGAGTCAAGACGACTTGATCGGGAAATTGAAAAGATATTGACAGATTAAAAATATAGGAGAGAGGCTGATAGAATATAAAAAATAGAAATAATTGAAAAACTCATCTCATTGGAAATAGGAATATCAAGAAGGAACCAATATTCTTGAAATTTTCAATAATTAGTTGCTCTATCCTGCTAACCACACGTTACCTCTATCCTGGTTGGTGATTATTCACCTCTGCTGTATAGTGGAGTGAATATGAAACTGGCAACCAACTGGTAGGCCAAAGCACTTCGTGGGCTGTTGAGCTATTGACGTACATAGTAGCTCTATATTTATCAATATTTAGTAGGCTATAAATAAATGTCGTATAGGCCTGTTAGTTGTTTATAAGTGATGTAATTCAATAAATCAAATTAGGATTTAAAGGAGACAAAACAGAAAAATCAATAAAATGCCAAAGTTATAAGCATTAGGTGAGTTGTAGACAGAAATTTACCAATTTTTCAGAAATAAATTAAAATCTAAAAAACATTTTATCGATTTCAAATGCCGATCAACAATCAGATATTCTTATATATAGATATTTCCATTTGAAGTTGAAATCAAGTTTTCTGCCCATCATCTCAATAATCATCAACGTTACAAGCTACTAACTAGCTGATTTCGATTTCTTAGCTAGTTTTACATGAGAATTGATAACTTCAATATCTTCATGTCACCATGTGGTCACAGACAGTGGCGTAACTAAGCCATTGAGCGCCCCCCCGCGAGCCGAGTGGGTGCGCCCTTACCCCCCTCTCCCTCTAAGATACGAAGCGGAAAAAACTCATCTAAGTTATGGTAAATTTGTTTTGTTTTAGCATGTGTTAATGTACGGTGACAAACGTGAGCTCGACAGTAGCCTTTCTTTGACGTGATTATAGATTAAATTATCGTAAAGGTCGGAAACAATTAGTCCTACTTCAACTACAGTATATCCTTTAAGGAACTAAAAGTAAAAAGAAATTAAGTTAGCAATAAATTTGTATTGATATTTTTAAATAATAGGCTGTAAATATTTTATAGCCCATAATATATTATACAGAACTGATATTTGGGTTTGAGCTATGCAGTAAACGCACTATAATTTAATAGGCTTATAATAAAAAGAGCTTGTAGACGTGTTTAGCTAATATTTATTTATTACAAACAAAAATGTTACATACAAACTCACCAACTGTTTACTGTGTAGATCAGAGAGCTATCACCAATCGGTCAATCCTCTTCTTTTCTTTGTTTGTCCGCGGCTCACCAGCCCAAGAAGGTTCTAGGCCTACCAGCTGGTTGCCAGTTTCATAACCATTTCTTTTCTCTTCTCTGCTCTCACAAAACCTTCAGCAAGTTCGTCTAGATTGATAGTACTATTAACATTACAGGACTGAGGAGAGAGAAGAGGTGATGGGTGATTAACGAGTCCATTCTAGCACAATTATATACATCATAATTCCATCAAATAGGGTGCTTCAGGAGGAATGTGCAATACTCCTCAGGCTAATTCCTTTCACCAAGTAGACAATAAGGTTCCATGGGACAAACCCCCAAAAACGTTTTATCACCGAGGTAACAATGGCGGAAAATTGAGATTTAAAAAAAAATATTAATTTTTATAATTTTTTAGAGGCTTTACTGAGGTTCTAAAATAATCAATTCCTATGTAAAATTAGCTAAGGAATTAAATGAAACCAGTCTGATGTCTGTAACTTCAGCGGTTATTGAGATAATTGGAAAAATATGCTAAAAACACCAATTTTCAACAATAAGGGTTATAACTGGATAAGGAATCAAAATTTTGTATTTTTTATTAATGGAAGTTGAAGAGAGCCGGATTCTGAAGAAAAAGTTGAATGACGGCGATTGTGTAAATCTTACCCAAATCTCAGAAATAGCGATCAAAAATCGCAAAATCGCTACTAAACACAAAAATATATGTGTTTTTTGTCTATCTACAATAGACAAAATATACCACGAGTGAAAAATTTGTGTTTAGTAGCGATTTTTGATCGTTATTTCCGAAATTTGGGTAAGATTTACACAAACGCCACCACTTAACTTTTTCTTCAGAATCCCGCTCTCTTCATCTTCCATTTATAAAAAATACAAATTCATGATTTCCTATCCAGTTATAACCCTTATTGTTGAAAAATTGCGTATTTAAGCATATTTTTTCAATTATCTCAATAACCGTTGAAGTTACAAACTTCAAACTGGTTTCATTGAATTCTTGAGCTAAATTTACATGAGAATCGATTATTTTAGAACCTGAGTAAAGCCACCAAAAAATTAATATCTTTTGAAAAATCTCAATTTTCCGCCATCGTTATCTCGGTAACAAAGCGTTTTTGGGGGGTTTTCCCATGGAACTTTTTTGTCTACTTGGTGTAAGGAATCAGCCTGAGAAGTATTCCTCCTGAAACACCCTGTATATTCTGTCTTGTTTATCAAATCGTAAAAGTTTGGTCAGGGGAAATTTTTTTAAAAACACTACTCTAGGACTATATTTTCAAGTTATCTATAACAAGTATGAATGAAATTAATATAAGAAGATTTAAAAATATAAATTTATTAGAAAATTATTCAATTATTATTAATTTTGAAAATTTAATTTAAAAAAATCCCATTTCTTTGCAGTCAATTACATTTTTAAAGTGGCGCCCCCAGAAGCCTGCGCCCCCCGCACTGCTGGGGCTGCGGGGGTGCTATTTACGCCACTGGTCACAGAATTAAAAAAATCTGAGATCTTCAGCCATTATTATCTCGTTAACACCGAGATCATTCACCGAGGGTATTCTTTGACACCCTGTTATAAGAACATCTTTGCTTGTAGAATCAGCTCCCAGAGTGCCAGCAACTTTATGCGATCCACCCTGCTGTTTTTGTGTTTGATACGTAGTTCTTCATTTAGCTACTAGATGGCAGAGCTTTCCACTTTCATGCACATTACTCCTTCATGGAATGTAATGAATATGTTTTCTGTATTAATTACCAAATCTACTATTACGTTTTTTGTCACAACACTGTGTGTCATGTGTGATACTGCTTTCATATAATTATTCCACTAAAATGTTTTGTAAGTCGTAATCTATTTGTGAGTAAATTGTGTTGAACAATATTTATCCAATAATTACTATTTTGGGTTTCACCTCATTGTCCTTGATTTATTTCTATTAAATCTTAATTTTGTTTTGTTTTTATTAGGGTGAAGCCCACATGAGCTCATAGTCTTGTGCGTGGATACTGAGATGGATGATAGAAGACAACCGTTTTTTGGTAGTCGGGACCGACGGCTTATCGTCTCCTCCGAAAGACGATGTGGCCACCTCTATGTGATTGACAAAGAATTTTGCTTTGGCTAAGACTCGAACCAGAGTCCACCTGGTTATCAGACCGGTGCTTTATCACTCCCTCAACGTGCCACCCAATTCAGTAATTCAGTGACTCAGTACCGAAAGACGATGTGGCCACCTCTATGTGATTGACAAAGAATTTTGCTTTGGCTAAGACTCGAACCAGAGTCCACCTGGTTATCAGACCGGTGCTTTATCACTCCCTCAACGTGCCACCCAATTCAGTAATTCAGTGACTCAGTACCGTAATTAAATACTTATTCGGGAATTATAACTTATCTGAAAAGCGGAATTCTTCTTACCAACCCAAACAGTAGGGTGAATCAAGAATCGATTATATCTCTAAAATTATATCTGTAATTCCTCTAATAATAAATCCCAAACTGGATCAAGAATCGAGCTGTAGAAGAGAAGATCATAGACTTTTTTATAGTTGTTTGGAGTTGGAAACATTGCAAGTCAGGCCCGGTCTGGCAGGGATGACAACCTGGCAATCGCCAGGGGCCCCCAAGCTAGGGGGCCCCCAAACTGGGAGATTAGAAAACCACTTTTTAAATGATTCTTATTTCTTTTTTCAATCAACCCCATGACTTGTATTTCACAATAGACGTTGCTCTAAATATATAATTTTTATTTATTTAAAACGATATAAAGTGCAAGAAATCGTTTTGCTAACCGCAATCAGCACGGAAATCGAGGTATATTTAAGAGCTACCGCGAGGTATACGCTATCGCGATAGCGGAGAGGGCCCCCTACGTTTTCCCAAAGAACGGTTTCATTGCAGTTCTGAGTTATTTTTTACGATTTCGTTTCACATTTTAGGAATTAATAGACGCACAAAACTAAGAATAGCCTACCTCTTGAACATAACCACTCCAAACTACTTCATTTATGAAAGTTTAATACAGCTTACAAGGCTGATCTAAATTTTGTTAGTTAATTGAGGCCAAAATTAGCCCTTACTTAATTATTATCAAAGTATGATTCCATCGTTATTTCGTGTTTTTGTAACATTCTGTTCACAGTTATATATTTTAGGTTCTAGAAGTCCCTATAGGGGCCCAAACTTTTTTCCAAAGAATAGTTTTGTCATCATCTAGTGTTTCAATACGAGACAATTTTGTTCACATTTAAAAATAACAAATAATTTCACTGTTCACAAATAATTTTTTATGTAGCCTATTCTTAGCTAAGCGGATTTACATCGCATATCTTATTAAGAGTGGGCAGTAGTAGTCGGCAAACTGCCAAACGGCAAAATCAAGCCCCATAAGAACAATTTAATTTTTATCAATCTCTTGGAACAGATAGAGCCTCTATTTATGGACAGAATTTCACGTTCTTTATCTCATTGGAAAGAGAACTTAATTCTCCAGGGGCGTTACTTTTCACTTTTTCGATTTTTAGTTTATTTCAATAATTAGAGTTCAATACTTTTTTAGTTTATTAATTATGCAATAATTATTAAAATAAACTAAAAATCGAAAAAGTAAAAAGTAACGCCCCTGAAGAATTAAATTCTCTTTCCAATGACATAAAGAACGTGAAATTCTGTCAATAAATAGAGGCTCTATCTGCTCCAAGAGATTGATAAAAATTACATTGTTCTTATAGGAGATAATTTTGCCGTTTTGCAGTTTGCCGTCCACTACCATCCACTCTTAAGCGGTATTGTATTTTGGTTTCTTTGGGGGCCTCAGGTTTTTCCTTGGCGGATCATTGTGAATCATCTAATGAATGTCATCCACAACAGGCTAATGTTTAATAATAATAGAAATTATTTTTGATTTTTTTTTGTATACAGTAGCAATATATGAAGGTTATTAATTACAGTATTATATCGTTTCAAAGGGGTTTTCATCTTCACTGTTTGGATTGATAGATTGAGAAAAGCTCTTCAGAGGGACATCTCCAGACCCTTTTCCTCTTTCTCAATATGGAAATAAAATATTTGTAGAAAGAGTAAAAGCATATTATGATAAAAAGTTATATATAAGTTACAATATCGTATCAAGAATACCTACATGACAAAATATAAGTTGAATAGGCCTAATCGTTCAGACAGTTCGATGAAGTTCACAATTGCACAATTTAAGAACTTCGCATTCCTCCACTGTAGACTTCAAATTTTATATTCCTCCAATATTGTATTTGTGCTTAGGCCAATGTAGAAAATCCTGGGTTTGTAACTCAAATTTTCTCTTTATAGGAGTGATTATTGAATTGAGCGTGATCCATGATCCTGAGAAATTTATTCATCTATTCAAAGGAAATTAGATTATTATCTGATGACCCTGATCTATTCTTCTTGTTCAGGCCTATCGTCATATTTGTTGACGATTCATCTAGTGGGAAACTTCTTCCAATATATGAGTGTTTTCAAATGAGAAAAAATACGGGAACTAAAAAACATTTCTATCAATATTTTTTATCAAGGAACCATTCAACGCTCTTTTTGACCATAAGGTAATATTATAATTATGTGAAGATTTTCCGTGGGTGGACCCCTGGACCACACCCCATCTGGGTATCCATTTCACTACGGGTATCAATTTCGATACAAAATGTACACCTTGAATTATTATATAGCCTGTCCAAGCAAAGAAGACCCTCTGGCAAAATAAGAGAATGAATCAAGCTCGGCCAATATTTGTTCAAAAATTATCAATTTGATTTCAAATTGTAGGAAACAATTTGATCTACAATCAAGACCACATTTATAATCTTTGAACAGAAATAAACCAAACTGGAGTCGTTTTCCATCTTGCCAGATAGGGTCTTCTTTGCTTGGACAGACTATATCAGTGAGAAGAATATTTCTATATAGACAATTATAAGAAACGTTTTTTGTGGATACAATAATAGAATTAAAAATAAATAAATAAAGAGTACCAAGATTGAGAGAATAAATGGCCATCAATTGAAAAAACTTCTTGTCCTCAAACCCCTAAATCTCAAGACCTACTCCCAGGGTATGGGTAGGGGCCCCTTGAGAGGTTTAGCAGAGGGCCTCAATGGTCCCAGTCCGCCCCTGCCTGTGTTATGTGAATGTTTGATTTGACCTGCTAGAAATAACTAGATCCTTACATAAATCTATCTATTGGCTATTTATTTTTTCAGTTACAAACAACCGGAAAATGAAGGTGCCACAAAACTCATAGTCAACCAAAGTCGTGAACAACGAACAATAAATTATATTCCATTATTCCTGTTAGTGAGTGATTTAGTCAAGTGCAAGAAAAATATGTGGTCAGCTGCTTATGGCAATCAATGAAGTGTGGAGTAAGTTACTGCAGGTTTAGGGTCAAATAACAAGCAAAAATACGATTTTTCCTAAGTAATAGTATTGAAAAATTCCGGGGAGGACTCCTAGACCCTCCTCTTGGCTGGGTGGGGGGGGGGAAACCACCCCCCCCCAGTTGATCAATCGCCAGGGGCCCCCGACCACCCCAGACCGGCCCTGTTGCAAGTGCTCTTCTTTGTCATATCTAACTTAGTAATTGGATTTTAAATGAGCTCAGAACTGCAATATAATTTGTTCGGCTACGGCTACTACATTTTTCTATGAAAATGGAAAACTTAATTATTACATACCTACAGTTTGTTGGTTAGTGTCAGATATTGAAAAATGCGTTTTTATAGGTCTCTGTAATTCAACATGATACTGGAATTTAGACTTTAGTGCGATAATTATTGTAATTTTTTGTTTCGTAGAGCCACAATTTCTTAGCAGAGCTCAAATGGCATGCAACATGTTAAGTTTAGAACCGGAGTCCTGATGTGTAAGCGCTGTAACACTCCTCGATGGTATCCGTAGGTCTACAGGTATTGTTCGAGCACCCTAGTGGGTTTGCAAGAAGAGTAATATAAGGATACCCAACCTCTCAACCTCTCAAGAATCTAATAGCTTTTTCCAGAAGCGTGTTTTCAAATAATTACCTCTGACACTCAATACTAAATACATAATATTAATCATAGAAAATATGACTTATCCATGATAAACCCTTGATGCTGTACGGTACTGATATTTGAATTTTCCATAACAATTAGAACAACGAGAGTATGCGCCCTGGCGACTCGTGCCCACGACACAGATGAAGTGTCACCTGTTTCGTGGGCACGAGCCGCCAGGGGAGTATGGTAGCTTTAGAAGCTTTTTAATAAAAAAAGAAGAAAAATATCGCCCTCTTCGAAACAAAATCCAATACTTCTACTGCAATACAAATATGTACCAGTAATGAAATAATTGATATCTATATTTCCTATCACTGGCGGCTCGTACCCACGAAACAGGTGAAGTGCCCGTATCTTTTACTGTACAGCACTTCACGTGATTTGTTGGTACGAGCCGCCAGTGTTGTATCTGATTCTTATACAACGCAATTCATCTTGGAAAGTTCTCAGTGACCAATAGCACATAGCTCGAATGTGATTGGCCGAGCTTGCTTCGCTACTATTGGTGGAATGACAAGCTAGGGGAGTTGCTTATCGACTGACTGAACTAGAACCCGGTATGTGCTGGCATCTAGTGGCGACATTGGTAACTAGCAATCGAGTATTGGAGCTCCCCTACCATTGGCCGAACTTTCCCTCTTACCATTGGTGGAAAAATGAGGAATTGGGCGGTTGATTGATTGAAATAGCACCCTATTAAAAATAGCAATTTTTACATTGAAAAGTAATATTTTCGTAAGATCATAAATTCCCTGAAAATGGGGATGACTTTGGGACAGGTTTAGGGAAGGTGATTGGTGATGCAAGGTAAGTTTTTCTATCGTCCATACAAGAACTCATGCATAGAAACCTAAAAATTTGTTCTCGAAATACTGATGAAATATTCTGGGCTTCAGATGGCGTTTATAGCCTATTTATGAGGGAAAACAATATTATGGATGAGGATGATTTCCATTGAGTCATTGTTCTTGAAAATTTGTGACAATTCCACATAGGTGTCCCATAGGGGCGTCGGGGAGTATTGGATGGGCCAGCCGGGTAGCCTTGCGATATTTTAGGTATTCAATACCTTGGAAAATATTATTATTTACTCATTATTGAAATGCCAGGCAGTTGATACTTTGCTGAAAGGGTGAGTAGATCGTTAGTGTTTGATAAATGTATGATAGAGAACAAGGAGGTATCGTTAAAATCAGCAATTATTTATTTGTCAATTTAAAATCTTAAAAATATTATTATTATTATTATTATTATTATTATTATTATTATTATTATTATTATTATTATTATACGCTGGTCACAACTGAGCAAATTTCGCATTCTTTGATGGTTTTTCGCTCCTATTCGGCAGCTGTCACCTTGGCTCCACAACAACATTTATTTAACATGGGAGAGAGGTATAAAGTGTTACATAAAATGTTATTTTTACATAATAAAGATATAGAAGTGCTCATCATCGAGAGAGCACTGGGTGCTCATGCCCACGAAACAGGTGAAGTGGCTTACAGTAAAAGATACGGGCACTTCACCTGTTTCGTGGGCACGATCTGCCAGTGCGAGAGAGGTATAATATCATAATAGGCTATATCGATTAATACATACAACTTGGAGCCAGTTGAGATTTGAAAAGCGGAATTGAGCCAATATGGTCCAGATAGAAATAAGACTTGAATGTATTAATAATTGAGAGTAGCCTTTCGACTATCTCAATCAAACGTATCTACTCGATAAAGTCAACCTCACTCGAAATCGACAAAGTAAAGTCGAAATCGTAGTTGAGCCATTGATCACTACTGCAATAGGCTATAGTGCGTCCTACACGTGTGTACCACCTAAGAAACTATAAAGACTGGGTACACTCAGTGGCCACCATTGAGTCATAGCATCTGTTTTTAACCAATAGAATTGAGGCAAAGAGTTGAAAGACTACAGCTGACTCAGTAATATAACATAGTCTTCTAGTATAATTTGAACTTGGCTCCTTCTTCTGGGACTACCTTTCCAAGTTACCTGGAATAAGAAAGACTCATCCTTTTACAGTTTTTTTTAAATGAGCTCATACACTATGATGCAGCCAATAATAGTGTATGAACTTCCTCGTCTTTCTAAGGAGACAATAGATAAGCCATCGGTCCCGACTACTCAAGTATCCGTCATCTCTCATCCCTCTCATTACCCACGCTCAAAACTAAGAGGTCATATGAACATCACCCTCAGAAAAAAAGAAAAAAAAAGTTAAATGGCGGCAATTGTGTAAATCTTACCCAAATCTCAAAAATGGCGATCAAAAAACGCAAAATATCTATACAGGGTGTTTCAGGAGGAATGTGCAATACTTCTCAGTCTGATTCCTTACACCAAGAAGACAAAAAAGTTCCATGGGACCAACCCCCAAAAACGCTTTGTTACCGAGATAACAATGGCGGAAAATTGAGATTTTACAGAAAGGATAAATTTTTCTAATTTTTAGAGGCTTTAGTAAGGTTCTAAAATAATCAATTCCTATGTAAAATTAGCTGAGGAATTCAATGAAATCAGTTCCAAGTTTGTAACTTCAACGGTTATTGAGATAATTGAAAAAAATATGCGAAAAACGCCATTTTTCAACAATAAGGGTTTCAAGTGGATAAGGAATCATAAAATTGTATTTTTCATTGATAGAAGTTAAAGAGAGTCGGATTCTAAAGAAAACGTTAAATGGCGGCGATTGTGTAAATCCTACCCAAATCTCAGAATAAGTGATAAAAAATCGCAAAATTTATGAAATATAGCACAAGTGATAAATTTGTGTTTAGTAGCGATTTTGCGATTTTTGATCGCTATTTCTGAGATTTGGGTAAGATTTGCACAATCGCCATCATCTAACTTTTTCTTTAGAATCCGACTCTCTTTAACTTCTATCAATGAAAAATACAATTTTATGATTCCTTATCCACTTGAAACCCTTATTGTTGAAAAATGGCGTTTTTTCGCATATTTTTTCAATTATCTCAATAACCGTTGAAGTTACAAACTTGGAACTGATTTCATTGAATTCCTCAGCTAATTTTACATAGGAATTGATTATTTTAGAACCTTACTAAAGCCTCTAAAAATTGGAAAAATTTATCTTTTCCGGGTTGCATATCTTCCGCCTTGATACGACCAATCCTAACTGTAAATTCAATGGTTCAGCGAGATTATAGATGAACTAATTTGGAAGATCAAGTTTGCATCATTGAATCAAGTTTCAAACTATATATACTTCCCAAGGTTACGCTCAATATTAGCGTTTTACAATTTTTCGGAGTTTTTCTCAGATCTTTCGAGAGCAAATTAACAGAAAATATTGAAATTAGGTAAACAGGTCCAGATTAGGTGTAGAAATGCTGTGCTCGATAAATTTCGAATCCCTTCTGAACGGAAAAAATCTCAATTTCCCGTTATTGTTATCTCAGTAACAAAGCGTTATTGGGGGTTGGTCCCATGAAACTTTTTTGACTACTTGGTGTAAGGAATCAGCCTGAGAAGTATTGCACATTCCTCCTGAAACACCCTGTATAGTATTAATTTCATAATGATACTCTTAGTCTATGATTGAAGTATTATACTGAAGTACTTTAGTATATGATTAGTAATAGTTTTATAATGATGCTATTAGTCTATGATTGATAAACTATGAAAAAAATATGATAAACTAGGTCTACTGCATCTACGCATCAATGCTGTACTCTGACAATGATAAAACTCCATCTATGTAGGCCTACTTGTACATCGTAGTAGCCCTACCGTACTGCACCACAATGTGGTACTTCGATACTTGTTGAAATAAAACTTCACCTATACGTTTATATTACTGGCGCCATTAGATAGATGTATGGTGACGTTTGTGTTTGTGTGTAAGTGACTATGTGTATGTGATGGTGTGGTGAGCAGAATCAAGTAGTAGCAGCACCAGCAGGGATGGTTGAAAGGGGGGTGGGTGGATAGCAAGGGGTCAGAGACTGAAAATTAGTCTGGCGTGGCGGATTGCAATTGTGCGAGGATGGTTGAGGGGGTTGACTGGCTGGGGGAGGAGGAGGAGGGATGGTGATGGTGATGGGTGCAATTTCAGTTGAGTTGGCCTCAGATCCGCCATTGCCATCGCGATACGCCATCGAGAAGAGCTTAACGAAGCGGACAGAAATTTGATTTTCTTCCACCCCAACCCCCCAAACTCAATGTTATCGACGAGCTCTGTGAACCCCCCCCCCCCTCATCACTAACACCCCCCTTGTGACTTGCGTCGGCACAGACAAAGCCTTGAGCCACTCACTCACTCACGTACTTTTTGACAAACATCCATTATTAAGGAATCTTCCGTCTACATTCGGCGTATAAATTTCGCTTAACGAGCTGAACAAACGCAATACTGGCTCCTACCAATCCACCCCTCCACACCTCCCGACACAATCATATGCCACCTTTTACCTTTCTCCTTACTTTCCTCTTATTCTCATCCTTGCGTCTTCTCGTCTAATCCACTTCTCCACTCCACTTCTCGTCATTTCTTCCTCTTCTATCTTCTTTATATCCAGATCATCAACATCAAATAGGATTTTAGTTCATAGAATGTGCTCTGTGTTCGATAGAATAGCTTTTATTTTCAACTTTAATGACGAATAATTCAAGTTTGTGATATGCAAGTGTAAATTTGTGATGTGCAAAATCAAAGTAAATAGAATCATCTAATTTTTCCTTCCCATGTAATCAACTACTCTTTTTCTCTTGATCTTCTTCTCTTTTTCTCCTCTTCTTCTGTTCTTCTCTATTTCTTCTCTTCTCAATTCCTCTTACATCTTCTCCTCTCCTTCACTCCTGCTCTCCTTTTCTTTCTCTTTTCTTTTGAATTTTCCTCCTCTTCTTCTGCTCTTCTTCTGCTCTTCTCTTTTTCTTTGTTTTTTCTTCTATTCTCTTTTCTTTTCTTTAACTCTTACCTCTCTCCCTCTCCTTTTCCCATTCTCTTTTTTTCTCCTCTTCTTCTCTTCTTCTTCTTCTTCTTCTTTTCCTCTCCTCTCCTCTCACCTCTTATCCTCTTCTTCACTTTTCCTCTCTTTCTCTTATTTCATTCTCCTCTTCATTTCTTCTTTTTTTGTTCTCTTCTTCTCTTTGTCTTTGAGGAGACACGCAGCCACAACGTGAAGTGTTTTTCCAATGTCACTTCTGAACTAGAGCTACAATGAACTATACAATGAACAACTTCTGTTACCGGGCTGCTCAATTCATGCCTCCTTTTAAACGAGTTGTCAATCAAATGAATCATATCAATCAAAATCATGAGGCAAAACTAGTTATATTGGTTATCTAATTGTTCATTTATGCTTATTTTGTGATCTTATTCTACAATGTTGACTTCTTTCAAGTCCAAGTTTGTTTAAACTTAAACTTAGAAATCAAAGTTGATCTTTCCTTCTCAAGTTAGAGAGAATTTCCAAGAGGGATTCAAAAAAGTTGGATCTACTATTCGACAAGAAATTCGTGAGCATCGTAGAATGATGTGATAGAAATTTCATTTTTTTATTTGTTATTTGTATTGGATAAAATGGGTTATACCTATTTCAGTTTGATTTGATCGCGCAAAATCTCAACTGTTGTTGACTCTGTTACAGGATGAGGGTGGCTGCAAGTGAGTGACACTGCTTCTCCTTTCTACAATAGGCCTACTTCCTCCTATTCCGAAATATACGGAGTTTTTCAAGAGAGATGCTCTCTTGAAAAATCAATTGTTTAGGTGCTCTCTCAATTGTTTAGGAAGACCCCACGTCACTGGCGGCTCGTGCTCACGAAACAGATGAAGTGCTAAACAGTTAAAGATACGGGCACTTCACCTGTTTCGTGGGTACGAGCTGCCAGTGCCCCACGTATATTCCCGAAATAATTTACGGATCGAAAATCTATTATTATAAGAGAGAGTGTGATGGTGTAAGTGTGGTTTCTTTTTTATTGTTTGGTCAGAGAATGCAAGTTTATGTCGCGTCGAGAATTTTTAAGAAACTGGATCGATTTTAGTTATCTAATCTTGTATTTTGCTTCGGAAAATATGAACCTCCAAGCCTAATTTCCATCCAAAATAAATTTCTTCCAAATCGAATAATCTTCTACCAAGAAAGGAAGATCATATATTATTCAGTCTAGAGATTTTATATTATTCTAGAGATTTAATATTTGGTCAACGCAAAGCGAGTAGCCGTGTTACTCTCGAACTCTGAGCAAGATAGCTTTCCTTCTTCTACAATTCATATTTTATACACAAAATCCAGTTCCAAGATAGGAATACCCAATATATTTACTTAGAACAAATAAAAAAGAAATTAGATATTCCAGTAAAATGAAATATTTCGAATGAAATATCAAGGGAGTGCTGTATCAAAGGTTCGAAGCTTTCACGCTGTTTTAAGATTTTTCTAAGCACCAACTAAATGTTTTTCAATTTGTCAGCTAAAATTGAAGCGAACTTTGAACTTCATGTTTCAATTTCCTTCTGAAAAAAGAAAATAATTAGAATGTTTGATGAACAGTCCAGATTGTCCTGTCAAAACAAAAAATTCTGAAGGTAACACAGAGCACAGGGAGCAGTGTTACTTTCCAACTTGAAGAAACTTGTTACCTTAGATTCGAATTGAAAGCTCACCTCACATTCGGATTCAAGATCTCTCTACTGTAAATGAATACTCAATATATTTTTGTGGAACAAATTGTGGATTACATATCTCAGTAGAAGAACGAATGAGGACGGTGAAGGCTGTGCACAAGTAGCTAGTCCCGAAACTTTCCTGCTGATTCAAGATCTCTCCAATGTATAGGGAGGGAGACAAATCTATTTCCGTGGAACAAATTACAGATTAGATATTTCAGTAAAAGATTGAATGGATGGTGGAGGTGGTGCGAGTAACTGTGGTAAGTGGTTGGTAGAACCCACCCCCCCCCTCACCACAGGTGGCAGGGTGGTAGCATTCACACACTTGTCTGAAAATCGTAAAACGCCGGCGAAGAAAAGGAGAATGGTACGCAGGTCGAAGATTACTCCGCAAACGGATAAACGGCGGAGGTAATTTCTGGCCGTAAACAGCTTTTGAAATAGTTAGTAGGGTGTGTGGAGGAGGTGGGGTAGGAAGGGGCGGTAGTGATGACTCCGCCCCCAAGGCTGAGTTGGGCCCGCCCCCCAAATTGAGGCGCGCCACTTCAGTGCTCAGTGTTCAGTGCTATTGTGGCACCACGTGAGGATCCGTTATGTCCTCGGACGAAGATCGCTGCTCGTCAGCAGGACCAGGAGCACCCAGCAGCCTCCAACGCCAACGGACGTCCTTCTGCATTGAGGCGCTCCTGGCTCCCGAGAGCGGAAGTCCCAACACGACTGCGTCAGGGTTGTCGCGACCAACTTCAGGATTCCTCGTTCCCGCCGGATGCTCTCTGCTGCCTCCGGCTTCCGCCTTTCAGCCGCCCCCGAAGCAGCAGATGCACTTACCGACCCAGCATGTTCATCAGATGCACCTCGACTGGCTGGCTAGAGCCGGCATGTTCTACGCTTCACCTCGACTACACGACCTGGCCGGTGAGTACACCTACAAAACTGCAACAATATCTATGTAATAACAAGTACTTAAACAACCCTTTATCCTATTGCGAATAACAGTGAAAAACTTATCTCCAATACCTGAACAATCTTCAAACAAAACTAAACATCGAAATATTGATAATATACTAATTAATAATTGAAACCAAATTTATCCTACTGCAAATAAGACTAAAAAACTTATTTCCAATGCTTGAACTATCTCCAAACTAAACATGAACCAATCTGATATTAAAACTGTATCTCATATAGATTCAATTAGATATTATACTATAGATCCTATATTGAAACCGTGTCTTGCAAATACTGGCACTTGACCACTCTTCATTTTCAATGTTTCGTACACACATTTTTGATCCTCCATCTTAAATTAGCACTTGCTATGAAAGCTGAAGGTTTTGTTTTTTCATGAATTAGAATATTTTATCAAACAAATGGAGAACTATTTTGCGATCCATACTAGGTAAGAGCACAAAACAATATTTCAATTGTTCAAGAATAGGGAAATCCACCTTGTTCGTATTCCAACTACTTTACGAAACTGAAATCTCACCGGGTAGGAAAATAAGCTATAAATCCACACTTCCATTCTCAATCGTGAGTTCAATATAGAAGGACCCTGGTTTACTGTCTCAAAAATCAATGTTTTAATCTATTGCAATCAAAATATTGGAATAGTACTGTACAACAAATAACTTTGAGAGAAAGTTTCAACCGTATTGGTTATCCCGTGTGAATCGTAATACATTGCTTAAATATCCCCTCTTACCTTTTTATTTTTTCCTATTTATACTCCGATAGATTTGTTTAAGAAGTGGTGCCCCAGAAGCAGAATCATGCTTTGTCAAACAGACTTTTTCCTATTCAATAAAAGTAAATTTTCACTGCACTACAGTTGACATAGGAACAATGAAATAAGAGAATTAATAGAAAAGTACAAAGGTTCGAAAAAATCTAACAGAATAAGATAAGCGTGAAATTACACCTACCAGTACTTAGAGAGTTATGGCTTTATTCGTATGACTTTTGTTGGTTGAAAGACCCTTATGGATAGGTTCCACCTCGCTAATATGTACTTGGCCAAACACTGATCACTCATCCAAGAGCAGTCTCGAGTGTTCGTGACTCTACCCCCTGATCACCAAGCAACCATTCTCACCGAGTGATCAATACGCCAAAATCAAATAAACAATGATGGAATTTAAATTATTTATTAATAATCAATCATTAAAATCGACCTACCAATCCGATCGTCTCAGCTAATAGAATAGTGGAGATTTCCACTCTCACGGAATCAACCCTTTTTAGCGAAAATTGTGTAAGGGATTCCCTAATTTAATTCGGTATTCATAAGAATGGTCCGTAGTACAGCATATCGTATTCCACTGTGTATAAAATTCAGTTTTGTATAAACCTAATTGAACAAAGTATAGATACCACTTATTCATGAAGTTCACATATACAGTACCACAGTTCACTGTATACAGTAACACAAAATTAATAGCGTCCGATCTTGGGCACGTATGTAGCACGTATAACCCTTCTCAACAAGTAAATTTTAAACATTTCAAACGCTAGAATATCACGTGAAACTAAGAATACTCAATTTGAGATTGTGAGATTCTATCGACAGTTACTTATTGTAATTCTATAAACTATTCTGTTTGGTTATTACTGTACATATTGAGAACAATTCAAACAACATACTAGTTAAATAAACGATTATTTTTTATGATAACATTCATTGATTGCATCTCGAATACGGAGAACAATATTTTCATGGGATATTGTCATGGAATATTGTCATGATGTCTTGAAAACTTGTTCATTAATGTCCTACTATTAATCATCGCGTGAAGACAATAGTTTTTACAAGGAGATTTGAACTGTTACAATGCTGCCAAAAGTATGATTAATATCAAATATGTGAAATATGACTATTCGAGTTTTGATGTTTACTGTAACTACTAAATCATTTGCAAGAAATATAAAGAATTGAAAACTGGCGATCGCGTAGCCAAGGAAAATAGAATGAATCATTATCAAATACTATCAGGATTAGTGCAAGCGAATTCACTCAATTACTTTCTCACAAAGATTTCATGATTAACGCATTCGTAGTAACCATTATCTACCATTCTTGCCACAGGTCATCCACGGCTTCTAGAAGCGATTTGATTTTTCTCTTGTTATCGATTTCCTGGATTGATAGGAAAGTGGATCAGCTTTCATAAGAACTCTTCTAAAATATATACTGCTCGAGAATCAGTAGATTAAAATAAACAGCTATGCCCGGTTTCCCAAGCACACTCAAACTTGAGGGACTCTGAATTTTACATTTTTAACAGTTTACATTTTCTATACTTAGCATAGAAAATATCAGCTGTTCTATCAAAATTTGAGGGTCCCTCAAGTTTTAGTGTGCTTGGGAAAACTCTCTTCAAATATTTGCAACGAAAAAAGCCCTTCGAAGATATTTATAATAATGTATTTAAGAAGCAACTTGATTGTGATCATTTTATAAAAAAAACAATCATAGATATCCGCAACAGATAAGAACAATATAAAGGGAGATACATTGGTCATTTATACCCTCTTCAAAGTTAACCACGGGTACTTTGGAACGGAAAACTTAACAACTGAGAAGATATGACCAATTACAATTTTTATGACATACTATACTCCAAATCACCATAATAGTATTGGCTACAAAATGAAGAACTAGCCTACTCGAATAAGGACTTGGAATAAGTCTCAACAGCACTATTATACAGTCCACTAAATTTGATGGTACAGTTGAACTATAATTCTATTGATTGTTGGCCAGGCAGCTAAATACGGGTACATGGTGGGCTTCCAATAAAACTTTGGATTTCGCAACTGGTTATATAGTGAAACAAAACATACTGTTCTGAATTATGTTTGGTTCAGAAATAAATGTCCCCTCGAGAGATTTGTTAGACAGTTAAATTAAGAAAACAATTGAGTCTCTTCAAATGAGGTTTTTTCAGTAGCAGTTCAGAAAATATAAAGATTATATCTATTGAGGTAATCTAGCTCAAAATAAATATTAAGTCCTTTTACCCATCTGTTGATAAAACTTTAAAATATGCCAAGAACATTATAGGAGGAATAATCTTCATCTGGCCCTATAATGTGCTTGAGCCTGTTATAATGATTTGATAAAAACAATAGCAATAAACAACTACAATATACTTTTCCATTTGAAATAAAAATTGGTCACATGAACTGTGGGTCTGCCCTTCTAAGTAGGATTCTAATTAATTTGAAGATAAAATTGAAGGTCAACAATTACTTGAGTTTTCCAGATAATTTCATTTTGAAAATATAAAATAATAATGGGAGCTACTATAAGATTTGTTCAATAGAAGAGGAGCTATTATTTTATTTTCCCAAGTTAATCAATACACATACTGTAACATTTCACTAAATATAGAAATATCCTTTATTAGACGGAGCTGGGACTAAATTAAATGCTTATCTTTAAGAGTACTTGCATTCTGTATCATTCTCTATTACAAAGGCATTTCGGCCGGTATGATGAGATGTTGTGGGGTTCTTTTCCAGGTTTTTGAATCATTATCACTTCTGCTACCTTCCACATGCAAGGCACATATTTAAGTCTAAAAACAGCATTTATAATGTTGGTTAATTTCACTATAGCTTTCCTTGGTAAATTTTTCAACACTATTCCCGTTATTAAGTCGAATCCTGGTGCTTTTTTTGTGTTAATTTTTTTTATTTCTTTTTTTACTTCATCCAGTGAAACATGTGTAAACTCTTGACTCTCCTGGACAAAATCTTCTTCAATTTCTATAACATCATGGTTGTGTGGTTGAAATGTGTTTACTTGATGATCAGCAAATGCTTGTGCTTTTTCTGTATTGCTTCTAGCCCATGAACCGTCCTGTTTCCTAATTGGTGGTGTATGTTGAATGGGTCTCTTCAATTTTTTGGCTGCCTTCCAGAGAGAATAGTCAGTGTTTTCATCTCTTGATAGATTTCTCAGATAATAATTTATTGATTCATTCTTTGTTTGTTGGGTTTCTCTTCTGAGCTGTTGAGTTAAATGATTTAGCTGTCTTTTATCGTGTGAAGATCTTGTTTGTTGCCATTTTTTCCTAGCTCTTCTTTTCTCAGCTATCATTTCCCTCACTTCTGTAGGGTAGCTATTTCCTGTAGTTCTTCTTCTCAATTGTGGGGTGTTTCCCCAGGCTGCCTGTTGCACATCAATGACAAATTTTTCCAGTTCTTCATCAATTTGTTCTATGCTTCTCAATGGTACATCCAGGATTATTTTTTCTTCCAGCATCTGTTGAAATCCTTCCCAGTATGTACGTGTATTGACAAGCGATGGTCGTTCACTTTGTTTCTGTATTATAGTTTCACTTAACTGTAGAAGATTTGGAGAGTGGTCGGAATCAAGGTCAAAACTTTCCTCAATACTTAAGTAGTTGAAACTCACATTTTTAATTAAGAAGAAATCAATGAGGTCTGGAATTTTTTGCGTGTCTGAAGGCCAGTAGGTTGGTTTCCCGGTAGAAATAGCCTCAAAATTATATTCCACAATAGCTTTATAGAGCTCTCTGCCTTTGGTGGTTGTTAAGCGTGACCCCCAATAAACGTTTTTTGCATTAAAATCACCTCCAAGAATGAATTTTGTACCTAACTTCTCAAATAAATCTATCTATTCTTCTTTTCGTATGGAATGTCTAGGTGGGCAGTAGATAGCAGCCACAACTAACTTATAACATCTTGTTTGAACAGCTACACTGGATAACTGCACTCTTTCAGACTAATATTTAATTTCTTCGTGGTGTTGAATACTATCTTTAATAATAACAGTACTTCCACCTCGTGCCAAATTACTAGGATGTATAGCATGGTAAGTCTTATACCCTCTAATTCTTATGTAAGATTGTTTGGTGAAATGAGTTTCAGAAACTAAGCAAATATCTATCTTTTCTAAATTTAATACTGTTTCTAGTTCTTGTTGTCGTTTAAGAAGTCCATTAGCATTCCATTCAATTATTCTTAGAGTATTCAACATCACAATTCAAAAGTTTAATTCTTCTCCAGCTTCTCAAAACGACTTTGAAGATAGAAGATACTTTTTTCCTGCTTGTCTAACTTATTTAGAATAAGCTTGAGCACCTGATTGATATCTCCCTCCACATTTTCAGGCTGACAGCTAGTCGAATTAGAGCCTTGGTTGCCTACGACGGTCTGCGCAAATGTTCTTTTGATCTGAGTAGGAATACGAACTTCCTGCTTACTTTTATCACTCAGTTTTGTAATTGGATTTTTACTTACTGAGCTCTTGAGAGTATTCAACTTATTTTTTTGAGCTCCATTTCGGATTTTTTGCAACTCAATAGCCACAGTGCATCCTCGGTAACTTGCAGGGTGAGCCTCCCCACAATGAACACATTTTGGTTGAGCATCATTGGGCTTTTTGCACTCCTTGGTCGGATGCTTTCCCGCACACTTCACACATCTTGGTTCCATATTGCAGAAATTATGCGTGTGTCCGTATCCTTGGCAACGCTTGCATTGAGCTATCAGCTTTGCCTTCTTTATAGCTTCAATTTCCACCTTACATCCAAGAACATTCTTCAATTCGAAATTTTTTTTAACATCTTCCTCGCAGCTAAAGGAGACCAGAAACATGTCTAATGGTTCCTTTGTCTTCCACTTTAGTTTATTCACCACTTCAAGAACTTTATAGCCTTGGTTTTTCAAATCTTCAAGGATAATTTCAGGACTACATGAATGATGTAGTTTCTTTACCATCACTCTTATAGGTCGAGATTGCTTATTCTCGTAAGAATGCCACTTATAGCCAGCATCAACTAATTTTTTTGTTACGTTTCTATAGGTATCTACATCTACAACATTGATTTTGAAAGTTTCATTACTGACCAGCTTGATTCTAAACTTGTCAGCTGGTGATACACTATTCAAAGTCTTCAATAACAAATTGAAATTTTTTATACCGTCCACAATGATAGGAGGCGGGGGCGCTATTTTCTTTTCCTTGGTTGGCTGGTTGATGTTCGCTGAATTGCTGGTTGATGGCTGAGGGGGGGAAAGCGAGGTATCCATTTTTCTTTTCTTTGAGTTTCTTGATTTCACTCGAATCCACTCAGTCTCCTTAGCTAACTCCTCTTCATCCGTAGAAAAATGTTGCTTTTTGTTGTCATCTTTGGTTATGAGTTTATTTGGTTTCAAATTCTCTCCAACAGTAGACTCAGACTGCTTCTTGATTTCTCCACTTTTTTCAAGAAGAGAGATTCTCTTACTCAGTAGTTCAAGCTCTTTTTGAAGCTCCTCATTCTTGATTTGTATTAATATACATTTGTTTTCAGCTTCCTTCCAACTATTGTACAATATTTGTTTGGTCGCTGTTCTTAAATTATTGGGATCGATGACCTTCTCCGGTGTTGACTCCTTTGTAGGATGACCTGAGTTGACATTGATTTCCATTTGTTCTTCATTCATTTTGGATTTTTCTTCTTCTTCTTCGTCTTCTGTTTTTTCCTCTTCAAATTCCGGAACTAGAAATTTCGGAGGTCTGACAAAAACATTTCTATTGTTTAAAAACTGTTTACTCATCACTCAGCACACCGCGCGATTGTTGTGCGGACATTGACCGGTTGAGCACAGCGGCGCGGACGCACGCACACGCACACACCCGAATATTCTCGTTCGCGTTCGCGTTTTTGCACTACGGCACAAATCGATTGAATATAACTATTTATACTACTGCTATACTACACTACTCAAAACTACAATTCTCTAAACATCCTTCCGCTACGACGTCTAAACGCTGACTCAACAAGATAGTATAGATAAGAGTAAGGAAACCTTACTCTACGGTAATGGACAATAAATTTGCATTGAAGGAGCAAGTTAGACTACAAGCATAGCATAATCGTTCCATGTAAATAACAAACTGAACATAGATAGAACATAGATATGAACATAGATATGTCACTCACTGTATTTTCATTGTACTGTAATCAATTCAAACGAATTATTCATAAGTAATAATATCGTTATGAAGGAGCAGGCTAGACTACAAGCACAACATTATTTGTAGACCTTCAAGTACAGTATATTGATTGCTATAACACAGATGGAATAGTAAAGTCGCTTAACATGGAAAATTAAACGAAAATGCTATTCAGGCCGTGACGTTTGATTGGTTTTTTCCACTGGTTAATAACTTAGTATCTTTTCACTTATTACTAACTTGGTAACTTTCCACTTGTTAGTAACTCAGTAGCTTTCCACTTGTTAGTAGCTAAGTAACTTTCCACTTCGGTACTTTTTAGTAACTCAAGGTTCGTAACTTATTTGAAAGTGAAAAATCGACTATTGAAGAGTTAGAGGTGACACAAGTTGGTTTACATTTCAGGGAGAAGGGATTATCTGATACTTGAAGGGTGGTGGGTGGTCTTCCCTACTTTATGTAGGTCTGACAGCTTCAGCAGCTTTACATGGAGACTTGTACGTCACAAAGATCAAGTCAAAATAAACTACCTGAAGTCCACAAGAGACCGACACTAAAACCTCGGCTTTTTCAGTTGAGAATGGAAGAGATAAGAGCCAATATGCCGAGCATTAAAATAGTGAGTAATAAGTGTTTAATTTTGGGAAATCACTATCACAGATTTATTAATAGTATTTGGAGCGAAGAATCCGAACCGTCAATAAACTCTTAAATCCTGAATAATTTCCGTCAATAATCTCTTTACTGTCCTGATTTCTCCGTTTTTACCTCTACTGTCTGTATATTATTTTATTTTCTTATATAAATTGCTTGATCATGAATGATTATATCAATATATGTTTTCTTTAGACCCTTTACTTTACTTACAGCACTTTACCGGTACTTAAAATGAGAATTATACACTAAATACTTGATGAAATCTCAATACTAAATACTTAAAATCACTTATAGTTCGCTAAATACATGCTTTCAAGTTGTAAGTTGCAAGGATAGTACTATAGAACTATTGCAGGTTGAAGAAACAATAATTTTTTGTATGAATGGATCTGATATTGAAATGGTATGAAGTATATTTTATTAAAGAATGAACAAAAAGGTTGAAATAAGATACGATATTTGACTGAGACAGAATCTATATTATTTTTTATTTATTATCACAATGACGACTTGATAACAAGTATTAAACTAAGGTGATGATAATGAGTAGGTGAATGATGTTTACATGGTGAATTGGTAAATATATCATGAAAGTTTACATCAAAATTTTTCACATCAAACAATTTTTAATGTAGATAGAAGTTCACTTCTGAATACCAGAAATAGACTTTTGGAGGAAGAATAATAAATTACATTATGCATGTAAAATACACGACAATTTGTGATCTGCGGCGCCTACATTGCCCAATATTAGGCCCAAGAGATGGCGAAAGAAGAGACCCTTAGGTTCTTGTATGTGAAGGGTGACGATAAAAAAGTCATAAACACGTCATTGTTTTGGTTACGCTTTAAAAGGGTAGTATTCCTTTTTATTGTTCAAGAAACAGCATCTGTAAACTACTACATATAGAAAAGTATCTCCATAGCAATCATTATCCGGTATAACTTTATGAACTTCTCAATTATTACAAGAATAAACCGATGGAGCGGAGTAAATAAGATGACCGGATATAATGACCGGACATGGTACTTTACATAAAAAAACTTTGAGAAAAACAAACTAACAGAAAAAACATTTAAGAAACTGCAGAAAACATTGAGAAACTTTACGAAATTCATGTAACAACCAGCGGATAAAACCACTGACCTTGAGAGTTGAGTCTCACTTATAACTATGCCATTTAGTCATCATGTTAATGATGGAAGAATGGACATTGACAGTATAACCTGGACAAGATGTAGCATTGATATGAAAGTGAATGACGATGCTTTGGGAATCCAGTTATGGAATCCAGTTTTTTACCTTATAACTTTTAGAATTGAACCTTCAATGTTCCACTTTGCATATTTATATTGTATTGCATTTTTGTTGATGACGTGGTTAAGTGGTGGTGTGGACTTTACTATTCAAACTTCACAACGTCATTAAAATAGAGAAGTCATTCTATTCTATTGTTAAATGATTGAACTCTCAATGGTTGAACCTCATTATTGAATGATTGAACCCTCAATTACTCTATCTTTGATTGCCTCTTATTCTCTTTTTGAGTGAAGGTGATATTGTGGTAGTTACTCTATAGAATAGAATAGAATAGAATAGAATAGAATTTTATTTATAATTGTTACAAGGCTCTCGCCTATGGTAACATTTAGTTTACAAAATAAAGATAGTACAAGCAATCAATATTGTTATACAAGATGTTTTGTTCTAAGTCTTTTACATAATTACTGAGAATGAAATAGGAATATATTTAGATTGATAAAGAATAGTTACAAATAGTAGAAAAGTATACAAATATTCAACCTCATAACACAAGACAAAGCCAGCGTGATAAGTAGAAATTAGCAATTCAGGAAGTTTTAGAAACAAATAGTTCGATTGAAAATCTACATGTGGAAAATCCAAGAATGATGAATAAAAATGTAAACTATAGGAGCATCAACGCACCAACCCGGCCAAGACCTCATGCCAATGTATTGTTTATAAGCGATGATAAAAGCCTCGATTTGAAAAATTTGAAGGTTGGGGAAAATACTATCTCAGGCGATAAGTGGTTCCACAGTCGAGAAGCAGTTACAGTAAAAGAGGAGTTGTACATCACAGTGCGATGGATAGGGATTTGCAGGAAATACCCATGTTGCCGTGTGTTGCGGGCATGTACTTGTGTAAGAAGAGTGAATCTCTCAATCAGATACTGCGGACCCTTCCTCTCAACAATGAGATGATATGTAAGACATAATATGAAGTATTGCCTTCTGTCCTTCAACTTCAGCCAATGCAGCCTTCTATAGAAAGGTGTGATATGGTCATCTCTTCTAGCATCATATATGAACCTTACAGCATAGTTCAATGCACGTTGCAATTTCAAATTGAGCTCATCTGTAATATCATTATAGACCATGCTGCCATAGTCTACAATGGGCAAGACAAGACTTTGAACAAGTGCAACACGAAGGTTAGTTGGGAGAAATTTTCTCAATCTCTTGAATTGGTGCATTGTGGCAAAAATCCGTCTTGACAAATGGCCAATATGGGAGGTCCAACTGAGATTCTTATCAATGGATACTCCCAGAACCTTGATACAATCCTCGTATTGGAGTGCATGACCATCAAGCATTACCCTGGGCACAGCATTGTGGTCAAGCCGATTGTACAGTCTGTTATGAGCAACAATGATACTTTTGCATTTCCTGGCATTGAGGCTCAAGCAATGTGCCTTTGCCCATACAATCAAAGATGCTATATTGACATTCATGGCCGCAACAGCATGAGAAGACTGTTCAGAAGGAAAACTACTGTAACAAACTAAATCATCGGCATAAATATGATATGATAAATCACGAAAAATTAGAGGAAGATTATTTAAATAGATGGAGAATAGGAGAGGACCGAGAATTGTTCCCTGTGGGACGCCTGCAACCACCGGCAACCACCCAGAAGTTCCCCCCTCAGCCGCTCTGACACACTGATATCTATCAGTGAGGTAGGACCTGAACCATGAAATAAAGGAATATGATAAACCACACTGAACAAAAAGTTTATGTAGGAGAATGGAATGGCAAACATTATCGAAAGCTTTTGTGAAATCAAATGAGACAAGGAGAGTGAAAGAACGATGATCCATTGAATTCCGAATGTCATCAGTAATCTTCAACAATGCTGTAGATGTGCTGTGGAAGGGACGAAAGCCAGACTGGTTTCTATCAAAGAAATTGAAAGAATCCAGGTACAGTGATAGTTGCTCATGCACTACTCTCTCAAGTGCCTTGGAGATACTGCAAACTATACTAATTGGTCGAAAATCTTGCGGAGAAGATGGATTATTGTTTTTTGGAACAGGACAGATCAATGAACGTTTCCAAATAGAAGGAAAAACTCCCATCTGGAGTGAAAAGTTGAATATATGGGTGATAGCAGGGATGATAATTGGTAGGATAATTTTATAGAAGGATGCTGGTATGTTATCAACACCTTTATTATTCTTTTTAATTGAGAGAATGATGGAGGAGATTTTCTCAGGATAGACATATGAAAAGAAGAATTTCTCCTGTGGAAGTGTGTGACTAAATTGATTTATCATGATTGAGTTCAGCAAATGGTGGGCGAACGATGAAGGAGGAGATGGTGTGGAGAAAAACTCATTGAGCTGTTCTAAAGGAACATTAACAGACTTGGCCTTAGACTTAGGTGGTACCACTTCAACTTTTCGGATATTTTTCCACAGCTCAGAAGTGGTCTGCCTTCCCTCAAAAAGCTGACCATAGTATTGAATCTTAGCTCTACGACAGACAGACCTCAACCTATTCCTAAGAGACTTGTATCGCTCAAAGTCTGCATTGCAACCACTCCTTAGATGGTTACGTCTAGCCTTATCTCTCTCCCGCCTGAGCAGAGAGATTTCTCTGTTGAACCAGAGACATGGTCTGCGGTGAATCTTGAAATCACGAACCGGTGCATGCTCGTCGAAGATTGAAAGAATCATTGAATTGAAGGCATCTACCTTATCATCAATATTTCAACCCTACAATATCATGCCAAGGTTTCTCCACAGCATCAGCCAGACAGCGATCCAGATCAATGTTTCGAAGGTTTCTGCCCCTAATCTTTGGTTTATATCGAACTTCATGCTCAAGACTATATATAACATATATAAGATCATGACCTGACATACAGAAGGGCATTTTACCATTAGACATAACAAAATCCGGATCACTCACAATAGTGAGGTCGAGTAGGGAATGACATGTATCAGTGTGAAAAGTAGGAGATTCTTTATTAAGTATTTCCATATTCAGCGACTCAAAGAGTGTTCTCACCTGTCTACTCTCAAATGTATTCTTCATCTGATCAGCATTAAAATCTCCAAGAGCAATTATGTGCTGGTACTGGTGCATTACACCAAGAATTGAATCCTCTAAAATATACAATCTACCTGCTTTGGGCGGACGGTATACAGCAACAACAAGCAAAGTCTCTGATCCAACATTAACCTCAATCATGAGAAATTCAGGTGAACATGAATATAACTGAGGCGAAGACTCAATTACCTTGGCAGCAAATTCAGAACGAATATAGACAGCAACACCTCCCCCACCCTTGCCGATCCTGTCATTCCTGAATAAGTTGTAGCCAGGAACACTGAAATATTCTGTAGGCAGACTGGGCTTTAAAAATGTCTCACTAATGGCGATAACATCTACCGAGACACTAGAGAACATTAACCTGAATTCATCAAAATGGGCCGGCAGAGATTGGGCGTTGATATGACATAATTTAAGTAAGCCTGAGTGATCACTAAAAATTGATTTCAGCTCATTGATGAAGTCCGACATACTATTATTGATAATACAGTAATTATTGTTTTCTTCAAGAATTATCTAGTGAAAGACAAAGAGAATGTAAGAGACAACGGTTTAAAAAATGCTGTTTTGAGATTAGGACACTGGCAATTGATCAGGAATTTAGATAATGATAATTAGATTAAAGTCTCAAAAGAATTGAAATTATCACTCAGTATAGATACTATAATACAAATAATATCCGCTACAATATTAGATCTACTATAGTATGGAAGCAAATGAAATGTATTGGGTTGAAAAGTGCACTTCTATACCAATACAATAAATAGTATAATTATATTTATGATTCAGCCGATAAGCAATGATCAAATGGATATAATCCTATGCGTTATATTCCTACTATGCTACCCTATGCGTTGATTGAATAGGTGACTATTCTAAAGTCACTGATAAGAAAGAATAATAATAATGATAAAGTAAAATAATTGAAAAATAAAATTAAGATAAGAAGGTGTAACGATAGAGCCTTGTTACATGGAGAGAAATAATATATTTAACAATATAAATCAAAGTAAAGATTATTTTAAACTACTGTATTTATTTTAATAGGCTTTCACAAAAAGCGAGCCCCCCATAAAAAATATACCGTGAAACTACAAGGGAACAGCCTCAAATATTATTAGATTATTATTATTAATAAACTAGATTATTGAAATAAATAGATAAAAGGAAGAAAAAAGTTTTAGCAGATTGAATAGATACTACTCGTCATTATATTCTTTTCCATTTAAATAAATAAATTGTATGATCTTAAGCTCAAAACGAATAAATCTATTCATTTATCAAAAAATATTATTTTCCATAGGAAATTATAAGAAATTAGAGAATCCGTTCCCATTACAAACTCGCTTGTAAATAAAATAAGAGATAGAATGAAGAGAGTAGAAATGAGAAAAAACACATAGGTCACCCTCTAGCACTCCTCATTAGAAATATATTATTTCAAGAATATTAGTATCCAAAACTATAAATGGACAATTACAAATGCTTAGTGCATTCTTATTATAATTGAATAGCAGAAAGACAAGATACATTAACAAAATCATAGAAGAATAAGTTAATGCTAAGGCATCAAATAAAATATGATAAAAATAAATGGATAAAATTAAGAAATTAAGAAAATAAGGAAATAAAATTTCATAAATAAAACTGTAGTAAATAAGAAAGTTCATTTAAAAAGAGGATGTAAGAGGAGAAACGTAACAACTCACCGAGCACTTCACATCTTCACTTTGTCTCACTGTGAGTCCTCCAGCTGTACCCCGTCATGTGGGTTATTAAATGCTTGCGAAAAAGTCTCCCCATTCCTCTTCCAAATAACCTTACCGTCTCGAGACCACACATTCTTGTAGCCCACCTCGTCAGCAATCTGTCTCAAGAATAAATGTCGAGGTTTAGTGAGGTCTTCGTGAATTGAAAGTCCGGTATTCTTTAGTTTTTGCCTGGCTGAGATGACTTCGCTGCGACGCTGATAGCTGACGAATTTGATCAGCAGCTGTCGAGGTGGACGAGGTGGCGCCCCCGGCTCCGCCTCCGACCTGCGTCCTACGCGGTGGCACCGGTCGATGTCATTTGGCTGGATCGCCAAGTCAAGCTTAGTGTTGAGCAGGTCCGCCACGGCTACTACACTCGTCGACATCTCATCGTCGCCGTCGTCTTCTGGCACACCAGACAGCCGCACGTTCTTGCGTCGTTGGTACTGGGCCAGGCTATCCAAACGATTCTCGAAGTTTTGATGTAGCTGCTTCACTTGCTTTTTCAGCGCTTTATTTTCCTTTGACAGTTCGCTGATCTTCTTGAAAGCATCGTCAAGTCTGGCCTCCAACGCAGCGTTGACTGTCTCACATAGGCTGTCGCGGAGGCGATCCTCTATCCTTGCAGCGAATCGGTTGCAGAAATCTTCACTTAGTAGGAGCGCCTCTAGTGCTTCGGTAGTGAGGCCTTGCGTCGCCATGGCAACAGGAACGCTTTCCGCAGCCGACGAGCACGACGAAGAGGAGCCAGGCCGGCTGTTCTGCCCTCTCTGTTTTTTGTTTTGATCACGCTGCTGCTGTTGTGCCGGTGACGATACAGCCTTATCTGCGTTGACCTTGGAACGGAGGCTACCTGCTGGTGGTGTCATAACCAAACTTTGCAATTTCAACTTTAAAATTTAAAGAAATGAGTATCTTTGCGAAAGATTTAGAAATTGGAATTTCACTAATTGTTGAGAGGAGATCTGGAGCACACTTGATAGAAATTTGGGAAAAATCTGTCGAAAAAACCCACTTGAAACACAAAATAACAGGGAGCTCAAACTTTTCACGTCAGCCTGCCAACATTATCTTATCACTCTATCTATAACATGAAATAATATGATGTAAGATGATATATGATAATACTAGCCGGCAGACTCGCTTCGCTCGCCTTCTCCGCCTGGCAAGGGGGCTCCGCCCCCTGGCCCCCCGACAGTATCGGCAGTGTCAGTGAGTCAAACAGGCTCCATTCGCTCGCCAGCAGAGCCTCTGTCAGTGTCAGTTGAGACAAACAGGCTCGCTTCGCTCGCCTGCAAATTCCGTACGGAAGAGGTTCAGAATTCACTGAACACATTTTCAGACCTAGCCTGGACCTATTTACCAAATTTCAAAATTTTATGCCAATTTTTTCTTGAAAAATCTAAGAAAACCCCCGAAAATTAAGAAAAACGCTATTATCGAGCGTAACCTTGGGAAGTATATCGGATATAGTTTGACATTTGATCCAATATCTTCTAATAAGTTCATCTATAATCTCGCTGAACCATTGAATTTACAGTAGGGATTGGTTGTATCAAGGCAAAGATATGCAATCCGCAATACATTTACAATTTTGAAAAAGTGATTACTGGCGTTTTCTTGAACGGATTTAAAAAATACTTTATCACGTCATTTCTAGATCTTATCTGAACCTTCCCATCAAATATCAACATTTTCTACAGATTGGTTCTCAAAAAAAATAAGAAAACGTTGAAAAAATATAGAAAAACTCAAATATTTGGCGTATCCCTATGAAGTTTCAAAACTCCTTTCTTAGCGAGAGTGTAAACGTCCAACTGAACATGCCTGCCAAATTTGAACACATTCGGTTCAGTGGAGTTTTAGTTCTGGTGATGAATGAATCAGTCAGTCAGTCAGTGCCATTTCGCTTTTATAGATATAGATAAGATGATATTATATTTCAGATTTCTAAAATGTACGACCTTCCATTCATTCGTTAGACTTCTTGCTTACAGACAGACACGCTCGAAGCTTTTGGGTGCATAAAATAATACAAAACTATCTAGAAACTGTTTTAATATGGAATTATAGATAATCTATCTATATTTATGAAAGCGAAATGGCACTGACTGACTGATTCATTCATTCATCACCAGAACTAAAAATCCATTGAACCGAACGCGTTCAAATTTGGCAGACATGTTCAATTGGACGTTTAGACGCGCGCTAAGAACGGATTTTAGAAACTTTCCAAGGATACGCAAAATATTAAAATTTTTCTATAGTTTTTCAGCGTTTTCTCAATTTTCTCGAGAACTAATTGGAAGAAAATGTTGATATTTGGTAGGCAGGTTCAGATAAGGTCTAGAAATGTTGTGTTAAAATATTTTTGAATTCCGTTCAAGATTACGCCACTTATCAGTATTTTTTAAATTGTAGATGTATTGCGGGTTGCATATCTTCCGCCTTCATACGAATAATTCTTACTGTAAATTCAATGGTTCAGCGAGATTATAGATGAACTTATTTGGAAGATATTGAATTGAGTTTCAAACTATGTCCGATTTACTTCCCAAGGTTACGCAATATGAGCGTTTTACTATTTTTCGGAATTTTTGGAGCTTTTCTTGGATTTTTCGAGAATAAATTGGTAGAAAATTTTGAAATTTGAAACAGGTCCAGATTAGGTGTAGAAATGCTGTGTTCAAGGAATTTTGTATTCCTTCTGAGCCGAATTTGCAGGCGAGCGAAGCGAGCCTGTTTGTCTCAGCTCACACTGCCAGAGGTTGTGCAGGCGAGCGAAGCGAGCCTTTTTAACTCACTGTCACTGCAGAAACTGTCAGGGGCTAGGCGGAGAAGGCGAGCGAAGCGAGCCTGCCGGCTAGTATCTATATAAGCGAAATGGCACTGACTGACTGATTCATTCATCACCATAGAACTGAAAATCCACTGAAGCGAATGCGTTCAAATTTGACAGGCATGTTCAGTTGGACGTTTAGACGCGCGCTAAGAAAGGATTTTAAAAGCTTTTCAAAGATATGGTACGCCAAATATTTTAGTTTTTCTAGAGTTTTTCGGCGTTTTCCTCATTTTTTCGAAAATTAATCGGTAGAAAATGTTGATATTTGGTGGGCAGGTTCAAATGAGGTCTAGAAATTTTGTGTTAGAATATTTTTGCAATCCGTTCAAGATTACGCCAGTAATCAGGTTTTCAAAATTTTAGATGTGTTGCGGGTTGCATATCTACCGCCTTGATACGACCAATCCTTACTGTAAATTCAATGGTTCAGCGAGATTATAGATGAACTAATTTGGAAGCTATTAAATCAAGTTTCAAACTATGTTTGATATAGTTCCAAAGGTTACGCTCAATATTAGCGTTTTACTATTTTTCTGAATTTTCAGGGTTTTTCTTGGATTTATCGAGAATAAATTGGTAGAAAATGTCGAAGTTTGGTGAACAGGTCCAGATTAGGTCTAGAAATGCTGTGTTCAATAAGTTTTGAATCCCTTCTGAACGGAATTTGCAGGCGAGCGAAGCGAGCCTGTTTGTCTCAGATTACACTGACAGAGGTTTTGCAGGCGAGCGAAGCGAGCCTGTTTGACCCATACTGCCTATACTGTCGGGGGTCCAGGGGGCGGAGCCACCTGGCTAGGCGGAGAAGGCGAGCGAAGCGAGCCTTCCGGCTAGTGAATCATAATTCTACTGACTACGGATTTTTGGTTGAACAATGAAAATACAAGAACTAAATACCTGAAAATACTCTGATCATTCAGAATCTGTTGTGAATCTTCAGGAACGTTCACAAGACACGTATTGTTATTAATGCAATAGCGGAAAAGATTTTCTACTTTTTCGCACTATACTTTATTCCCTCTGTAAAATCCGATAAAAGATCATGGAGTTTAAGATGACAAAAAATCATGTGAGTATTCTTTAGCGTATCTGGTTGACTTTGATCATTCATCTGGATTGAAAATATAAAATTACCTCATTACATCTTACCACGATGTTTGGAGTTTATAAGAATTCAACTTTTTTAATGAACTGATGCGTTAATTATGTATATAATTATGAATTTTTATAACTTTTCAACCTTGTGCAAAGATTTAATGAATTTCAATCAAGATCAACCATTTCCAGCCCTGTGGCCTTGAGATTGATTATGTATTTATAATTTAATCGTAACTTTGTCTCTAGGATTACTAAAACGAATTACGAATACTAATTGTGATAGAATTACCAATTTCATAATGCTCATTTATATTCATCATTTATCTATTTATTCATTCACTTGATTAATATTAAAATGGGAAGGAAAAAAGCAGGCGCTGGCCCAAAGCTTCTGTTCCAAAGTTCAGTCGAAAAATATCTAGAGTCAGCTTACAACAAACGAGATCGCTGTATAATTATTCTAATAATATTGTTACTCATTGTAGTCTACTAGCTGTGATATTTGAATAACTCTCGACAACTAATTTTCAAGTTTGATAGATGAAAGAATAGCTCACATTGGAAGGTGTTCGGTTCAACTAAGTTCTGTTTGGGTGGGCAGCAAGAATTTCAAGAGGGTTTGAGGTGTTTTTCGAACGTGCTTAAGCATTATCTTGATTCTTTGACCGTTCAGGAGTAGGGTGTTATTCAATCGTTCGAAGAAAAAAGCTACCTATTCCATCATCATCATAGTCTACATGACCATCATCACCTTCGTTTTATGAAATATAATTCAAGATAACATGTATTCAGTTGTTGCATTGAATTGAGGAAATGGATGATATACTGGAATAATTTCGTAAAATTGCAATCAGACTACATTACTGATGAGATTTTAGGGATACAATAACCATTGTTCCATTACCGAACTTTCTAGTTTGAACCCTATCTTTCTAAACTTCATGATTTGATCTTGAAACTTTGGCTTATTGTCAGTGCTTCTTGCTTTAAATTCTCTCAATAACTCGATCATCAATATCTCGATCAATATTTCTTAGTAACAATCGCTCAAAAAATCAGTGCCTTCAAATAATAATAGCGCTTTTTTTAACAAGCCATGCGAGTAGGTGAGACGTAATAGATTTATTATTCCCAGCTGTACTGATAGGCAGTGATTCATAACATAGCATCCTCACTGTTTGCTAAACATATTCTACTTGCTAGATATAATGCCTCTTATAAAGAATAGATGTTTCATAGTTTATAGCCCTCACTCGTTAGGGCGGATGATGCCTCGTTCAAGACTAATTGAAACTGCACGCTGTAATAATAGAAGTTTGATTTATTATGGATGTTTGATCTATTATTAGCAACCATACTACCTTTAGAAAGAAATGTGCTTGTAAAGTCGAATATAATAGCAGCAATACTTCCTTCTAACACACTGAATAATATTGCTGATAGTCAACAATACGCACCTATTGTTGACTTTTCATTTTCTAAAGAGTTGGTTGTCATCGAATTTCAAATCACAGTATTGACTTATGGGTTTAATAGTCCTAAATGCGATATTGTAGAATCGTTATACAGGTACTTTGAGCCTATGGAAAGTTTTTGAAAGAGTTACAGATAATTATTTTTTTCAAGTATTGCTGAACTTAAAACCATTACTTTAGCGACACATTCATAATTTTTAAATTTTTCATATTTGTTCTAAGAAGTGACAGTGTTGAACTTGAACCCAATAAAATTCCTTACAAAAATATTA
Organism: Sogatella furcifera; assembly: GCA_017141385.1. NCBI lineage: Eukaryota > Metazoa > Arthropoda > Insecta > Hemiptera > Delphacidae > Sogatella > Sogatella furcifera. The sequence continues at coordinate 19,280,365 of CM029560.1, forward strand.
AAACATATCCATCTTTTATGGATTGATGAGTATAAAGGCGTGAAAAATCAAGATATTTTTAAAAGTATAATTTTTCATTTCATTCTCATTCGCAACTACCTCATCCTCTTCTTTCCCGGTGTGCTCCCTGTATCTTTCCTACTACCTTGATAAATAATATCAGAGTAGTCATTCAAATTTAAATCGCATGAGAAACATAATCTGATGTAACCCAACACGGTACCCGTTGTATTGATTTCGCAAAATCAAGTAATTTTACTGCATTGGTTGTACTAGTTACTATGGAATCAAACGTTGTGTTAGTTATGCTGTCATATTATTATATACATTATATAATATGTCGCTCTTATTATAGATCTTAAACAACTTCTATTCCTTTTCCAGAACAACGATTAAAGAGCGTTTGAGCTCCCTTTTCGTACGTAATATTATTTATTAATAATGAACAGTATTCAGTATTCATTAATAATAAACAGTATTCATTTAATGATAAACCTTTAGCAATTAGCAAAGAGTTATTATTATTTTTATATTAGTAAAGAGTGATAATTCAAGTGATAAATCTGCAATGATGGGTGCAGATCATAACTTAGACATAAACAACTTCTTTTCCCCAGCACAACGATAATAAGTGGAAGGATTAAAGCCTCTGTACATAAGATCAGTACTTTTTTAATAAGAAACACAAACGAAAAGCTATCATACCACAAATATTGGGAGTAGGCTATTCATTGGAAATGTCAAGAATCCGTTCTTAGTGCGCGTCTAGAGGTTCAACTGAACATACATACAGTTCAGTGGATTTTTAGTTCTGCTAATGAATCAGACAGTCAGTGCCATTTCTATTTTAAAGATTAAGATCAGTATTTATTAGATAAGGAATAGAAGCAAAGAGTGGTGATAATTTGAGTAGGAGAGGTGCAGTAATGAGTGCAGGTGATGATAGTTATGCATGCATTTGGGGTGAGAAGAGCAAGCAACAGGATCCAATCGATCATGCCGTGCTAGTGCATTGTTGGTGTTTGGTAGCATTGCCGCTGTTATTCTGAAACAGACGCGTGAGACCAACATCGCAACGACACTGTTACGCTGTTACCACTCTGTTACGCCCCGCTGCTAATTGCCAGTGTAGCTGATAATGTATTCGCTAATCTGCCATTATTGACAAGCACCCTCCATATAACCTAGACATGCGTTCAGCTAGCTAAATGTATGTATAGCCCTATATTATAGCTGTATAGCTGATTGTATAGCTGATTATCCAGCTATGCGCTCTGACAGTCAGAGTGCAAGAAGTGTGCAAAATCATTCAAAGATTCCAACTGATTACAAACTGAGTTACAAATTACTCAATTACAAATCAATAAGTTACAAACTACTCAGTTACAAACTACCAGGTTACGAATTACTAAATTACAAATCAATAAGTTGCAAATTACTTAGTTACAAATTATAAAGTTGCAAACTACTAAGTAACAAACTACTGAATCATAAAACTAAGTTACTGGTTACTCCAGTCACAAACTGGAATAATATTCAACTTTTTTACACCAGAATATCTACAGCTTACATAATAAGTTGTGTTATTGATAGCATATTCATTTTGGTCAAAGATTTAAAGTATTGTCGATTTTATTGTCCAATGAAGTCGAGTTCTTCAAAAGTTCAAAAAATACGTGTTCGATGTTTGAAGCTGATTTACAAAAGCTTCTAAAATCATAGTCATACAAACAGAAAACAGCTCGAGCTTTGAGTTACTCGTATAATATTTGCTCTTGAAATTATATCAGCATTTGGAATTCCAAAGCTGAAATCCACCTTCAGTCAAGTCAGAACTTATGTTTCAAATCTCATACACTTACAAAATAAATCTGATTGTCTATTGAGAATCCTACTATAATCGTAAATAGGACTGGATGGAAAAAGTTGGATGAGGGTAGTTGAAGAGTATGCTAATTTTAGTTCCGAACTATTGAAAAAGATTATGGAAAACAAATAGATATTTCTACAAGGCGAAGTTAGGACTCATAGGTCCTCTCTTACAACCTTATTATTCAAATGACATGGGTAACCGCTATCGGCCGAACCACCCAGAGCCCTCTGTATCTGCGTAGCATGCCAGAGCATAGCTCCGGGTGGAGCTAGCACCACAGTTACGGAGGCGTGCCATTGGGACTCGCCTTGATACCCCCTAGGGACGGAGGTGGAACGTGTAGGACCCACCCTTCCCCCTGAGACTAAGCCAGTTACGGAGGCAGGCCCAGAACTCGCCTTGATTCCCAACCTAGTTACGGAGGCGGACCATAGGACATTGCCTTGATTCCTGCTGTGGTTAACCATTGCCACCTCGCCCGGCCAGCTTCAACAGGAGGGTTGGCCTGGGGCCGGGGTCACCCTGGCTAGGCCAGGTTCCCAGAACCCAGTTCTGGCGTTACGTGGGCTTCCAGGGGTGGGTACAAGTCACGCGGCCATAAGGCAACCCTGGGGCCGCAGCACCCCTAGAGACGGAGGCGGAAGGGCCGTGAAGGCGCTCAACTCGCCTGTGAACCCCTCTAGGGGGATATTCAAATGAAAGAATTCACAGAATATTCTACTAGAGTTATACTGTTATACATAATTAGAGTTAATACAGATGTTTCTCTACAATGCATATGGTTCCGCACAACACTAATACAATAGCTAATATGGTATTCTCTTCTTCCATACAAAATACTGATTACCTCAAGATAGCTTACTCCTTCTTCTTCTTCTTTTGAAAACAGTCTGAAGTCACCATACTTTATAGAGAGGGGGGGGGGTTAACTGATTAAAAACTTTATTACTTACTTAGTTTACTTCGCAGTCCGGAGGGTAATGCAGTTGGAAGTATTTGCAATTGGTAATGCAATAATCCTATTTTTTGGATCACACTTCCAAAAAAAAGCTGCCGCAACGGCATTATTAGAGGCTAAAATTATTAGAACTTCATGATTGCATGAGAGGGCCGCAGTACCTTCATGTATCTGTATGTTTTTCATCATGTATGTATGTATGTTGTTTATGTATGCAGTTCTTTTTGTTTCTGGTCCTTGATTTCTCCGTATCTGCAGTTTGGGTCCATATTTCCATACAGGAAATCCACTGATTAATAAAATGGTATGGTATACCGGACATATTTCAGTATCATAACAAGGAACTTACTCTCATCTTTTATCGTAACATGTTTTGTTTACCGTTACCTGACACAATGAAACGTGGTGCTTAAGTAATTGTGATCGTACAGTGTGTGCTACTCACAATTTGTCTGGTCAAGACGACAAATACAGGTAATTAGTAACACACCACGTTGTTTGCGGCAAGTTGACAGTTGGTGTTTCATCCATAAGAAGAACTGACTGAAACAGGGACGTCCACTACAAATAAATCATCTCTGTATTTTTGTCAGAAGACAAGACAGATTTGATTTGAAAGGTTGTAAGGAGAGGGGGTTAGATAAGCCGGGGTTGAACAAGGGGACTCTTGTTAGCTAATTGTCTCGGTATAATGTGCCGGTGATAATACCGGGATGTGTTTGCTCTGGCTGCAGGCAATCAGTAGAGCTACCGCCTTAACCTCGTTAGGGTGTCCTTCCCCCCCTTTCCTTCATCTAGCGCCAACTCACCCCCCCCTGCACCCCCTACCAACATCACCGCTCAACTCTATTCTTCCCGAGCATTAGACCGACCCCACTCTCCCAAATAAAATTTCCAAAAACTTTCCGCCGACATTCAACCGACGGATTTCTACAGAAGGCAGCGATGAATTATTCATACGATAACTTAGCCATCCGTTTCCGATCAAGTTGAGCCACCACTGCAACAAAACGTTTCCTGATTAAACTTTTTCTTGGACAAGCGGCTTCGACTCCGTCGAGTGCAAAACTGTTCGATAATAGGCCTGTATTGGATCTTCAACCTGAATTTGTTTGTTGGTGTAGTCCCACTTGATTTGATGACATTGAGAATGTTACGGTATTTCGAGAAGTGAGTACAATCTGAATGTGTTGTTCAGCATCCAGAGAAATCAGAATTATTAGAAATTAGAATCATAGAGGAAGAATAATGAGGTACAAAGAATAGTTCAAGAACAGCTTGAAACGATTACAATCATTGCGCTGGCGGCTCGTGCCCACGAAACAGGTGAAGTGCTGTACAGTAAAAGTACTCTTTGCCCGTTTAGTGGGTACGAGCCGCCAGTGGTACAATCATGGAGGAAGAATAATAAGGTCACAGAGTTGAAGAATATTTTCAAGAAAAGCTTGAATTGAGTGCAATCATAGAGGTAGAATAGTGAATTACATGGTTAAAACATAATTAAAGAATAACTTGAATTGAGCACAACCATAGAAGAAGAATGAGTTACAGAGTTGGAGAATAGTTCAAGAACAGCTTGAATTGAGTACAACAATAGAGTTAAAAGATAGTTACAGGGTTAAAACATAGTAAGAGAACAGCTTGAGGTGAGCACAATCATAGAAGAAGAATAATGAGTTACAGAGTTGGAGAATACTTCAAGAACAGCTTGAATTGAGTACAACAATAGAGTTAATAGATAGTTACATGGTTAAAACATAGTTAGAGAACAGCTTGAGGTGGGAAGTATCGTAGAGGAAGAATAATAAGTTACAGAGTTAAAAAATAATTTGAGAACAGCTTAAAAAAATGAGTGCAATCATAACAGGAGTTACAGAGTTTAAGGATAGTTACATACAATCCACTATTGATTATCTATTATCCACTGAATTCAAGATCTATGTGAATGAATGTAATGTGAATATGTTACATATTCTTTAAATATCATCTGATGACTGAGAAACACATGCGCCTAGTAACCTAGCAAACAGTGAAACGTTTATATTTATTAGAAGTTTGTTGAAAGTGGATTAGTTTGAAATAAATCGTAGAAGAGATGGACACAGAATAACAGCTATAAATGGAAATTGAATGTTTGTTTGTTTGTTTATGAGGGTGAAGCCCACATAAGCTCATAGGCTTGTGCGTGGGTAATGAAATGGATGATAGATGACGACTACTTTTTAGGTAGTCGGGACCGACGGCTTATCGTCTCCTCCGAAAGACGGGGTGGTCGTATCTATGTGATTGTGCTGTGGTCAAAAATTGTTCTCCGCTTGGGATTCGAACCAGGGTCCACCTGGTTATCAGACCGGCGCTTTATCACTCCTCCAACGAGCCACCCAGGCGGATGTTGTTTATTTGGTTTTGTTTCTTTTGTAAAATTTTGTTCTTTGGTAAAATTTATCATTCAAGAATATATTCATCTGATTGTTAGTTAGAAATTTATTAGTTCATGTGAAAAATAAAATAAATCTTTGGTTACAGAGCAAGACATTCTAGTTCATTATATGAATATTTTCACTTTTTGTTATATTTGATGAAAGTATTAAAAATATTTATTTTTGGACTTCTTTAATAAAGAAATTTTTCTTCGAAAAAACTTATTTCCCTCTATCAACTTCGCTGTCATGTAGCTGATGTAGAAGAGTTAGGCGGTTTGGTTGGTCTTATTTACTTGATGTAAAGTACTAATAGCGGATGTAAAGCATCTATTGTCTCTAGATTTCAAAATTATCATAAGCATAATCGTCATTTGTCATTTCTCTTTAGTGGACACCAATTGACAACATCAGCTGTTGGAGCGCAAAAGGGATGGACGAAACCGCCTGTTTTTGGCGTCAGCTATAATACTCATGAATGGGAAACCACGAATCAATCGAATCTCTCCTGTTCTCTCTTCAATGAACTGGAATTGAACATTTCAACTACTGTAAATAAACTGATGCAATTTCAACATTACTGTACGCAAATAGAGATCGTTGATTTGTGTTGTCTTGGGTCCTTTGATAATTGATCTCTCCTAAACCACTCTTGATCTTCCTTGTCGCTGGAGCCAATATTTTTAGTCGTGACGTGTTGTGCTGGGCCGGGTGTGACCGTATCCTCACTTTTCTAGTCTTGCCATCCAATGTTATTAAAATTTTAAAATCAATATACTGAGCCAAAAAAGTCAATTAGCAGTTTGAACCAATGCTATATTAATTGTTAAATCTAAATATGATCGCATTTAATATAGGCCCAATGAGTTTCATATCAGTCAGCTGATCACTTAAACTTGAAACTTTTGTTAAACTGCTATTGATAATACTTTTGTACCAGGTCACATTTGAACAAGTGGATATTTGCCGAAGCATACTTCATATAGTATGAGGTATAATTATTCGCGATGAGTTTTCAGTCGTTGACAAGATTATCCAATAAATTGTTGATACGAATATATTTTCGTACATCATTGGTTTCATATCACATAAATTATGATATTTTTCAATGGAATATCTGCTGTAAATGAATGTTGCTATTTGAAATATCAAGCTTTGTATTACAAGCTTCATGAATCAATTACTGATACGGATTATTAATTATTGGTTTTATATCACATCAATTATGTTATTTTTGAATGGAATATCTAATGTAAATGGATGTTGCTATCTGGAATATCACTCTGTTGAATTTTGGTCGATGAGTTCTATGTAATTTATTTCGAAAACATCGCATTTTAACGAATATCGATCACTACTGAACCCGATACTCCGGAATTCTTCTTCAAGTACTGCACAAAATGGAAATCGGATTAGAGACCTCGTCCAGTTCAGGAATCGCAAACACAAACGAAAAAAAGGCGCTCTGTCGATTTTGTCCGAAGCGTGTGTTTTTGTTGAGCGGCTCCAGAGGGTGAAGGTATCAGAGGAAGAATCAATAGTTAATTAGAGCTTGTTAAAACATTGAAACGGAGCAGCCTCCATTGTTTTTTGCCGGTTTTTTTCACTTTTTGAAAGAGGGCGAGTTGGCTTTGTTTAGGGGCGTCCCTAGCCGTTGCCTGGCAACCACCTTTCACCCTCCACCCCTCTCCCGGACACGTCCCGTTAAAAACAATCCCCGCCCACCCTCTTGCAATTAGCTTATTGTAAGGGATAGAACTCTTCCCCGCTATATAAACGAGTTCCATGTTAATTCCAGGACCTCCACCAGCACTCTAAATCACTGTCCTCCTCCTCCTCCTCCTCTTCCTACTCCTCCTCCACCACCACCACCCACTCCTTCTCCCGTAACGAGCGAGTCGAGAATCAAGTGAAGCCTGAGACAGACTGAGGGATCACTGTTGGCGAATTGCTATAAGCTATTACCAAGTTAAACTGTGAACTCGTTTTCTAGTTAATCCTTCTGAAACGAGCCCAAGTCTATTTTGCTCAGTAAGCTGTTATTGCACCGCTCCCAGCATCCCATAACGCGCTTACCACTACCACAATGGAGAGCTCCTGCTTCAATGTGCAAATTCCATCTTATTTCTGAATATAATTATTCAAAATGTACTTTTGTTACTTTTGAGCTTGCATATTCATATTTGGGATTCAAAATCCATAATTATACATGAAAGAGAAATGGCACTGGCTCATTCATTCATTAATCAGCAGAACTAAAAATCTACTGAACCAATACCTTCAAATAGGCATGTTTAGTTAGACCTTTATATGCGCAAAGATTTTTTTCAAACTTTCCAATACTTGCGGTTCCCTATAGTTTTTTGCGTTTTCTTAGCTTTTTCGAGAACCAATCAACAAAAAATTTCAAAATTTGAAAGACAGGTTCATATTAGTTCTTGAATTTTAATTGAATTTATTTCCAAAAAAACATCGTAGAGATAAATTATAGAGATAAAAATATTCGTATGGCTTTTAATGGTGGAAAGACCCTTACAGGTAGCTTCCACCTCGCCAACGTGTATTTGGCCAATTACTGGTCACCCTTCCAAGAGCAGTTCATAGTGTTTGTATCTCAACTTCACGATCACACAGCAATCACTCTCATCGATTGGCTAATACCCAGTAACGTTGTCTTATGAGAAACCGAAGATGTAATCCACTTTTATGCTCTATACCATCAGGGCCGTCGCGTGGGCGAGATGACCGAGGCGATCGCCTTGCGCGCCACGGCCTGGGGGGCGCCTCGGCATTGTACATTTTTCCCCATTTTTAGATTTGAACAACTTGTAATAGTGAATGTTGCTCGTTCATAAATAAATACTAATGAGTAAGCAATCGTCGCATCAACATCCTGTCTCTCCTACAGGTGATGAATTGTTTTGTACAATTTCTGAAGTTCTAAAATTTGAAGGAATCCCCTCCATTCATTGAAATCACAAATTAATGATTTCATATCCAGTTATACCCTTAATTGTTGAAATATTGTGTCTTTTTAGCATATTTTTCCAATTATTTCAATAACCGTTGAAGTTACAAACTTCTAACAAGTTACATTGAATTCCGCAGCTAATTTTACACAGGATTTGATAATCGTAAACCCCAAATAAAGCATCTAAAAATGAGAAAAATTAATATGTTTTGAAAAATGTTAATTTTCCACCATTGTTATCTCGATAACGCTGGCGGCTCGTGCCTACGAAACGTGGGCACTAGCCGCCAATGCTCGATAAGAAAGAGTTTCTGGGGGGTGAGTATCATGGAACGTTTTTCTCTAATTTGTGTAAGGAATCTGCCTGAGAAGTATTGCTCCTTTCTCCTGAAACATCCTCTATATTTAATGAATAAAAACTTATTCAATTAAAAACCATAGATTTAAATTACAAAAAATGATAAGGTTTTAAACTCTGTATTGTCTGAAAACACGAGTTTTCAGTTAGATTTTTCCAAATTTTTCCCCAGACCCCTCGGAAGGTTCCCCAGATAATCCTCTTTGACCCTCCAATCGGATCCGCCACTGTTTACATTCGAACATGAACATGGTACCGGTATGTGAACTGTAATAGACAGTGTGGTGGTGCACATTTAAACATGAGGATAGTTTGAGGGGGGGCACCGCCGTTGTTCTTGCCTCGGGGCGCTACAATCCACGCGACGGCCCTGTATAGCATGCTCATATATTATCTCATGAACACATTCATGTTATGCCACATTTAAATATGAGCGAATTTCGGTAAAGAGTTCTAATTTTGTATTTAATTTGGGTAGAAGATTCGTATTCACAACAGAAATTTGTCCAGGTATAACCGTGACATAATAATTACTGTCTTACGATGTTCGAGAGATAACGATGAATACTCGAATATTTGAGTGCTATGATATCATACATGTACGTAATCATACGGTAATATAGTTCGATGATATTATGTTGATACATTGAAAATTCGATGCATGATTTAAACACCGCATATCTGGATCCGAAAAAATCCGGGGTTCAAAAGTGATTTTGAACGACCGTTATGCCATCCACACCTATATCACCCATCTGTGTAAAATATTCCCAATCGTCGAATTTGAGGCCGACCATGATTAAACAACGGTAAAATAATTAAGCAATGATTAGTATTCAGGACACTGTTTGAGAATAACTTAAACAGAGCAGTTTCAAGCTGAAAACAATTCTAATTCCTTTCATTCGTCGGCTTATACTGGCAGTGGAAGCGAAACAAGAGATGGGATTATAATATTTGAGTAATATTGAAACGAGACTTATCTGCATAATTCGAACGGAGAAGAGGAGTGTCTGATGGTGGAGGGTCGTGATGGGGGGGCGCAAATTGTGGCTGGGTGGTAATAGTGGGGGTGGTGAGGGGGTTTCAGTAGACGGCTAATTGCCAACGATCCGCTCCCGACTGAATTGCAAATCGTGTAACCGACTTTAAATTGCAAATCCTACACACACATTACCCGTTTCTATAGCTGCTGCTGAAAGGTACTGTTATAACTAACTTTGTCTACCCGACTGACTTAATTTTTCAACTTAGTTACAACGTACTGCTAAACTCAACAGAATGAAAGACAAACTTCTCCGCGATGAGACGCAGGCATGTTAGCGCTGATGATGAACCAAATAGGTTCGAAACGCGCTTGCAACGTTGACGAGTAATAGGATTTCGGATGAATAATAACAACGTTTTCAACGTCTCGAATAATTGTAAGTGTATGTTTTGCTATGGTAGTATTCAAAATACTTTGGGGCTATATCACAATAATTCTACTGTTCGATTAATCATTAGAGTCATCGTATGGATGACCAACTATAAGATAAACTTCTCTTGTGATGGTCCACTTTCATAGGCTTTCCAATTTGCAGAATCTTGAGGTAATTTCAAAACATACAATGATTTATTTCCACCTTTACACTAGTGATTATCCTTGAAGATTATCTGCATTATATGTTAAAAGCTAATATTATTATACTCGTATGAATGTTCCCTATCACCCAATCAATCTATGTTACAAAGAAGGGCTTGCTTAACTAAACATCTGCCACAAGACTTTTGTAAAACCCTGCAAAGTGAGAAATCAAATAATTTATCTATCTAACCTTTTTATTATGTATTAAAAACAACATTACAATATAAAAGGTATGTCAAATTGTATTATTCGTTGGCTAAGCCTGGTTGGCTAGACAATGATATCCAGCCTTAGTTTCTCAAATCTTTCTCTTTTCATTCGCTAACAATTTTCGTGTTCGTATTCAAAACATGATGTGAACAAATTTACACATCGACCATATTTTCGTTGGATGAGGAAAATATTTCTGACAACTTTATTATTTCATAGATATATCTAAATATATTGTATCATTCAATGACTTTGTCATTCTTATGCCGTTTTTTCTCGTGAAGTTCAAGATTGATAATCCCTCCTTATACAATGGGTTGAGTAGTTCGTTAAAGTAAGTGATTAAAGAAAGCTTTCGAAAAAAGCGTGAAAGTAAACGCACCGGTCTGATAACCAAGAGGTTCAGGGCTCGATTCTTGACAGGGGAACAAGTTTTGACCACAAATCACATAGATACGGCCCGAATTCCGTCTTTCAGAGGAGACGATGAGACATGGATCCCGACTGCAGTCGAAGGTAGTCGTCATCTCTCATTATCATCATCCTTCTTATTACCCACGCTTAGGCCCAGGAACCCACGTGGGCATCACCCCTATAAAAATGTGTTCCTCTATCCAACACTTGCACACTTCAATATTATTTCAACACAACTTCTCACACTGTATTTGCGAGTGCGGGGAGGAGAAGGGGAATTGTCAAGCTTTCAAGCCGAATAAGTCTAGTAATGTTGATTACAATAAGTCGATGGCGTGGAAACAATGTTGGGAAAGGAGGGGGAAGGCGATGAAATGGGATGTGACTACGTCTGAAAATGAAATGAGGTGTACCTTGGACCATGACTGTGTGCTGCAGGTGATTCCCAAGCAGGTGACGCTGAAAGCTTTTAAATCGGGAATCGATTGTGGCTTACTTGCCGATGTTGAAACCAGAGTGCTAGTTCCGCCAATGTAATCACATTATTGCTGGAAAGGAAGGCGCTAACCTGCACTTTATCACAGCCGCCACCACTGCTATCCCGGCTAATCCGTATATATATAGGGCCTGGAAAACAAGACTGAAGGCCGTAAATTCTCCCTTACATCTCTTAACGTCTGATCCAGCTTGGAAAAAGGGAAATCTGCAATTCCTCCCTTGGAAAGTTTCAAGGGAGAAACGTCGTCGTAATACGGGGAAAGCGCCCTCATTCATTTATTCATCGCTTGGTGCAGCATGCCGCTTTGTGGGGGGGGGGGGGTTGAAGTTGGGCAGGCATTCTCAGCATCTAGCTGTCACCCAACACCAAATCACTTTCCAAACAATAACCGCTACTTGCAACTTCAATCTTTGGCCACTGGAGGCTCGTGCCCGCGAAACAGGTGAAGTGCTGTACAGTAAAATATACTTATTTTTACTTATCTGTAAAGTAAAAAAGCACTTCATCTGTTTCGTGGGCACGAACCGCCAGTGGCTTTGGCTTGAAAAATCTGTGTAACTGTTCAACCAACGTTTCTGTGTTGAACTCCAAGTTAATTTAAATATTAAATTAAAAGACAAGATATTGTCAAACCACATATTTATTAGAGATGTTGTGAGAGTGATATTGTGGTAGTTATCCATATTGATTAGAAAGGTAAGATATTGTCAAACCACCAAACCACAGATTTATTAGATAATCGGGATACCGGTCTCTGTTGCTACACCATTATAAATCTCTAGTAAACTCCAGAGAGAGTGGAGTTTGATAATGGTGTAGCAGCCGAAAACGGGTTCTCGATTTCCTAATAAATCTGTGGTTTGAGTCATTTATTTGGTCGGTGGATTAAGTGAAACAGTGCTTTTAATTATTCAAATGAGTGAATTCGAGTGGTCAGATTCCTCAATTTTAAAAGTTGTTTTATTAAATGTGGAAAGTGGCATATTATGTCACTTCCTCGTACTCTATATTATGAGTCAATTTGTAAATCAAGTCTGAAAAGTCAAATTTATGGATTTTGGATTTGGAATCCAATCCAACAAATTCACTTATTAAAGGTTTAAGAAAATTATACTTCATGGATGAGGAACTACTGATGACTATTACATTATTGAGCATTACTATCGATTGTTTGAAATCGCTCCATCAGGGTAGTTAGTGGTTGTGTTTGGCTAGACTTAGTGTTGATCAGAAAGTATTGAAAAGGAATAACAATTGTAGTAAATAAAGTTTCCAAAGGAGCTTACAGAATCTGAGTTATTGAAGGATTCAGAATCTGAAGCATTGTTGTAGGATTAAAAAGCCCTTGTTCCGAAGGCCGACCGACATTAGAGGACGTTTTCCTTAATTTTCTTAGCGAGCGCAAAGATCGGAAATGCGCGTTGGAGAAGATACTTAGTTTTCTTCTCTTTCTTTTGTAAAGAAGGAGGGAAAGGGAACGCGCCTTTACAAAGATGGCCGACTCTGGCGAGATTTATGAATAAGAGGAGGGCGGCTATAAGCCTGAGATTTACGGCTATCAGCCGAAGAAATAAGCTCTGGACTTTTCTTGTTCGTGCCGCTCCCCGCGGGAAATAGCAACCGATCGACTTCCACTACCCCCTCCCCCGATCATTCCTCCCTCTTCAACCCCTCCCCCCCCCACTGACTCACCGGGATAAAAATAATATCAACTAATAGATGCGTCCTAGTAATAAATACATTTTCAATAACTGGATCGTACTAATTATTAATTATAATTACTTCATAACAACTTTTTTCTGCCCAAGCAGATTTCTGTAACCTTTGTTCCCAGAGTTACTCTGGTTTATTCCCAGAGTAAAGATGCTTTAGAATATTGCATAATATCTGTGTATTATTTTCATTGTTTATTGAAACAATTGTATTTTTTTGTAAAATGAAAAAATAAAATTTGATTTGATTATGTACAAGGGGATTACGTACTGATAAACTAATAGAGGCGTCATGGTCATACGTAATCTTCTACGTTATCTCGAGATAAGATGAACCAAGAGTGAAAGTCACGTCAGTTTGTGCTCCACAGTTTTCATTCAATTTGAGTGGTGCTTTCTTTGAATGTTGAAGTGAAATTTTGCATACAGTTGAAGTTATTAGTGCTCGTCATTAGTTTTTTCTTAGTTATTAACGTTTTTAGTTTGAAAATGATTCCGCTTCACCAGCTATCGCGCACGCAGAGAGATGTTCTCCAATAAAAGAGCGTTGAAGGGTACACCCTATGTTGTGCGTGAGGACCTAACAAAAGAGCGTATGGACATCTTCAATAAAGCTATTGATTTATTTGGAGCTCGTCAAGTGTGGTCGTTGGATGGTGTCATCCATTGGATAGACAAGGAAGGCGTCAGAGGATCTGCTACACCTACTCGCAAGATCCAATAAAACAATTTCACCTGCATATTTATGGAGCCTTTTATTGGTGGACTTGAATAACCGGCGAACTAAACTACTCTATAATTAGTTAAATTCAATGAACTTTACAATTCTTGTGTTGATTTCATTTTTTTTCCTTTTTATTACCTTTTTTTCACAATTTGTGAAGTGTGATCCAATGTTCACATAAATATTATCATTTTCTTTCTAATTCTTTCAAAATAATGAAACTATATACTAAAACATCAATCCATACTAATGAGTAAGTTTCAAATAATGGGATGATAAAAATAATAATAAGAAGAATGGAATTAAATTCGGGTCATTTCATTCAATATAAAATAAATCATACTTATTAATAATACAGTAACGGGATAATTAATAATAAAAAGCAATAAATTTCCATTTAAAATACTTCTATTGATTCCAAACCTGTATTTAATTAATCTTGCATCTTGTATTTCAATTTATCCCTTTAATAAGAATATTTTTATAACTTAAATTAAATTTAAACTTCATAATTAATTATACATATAATTATCATGGATAAATTGTATGAGTATAATATAATACTTATCGTACCTCCATACATAACTATCATGGTATTTCTACTCACTAAATTAATATATTTCGTGTATCGTTATCACTTTCACTATTATCCCTTTAATATAAATTAATCATTCGATTGTTGAATTTCATCTCCATCTATATGAAATACTTTTTCACTTAAGAAAGTTAAAAGTATCGATATACAAGCCCTCTCTATCAGACTACAAAATACTAACTGGGGAAGCGTCCTTAATCATTCACAGGTCGACCCTGCATTCGACGAATTTTTAAAAATACTTAACGAGAGTATCGAATATGCAAGTTCAGATAAACTGATAAGAAATTCGCGAAAATGTAATGATCACAAACCTTGGCTAACTCCACAAATATTGTGCCGTGTAGAAATAAAAAATAAATTGTATAAAAAAATCGATAAGACAGCCTTATAATAAAAGATTAACGAGATATTACCGAAAATACCGAGATAAATTGAAGGCCGAAATAGACAATGCAAAAAGTAACTATTTTCAAGAAACGCTTAGCAATTTAAGAGGCAATGCTAGGGATAGTTGGAGAGTATTGAATTCGCTAATCGGGGAGAATAAGAGCAACGGGGAGATTAAACAGATTGTTACTAGTGAAGGAGAATCTATCCAGGATGAAGCTGAAATTGCAAATGAATTCAATAAATATTTTATAACGTATCTTCAACAATGCACAATTCTGAGAGAAATGAGCTTGAAGAGCATATGAACTCAGAATTAGTCAGAAATTATTTCCCTCAAGTTAGAAATCCTGCCTTAATGTTCTTCTTCCCGGTTACTGATTCAGAAGTCAAAACTATAGTAATGTCTATGAAATCCAGGAAAGCTCCCGGCTACGACTGTATTGGAATTGGGTTAATAAAGAATGTTATTGATTATCTAGCCGAGGTTCTTACCTACCTGTTCAATTTAAGTCTGAGCTAAGGTGTATATCCCAAGGGGTTGAGAAAGGCAATAATCATCCCAATATTTAAATCGGGTGACAGACAAATTCCGAGTAATTATAGACCTATTGCTCTTCTATCGGTATTTGCCAAAGTATTGGAAAAACTTATTCGAATGAGGCTAGTTAGCTTCCTATATAAACATAAGTATTTTAGCTCGAATCAATTTCGTTTCCAAAAAGGACGTAATACAGAAGACGAACTATCAGCAGAACTATTTCTAGTCTATATAAACGATCTATGTGATGAGCTTAGATTAACGTCAGCTATTTACAACGGCATAAACTCTAATAAAAAATGTGCTAGTCTCTTTCTGGATATAAGAAAGGCGTATGACACTGTGAAGCATGATATCCTAATTGACAAATTGAATTGCGCCGGCGTAAGGGGAGTGTGTAACATGTGGTTTGCTAGCTTCCTTACACATAGAACGCAGCAGGTTAGAATAGGTGACGCAATTAGCGAAGAAAGATATTCAAACCAATCATGCGGCGTCCCACAAGGGTCAGCACTTTCAGCAGAACTATTTCTAGTCTATATAAACGATCTATGTGATGGAGCTGTTAATGGCTCACTCACAGCGTTCGCTGACGACACAGCGCTGAGCTATTGCGCCGAAACAAATGATCAGTTGAAACAGATGATTACAACCGACGTACGCCACCTGAATCTATGGTTCCAGAAAAATTCCCTTGAAATTAACACTAAGGAATCACATACATTAGTTTATCAACTTAAATCTAGAAATGATAGGCCCCCACTAGCTATTCCCTCACATACTACCAGATGCAAGAATACAAACGTCAATTGTGATTGTGAACAAATTTTAGAGTCAGAGTCTGTTAAATACTTGGGTGTGATCATGGACTCTAAGCTCAGTTGGGCTCATCATATACAAAAATTGAGGAAGGAATTAAAAGTAACATGCAGGAAATTATATTTCATCCGTAAACTCTGTCCCAGGTATTTGTTAAAATCTCTATACTTCGCACTTGTCGAGAGTAGGCTCCAATATGGAATAACAGTCTGGGGAGGTGCCTATTTCTCAATCATTAAACCAGTCATTACAGGCCAAAAGTATATCATGCGGACAATAGCTAGCGTGCACCGTTTAACAAGCTCACTGCCGCTATTCAGGGAATGGGATCTCTTGCCGTTAAGGTACCTGTATTATTACAAAGTACTGATATGCTTTTATAATAGGAGTGGTAATCTTGACACGCGGCAAGGATATTATGGACTTCGTTCGACTGGGAATTTTGTACCTCCAAACCCAAATAAAGAATCATTTCGTAGATTCTATCTATATGTAGCCCCTAAAATATTCAATACAATTCCTTTCAGAGCAAAAAATCAAACCGTCTTTCCAAAATTCAAAAAAGAAATTAAAAAGTGGCTTTTAACAATAGATGAGATTGAGAACCTATTAAAAAAAATCAGTTAAATCCACATTTTGAACTTGCATTTTTGTGGCACTTAATAGAGAATTTAACATGCATACCAATACATCGTCTTGGAAAACATAAAGAGATTCACAATAGAATTATTATATAAAGTAAAAGCTAAGAAGGTACGGAACGAATGTTTCTCTTTTAGGTAATGTTTTGTCAACTCGTATCATTAATTACGTTACTTCATTATTTTTGCATTTACTTAAATCTCAATATTATTTAATTCATCGCTTTAATATTGTACCATTCATTTCTACTGTATCATTCAACTATTCTTATTAATCATATCATTAAGCACTTCCATTGCAATACCTTTCTTTTCAATATAATCTCATTTTTGGAGTAGGTTATATTGTTTTTATACATTGTTTGTTAGTTTTTTTTTCTTCAATTTTTGCATTCAAACTCATTTGCAAATATTTGCTATTCTTAGTTTCAACCTTATCCTTAGTTCTTTTGCTAGCATAGTTTTTATTTTATTTATCATTCTTATTTCTTACAAGAAAAATAATTTAAAATTTTGTATCTTGATGGCATCTCCCACATAGAATTTTCTCGGGAGTGTCTTTTCTCAGTATTCAGAGTACATATTTGTATAAATGTCACAGAAGTTTTATAACTATGTCTGTACTTTTGTTTATTGAGAAATAAAATTTATTTATTATTTATTTATTACTTATTAGTACTTGCTTTTACTAGCTGTAAAATTTAGTTCCTCAGTAACTACCATTATAGTAGCGTTGATTAATACACAAGTCATGTGAGTACAAACATAGTGCAACCGAGTGACGTTTGTACTTCCTTCATTGGTTGGTCTAATATATATTTTTTTAAACTTTATCACCCTCTTGTCCTTCATTCACTTATTTATTACAATGTTTTGCATGAATGTGAATTGTGTGTTTGATGTTATTCATTTGTCAGGTTGGTTTAGGGTGGGATGCCTTGTTTCTGTGTTCTTAGTCCCTGCCGCCCGCCTACATAATGGCCGATAGCGGCTCGCGCGCCCGGCTCTCCACTCAACAGTTATATTACTGGTCGATGCAATCTCTGAATATGACAGGATGTTCAAGGTCTCACATGTTAATGCTCAATCTCTTTGTGCTCATGTGAATGATTTCAAGGAATTATTTTCTTCTCAACTCTTCGATGCCATACTGGTGAGTGAGTCTTGGCTTACACCAGACGTACCGGATTCTGAGGTAAAGATGACTGGCTATAATATGATTAGGAATGATCGGGTGGGTAAGAGGGGTGGAGGGGTCGCTATTTATCTAAAATCTCATTATCAATATAGAGTTCTAGCTGCCTCACCGGGTCAATATTCTAGAAAACCAGAACATCTTTTTGTTGAAGTACGAATAAATAATACTAAATTGTTGCTTAGTGTGTGTTACAGGCCGCCAAGAATAGGTTTCATCAATGAGTTTGAAAATGATCATATAAATCTTTTACCTACGTATGAATATGTTGTGATAATGGGGGATTTTAATACAGACTTACAAAAAACTAATACTTTTGAATATTCTCAACTCACCTATATTTTCGACTCATGCAATCTTAGTATACTTCCACTTGATCCTACTCATCATACTCATTCATCTCATACAACTCTTGATTTAATAATAGTGAATGATCTATCAATTGTAGCCCATCATGGCCAGTTGCCTGCTCCAGGATTCTCATCTCACGATCTTATTTATTCTGTATTTTCTATTCAGTGTTCACGACCCGATGCTAGGACTATGCAATACAGAGATTTAAATAGAATAAATTTAAGACAATTTATAGCTGATGCACAAAATCTTCCATGGGACACAATCTACTATTTGAATAACGTCGACGACATGGTAGAGAAATTCAATGAACTTATGTTAACATTGTATGATAAGCACGCACCAGTGATCACCAGGAGAGTAAGAAGAAAACAGCACCGTGGATTACCCCAGCTATTCGTACATTAATGAATAGTAGAGATGCATCCAAGAGGAAATTCAGGAGATTTAATAATCCTAACGATCTTAATCTATTTAGGAGATTAAGAAATAAGGTGAAACAGGAGCTGCGAAATGCTAGGAATCGCTACACTTGCAATTCTCTAGTGCAACAGAATTCATCCCGTAATAAATGGAAAATAGTCAAATCCTTGGGAATTTGTAAGAATAAGATTCATCAACCCATTAATTTTGATTTGAATGAACTAAATGATTTCTTTGTCACACCTCCTGGAGATGTTACTCTTGCTGCTCAATGCACAGGTACACTTGATAACACTTACACTGATATGCCGGTCTTGGATCAGTTTAATTTTTCACCTGTTGATCACTTGCAGGTTTTGAGGGTGATAAGTTGTGTGACTTCTAATGCTACAGGGTTTGATACCATACCAATTCGTTTCATCAAGGGTACATTGTTCGTCACCCTTCCTATTATTGCATATATCCATAGTAAATCGTTCATCACATCTACCTTTCTATCGAT
Source organism: Sogatella furcifera (assembly GCA_017141385.1). Classification (NCBI taxonomy): domain Eukaryota; kingdom Metazoa; phylum Arthropoda; class Insecta; order Hemiptera; family Delphacidae; genus Sogatella; species Sogatella furcifera. Next base: position 19,299,591 of record CM029560.1, read on the forward strand.
ATGGAAGTCATCGCTTATCACGCCTCTAAAAAAACTCCTCATCCCACAACTGCTTCAGATTTTAGACCAATTTCTATTATTTCCACTTTATCAAAGGGTCAAGAGCGCTTGGCATTGGGGCAGGTCAATCAGTATCTGAGAGAAAATGATATTTTGAATAAGTTTCAATCAGGATTCCGTTCACTTACTATACCGTACTACTACTGCTTTAGTCCATGTAACAGATTCAATTCGTTTAGCTATGAATGATTCAAAAGCAACAATCTTAGTTCTGTTTGACCTGTCCAAGGCCTTTGACTGCGTGTATCATCCGCTCTTGCTGCTCAAACTGAAGCGGATGGGCTTTTCTTACAATTCTCTAACCTGGTTTGAATCCTATTTAGCTTCCAGGCAGCAGTGCATTAGGAACCATAGTGAGTTTTCTGCCTGGAAACCTGTAACCAGAGGTTATTAGAATCCTCAGGGTTCTATTCTAGGTCCCCTCCTATTTTCTATCTTTATTAATGATTTAAGTCATCAGTTTGCATATTGTGACTTCCATTTGTTTGCTGATGATCTCCAGGTTTATTATAGCTTCAAGCTGGGTGATATAGATATAGCTGTGGAAAAAATCAATAGAGACGTGGCAGCAGTTAATGATTTTATCAGAAATCATGGTTTATGTTTAAATGTAGGAAAGACCAAATCACTGCTAATCTGTCATCCTCAAATTTGGCGTCAGTTTGATGTAGACAACATCCCAAAAGTTAAAGTTGACCAGCTGCAGCTTGAGTACAGCACCTCTGTACGCAGCTTGGGTCTTATTATTGACAAATCTTTGAAGTGGAAAGAGCATGTCCAATCTGTTTGTAGGAAGGTATTTGCTGGCGTGCACACAATGAAAAGGGTAGGAGAAGGCATTCCACTTGATATGAAGTTGATGCTGGTAAAATCACTGATTTTTCCTCATTTCACATATGGTGACGTGGCGTTTTGTGATTTTAGTACAGATCTTGCTACAAAGTTACAAAGAGCACAAAATTATTGTCTCAGATTTGTGTATGGCCTAAGACGATATGGCCACATCTCTTCTTATTTTGACCAGGCTTCACGCTTCAGTATTAAGGCTGAGTATTCTGAGATATCTTCATGTGATCACATTGACTGAGAAAGTCTTGAGACATAAATTGCCAGTTTATCTATTCAGTGAATTTGTCTATTTATCACAAATTAGTACCATGAGAACCCGAAATCGTGCTAATACTCTGGTAAGCCCGCAGCATAGAACAACGATTTATAATAAGTCATTCATTGTTAAAGCAATTAGATTTTGGAATCTGCTACCAGATAATATAAAATTGTTGAGTGGTAGGGCTGGGTTTGCTCGTGCGGTTGTTGGTTGGTTGTTGGGTGGTGGTGGGCTTATTTGAGCCCGGGAACTGGTATCCATTCTTTTCCTCATTCCTGAACATTATGGATGCTTCGAACGCGAGTTGTGTGTGTGTGTGTGTGTGTTTTCTCTTTTTTCCCTTTTTCATTTTTTTTTGTTTTGGTTTTTAATAATCACTCCATCTTCTCACTATTATTATTTTTTCATTCTTTTCAAACTGCCTCAATGAATTAATAACTGAATCGTACTAATTATTAATTATGTAAGTATGCTGATATCTAATAGATTTTTTTAAGATGCGTATAATATAAAGCTTAATTGAATAATTCTCCTGATTATTGCGGATTGTACGATTATACAGCTTATAAATACTTCAGCTTGGATAATAGAAAATGGTAGTCGTGAAAACCATTATAAGTATTCCAATTATATTTCATGAAATTTGAAGTATGAATGTATGAACAGGTACTAATTAGTTTATTTATTGAGGAATTACATTGAGTTGATTGCATGAACTTATATTCCAAACTGATGAAGAGAGATCACGTATCAGTATCAGATATATCTTAACGTAATTATGTTGAGATAGGGTCATATGAAGGGTAAAACTTTGATATGGGAATTTACTCGGGTTCTGATCGACTATGACACAACTATAATTTTAGTTTGAACCATCAGCTGACTAAAATAAAACACATTATTGTAAATGCAAGCATAGCTCGATTTAATACTGAATTAATTTACTTCTGGTTAAATTGCTATTGATGATACGGGCCTAGTATTAGCTTTTTTAGGGTATGGGGAAAGGTATAATTGTATTTGTATAGTGCTCAAAGTTTCGCTCATAGGCTACTTAGGCTACAGCACGTTTAATGAAATTATGCTACTGTACTTGAACGTGAATCCGCTATGTATTGAAGGATTGCCAAAATGATATTGCACAAGGGCTAATAAGTCGTGAATGTTCTTTCTTGATTGTTCTGCAAATTCAAATTGTAAATAAATTAATTTGTAATTATAATAATTTGTTTAGTTTAAATAATTTAAAACTTTCAAACGATTCTTGTTGCGGCTTTTAATCAAACATAAGTAGACTATTGTGCTATTCAAGCTGGGTAACTGATGTGATAATGAGAGAGAATGGGATGAAAGGGAAGGTTTGCATTATAATGTGTTGCATTGAAGCAGTATGAAAGGCAGCGTTTTATCAATAAGTGCTCCTAATGGGATGAGCACAGATAAGAGGCATTTAATTTATGAGAGCTTCAAATGGAACCGGCACTTGCGTAAACATCAACACTGAGCTGTGATTAATTGCTGAACAAGCACTAGTTTACACCTGCCTTGTATACGGACACCATATGGGGCCGCTGCTCTACAGTCTACACCATAGAGGAGTAATCAGATATTCAAATTTTCTCTGTTTACACTGATAGCTTGCACTTTACATTAGTAGCTTCTATTTTTATTTTCAAACTTGATAACCTAACGTTCTCATACCAAATAAATATTCATTTACATTTATTCATCAACCAGAGAAAACATTTTTCTGTGAAGTAAAACATTCAATGAAATGAAATGAGAATACTCTTTATTAGGCGGAGTTAGGACTAGGAAGTCCTACCACTCAACCTTAATCACCACATCTAAGACTTCTTCTTCACCTGGTTTTGGTCACGTGATTTAAACCAAATTAATCATAAGCGACCTTATAAGAGTGGCTTTGAGGCAAGGTTATTACAAATAGTTTCTTACTTCCTACTCTAGCACATAGGTTTCTCCATGTTAATTTATGTTATGGTAGGTATGTTCATGTTAGGTATGTTTATTTCCAAAAATGAAATTTCATTCTTTGTACAGTAACTGAATTAAAATGTAAATTGTACACAAATTGTATTAGCTTGTTTTTTGTTAATTTTAATGATTTTATTAGTTTATTAAGTTTATTCCGATTTTTAAGAACTACGAGAACTAAGAACCACTCGTAGATGAGTGGTGAGAAAGCCAGAAAATGATATAGTTCAAATTAACAACATAATTATGATATTTTTTTCATAAATATGATATTTTTCGCTGAAAATATTAGCGATAGAACTAAAAGTTCTGGTCTAAACTACATTGCATAATATCCCTTATCCCATTCTAGTCTCCCCACCGGTTTTTCATGTTTTCCAATATCAGTCAGTTATAGAGCTGCCTTCTCTGCAATAACCTTGAATTTGAGGAGCTCAGACATTTTTGGTGAATTAGTATGATATTGACAGGTTTCCCATAATCTTTTAACGCTTTTAAACGCTTTTATTAATCGCGATAAAGTTCGCTTAAAGTTCTGGTTATTTATTGTTGGAAGTTAAATAGTTCTAAAATTATTCCTACTAAGGGATAAGTATTATTGCCGGCCCGGTTGGCGCAGTGGGCTAGGGCGTCACAACCTTCAGTCCGCTAGCACTGCCGTTGGTCAGGGTTCGAGACCCAGTAGGCATGGCTGTTTTTCACCTCATCAATCACCTTCAAACTCATTATCCATTACCCACGCACAAGCTAAAATGCCTATGTGGGCATCATCCGCAATGAAAAATATAATTATAAAGGAAAAATTTGGTAGTGATATAATACAATTCAACTGAAATTATTTATAAATTGTAAATTGATAGACGAATATTTATCTCCAAATCAACGCTCAAATTCGAATTATTGATTTTTTTCATAGAAATTCAACGTTCATGAACCTTTGTCCTCTCAAACTGTGATACGAGTGATAGTCTTGATCGTAAAACCAAATCATCATCTGATCTAATTGAATACGATGTGTAATCTGTCCAAGCAAAGAAGACATTCTGGCAAGATGGGGAAATGACACCAGCTCGGTCAATATCGGTTCAAAAATAATAAATTTCGTCTCAAAATGTAGATCAGAGTAATTGCTAAAAATTGAGACGGAGTTTAAAATTTTTGAACCACTATTGACCGAGCTGGAGCCATTGCCCCATCTTGCTAGAATGTCTTCTTTTTTTGGACAAAGACTACCCTGTATGGTGAGCTTAAAGTCGAATGCTCCCCCATAGTGTTCTCACTTCAATAAATAATAGCCTAGCACCAAACACCAGACACATAATTACCATTGGGGTGACAAACCTCTTTTGTTGTGACGACTCACCCTCAAGTAATCATTATCATCTGCCTTTTCAAAAGGTACACAACAAATAAAACGTTTATTATGCACACAATTACACCTACCCTTAGTGTATAGTACACTTTATAAGTTGTATATATTCTTGAATAGAATGTTATAAATAATCAGATCTCATGCAATAAATAATTATATCAACAGATATCTAGAATACTCTGAATACAGATGCTGGAGCACAAATTAATGATTGATGCAACCAGTCCATATTGTGTTACAGTTATTGAAATATGAAAATAATACATATTGCCCTATTGAAATGTCAAGATGGTAAAAACTTTGAAAAATAAGGTCGTTAAGAGGAAATTTTATTGGTTTTTTGACGGAATTTTTACATAGAATCCATGGCTGTTGAAACCTTAATGGAACATTATATTAGAAAAGCTTCCCCCTCTTGACGTTAGTTTTCGAGATAAATTTTTAACTTCAATAATATTTTGATAAGTCATATCACTGTTTCTCATAAATGATTGAGAGTTGAAGAAATTCATTTTTTGACGTTTCATAAAAGACAAAGTTCTGATTCTCTTCATTTTTTGCTAATTTCTCAAGAGGTCTGTGATATTTCCATACATAATAATTGAAATCAGAGCACTGATTAAATTAATATTTTCTTATAAAAGATGACTAAGTACTAAATATTCGAAAAGTGATTATTGATTCAGCCAACTGTTATATTTTGTGGGAAGGTAAATCTATAATTCGACTGATTCCTTCGAAGGAAAGAGATAAGTTCTAGAAAACTTGACTAGTAATTGAGTGAAACATTATGCCGTATTTTACATTGTCTTGTATTTTGAAGTGAGTTATGCATAGAAATGAGGTTCATCTTATTTAATATTACAGTAAAAGACATGTGCTATTTAAATCTGTTTTCCATTGGTTCTATCTAAACTGTATTGATTATTTTTGGAGAGATGGAAGTGATGTCAATCATCTGACATGAATGAACACATTTTTTCAATTTAATGGGACTTGTTATAATGAAACTGAATTCACAAGAAAGAATTCCTATAGAAAAATGATTAGACAGTGAACACAATCTCTGTGAACACTTTTTTGTAGTTTCATCGTAATTTATTCAACTCTTACGAACTAGCTTCATTCATTAGCCTTAAATTTTTATACGTAACAAAATACAGTCCGGTGGCAACAAATATGAAGCATATTAATATGACTGTGACATTATGACATATTGTAACATAAACATGACATAGTATAGCATTACTACACCGTAACAAAGTTGTGGTCAACTAACAGCAAGAACTGTAAATCATATAAATATGACCATGACATATTGTAATAGGCATGACAGAGTAACAAAGTTGTTTCCAAGTGGTCGGTGTCTACCACAAGATATACTTTACTGTAAAAAAGGAAACTGGTGTTCCAGTAGCTGTTGGCAGCGCATGACTTGAATCTTGATCAATCAGGTGTGGTGAGCTTTTTTATTCACCCTCCGAGCTGGAAAACACATAACAAGCTCAATCTAGACTGGTGTAGCTGGTGGGTGTATGCGATGCGAGCCACATTATATTGTTATTGTGAGCTGTGCCGCTGGGGTTTGGCTTGGCGCTCAAAAGAATAAAAAGGGGCGCCAGATGGCCCACCCTTTAAATTGCATTTCGGATGAGTCGAAATCCTGTTTCAATCGGATAAACACAAATTATCCGTTCCAATTCTCCAATTTGCAATTTACAGTTGGCCCGGATCTATTTATTTATTTTCTTTATTAGGCACTCGTGTGCATTACGGCAAAGAGCGATCTTTTCAACAATGAAACGAGTGCTCGACCAAAACTTCTATCAGCTGTTACAGTTGATAACACCTCACTTCTATCAGCTGTTTCTCATAACACCTTACAATACTTTCGTGGGTTACAGAACAGGTTAGAAACTTACAAAACCTTACAAAAAGGTTCATGATGCATATGTGATGGGTGTTATTGGTTAGATATTATAGGTGACGGGTGATGATCCCCTGAATGTTATCAGCGTATCACGTTACATTCTAAAATCAATTTGAAGTTAATCAACAATTTGACGTTATAGTTATTTTATAAAAAGCCCCAACAATATCAAAACAAACAATATAATGAATTTGATTCATAACACTAGAAACACTATTCAACTTGTACATACTACAAAACTGTTTGTCTTGAATATGTTCGAAACTCATTATACATTGATTGTGTATTTTTTGTTTGTTATCCTGTTTAGATTTGTTTTACCTGTGTTCATGAGAGATTCTTCTCCCATTCCAATAACGTACAAAATCCGTCTGTTGAATTGATAGAAACTTTTGGATCTGCTTTACCCGACGCTGAGAGGCAAAATGGCTAGGAAAAGAATAAGAAGAACCTTAGGAACTTACTACAGTATTATGAATAGAAAAAATTGAAACGGATTATTACTTCATCACAAGTGAAGACCACTACACTCAATTTTCATATCAGAACACTACTTCTATTTTATACGTGCTATACCGATACGGAAGTTATAAATATCTTTGGGCCTATCTAGCTTCAAGTTGATAGACCTGCTGACATACTGACTATAATAGACCTGAATCTATACTGATAGAGTGATTAGAGTGAGCGATTATTCTATAGGAAAAGCTTTTACTCCTTATTACAGTCCTTGTAGCATATTCTTTATTCGTAAGACTAGTCCTGTTGACTCACCAGATATGTTCTGATTATTTATCATTTTATTCACTTCCTACAGTTCCAGTACAGAGTTCAGAATCCCGTTATCATTTATTTATTCCATATAACATATTTGAGTGCAACAGGCATAGCCCAAACAGCACTCATGACACATTGAAAATGAACATATCAAAATTTTATCCTGTATTTTGTGTGCTATTCTGTTCAAAGCTGTATTTGTATTACCTTTATATTCACATCTGCATTTATCATATGACCTGTATTACCTGTTCACATTTGCATCTGCATCTATCACATCTAAACCTGTTCACATTTGCATCTGTATTATCTATATGCTCATACCTAATGTATTACCAACTGTTCATGAGGGTTTCTTTATCAAGTCTAATATTAACTTTCTCATAGTAAAAGATTTGTTCACATCCATCTGTTCACATTTTTATCTGTATAACCTATATGTTCATATCTGCATCTACCACATATGCACCTATTTGTTCACATTTTATATCTGCATTACCTATTTGTATTACCTACTGTTCATGAGAGCTTCTTCATCAATTTTAATTAACCTATGTTACCAAACACCAGTTTAATAGTTTGATACCTTGCTTCAGTGAAGGTATGACTAGACTGACTAATACATCACCTATGAATGCTTAATGCTTTCTTAGACCAATCATCACTCTGTGCTGTGCAGCAAGTCGTCGAGTAGACCTATCATTTACTGTGGGTGTGTTTATTGAAGGGCGACGCAATTTGTACAATTAGGTTTCGGCGTCAATTCGATTAGAGCCGCCTGCTTTTATTCATGCCGAACGGGCAAACAAGGGATGAAACTCGGCAACAGACCTTTTCACCTCCCCCCCCCTCTAAACACTACCCCCATTCATTCCCTTATCATCACTTCGTCTTCCTCCCCTCCCCTCCTGATTCCATTCCTTGCTCTAAGGACAGCACACATCTTTACATCTTTCTAGATTATTTGGTCACCTGCTAGCTGATGATAATTTATTTTCTCTCTAATGCACATATGAGTCCTAAACGTTTAGGTTGAGCTGAAATAAGTTTTTCATTAGCAACTTCTTTTTATTCATGTTTGTTTTGTTTTCTGATGTGAAGCCCACATGAGCTCATAGGCTTGTGCGTGGGTAATGAGATGCATGAAGAGGATGCGAGATGACTACTATTTTTTAGGTAGTCGAGACCGACGGCTTATCGACTCCTCCAAAAGACGTGTTGTTTGAGTACTTCCATTGCTATCTTATAATTTTATTGCATTCAATTTTCTTCTATTGGAAATGTTTGGTCACTTGGGTTTTTCAGCAGGTGTAATTCAATACAGAATCATATACTCATATACAGTGCTTATTTTCTCTTATTTACACTAGAAAATGGCTCTAGAACGCCGAAACATGTTACTTTATTTTTAAGGAGAAAAGGGTACTTTGATTTAAATTACCTATTTTAAAGTTTCATTTACAGTGTTACAATATAGAACTTGAATTCGAATTATTTATTATTCAAGCACAATACATCACAATCGGAAACTTCAGTGAATGGGCTTTTTTCTTTAAATACAATAATGAATCTTGAGGTGAGATCATGGAATCTTTGGGGATCATGAAATTGAATGGGTTAGCAGTCACCGATAAAAGGTATTGCAGATTTGGACAGTCCGAAAATATCAATATCAAGAGAAGAACAATAGAATATAATAACAGACCTTCCACTTAACCCCCCCCCTACCCCCCAGGTGAATCAAGACTGAACATCTAGAATGGATAGTGCAGGTGGTGTGATAGTAAAGGATAGAGTATTACATTGTACCTCATTCTTTTTCGTTTGGTGTTGGAATAAATTTGTCTCGGACTGCAGGTATCATTAGAGAGATATTCTTTATCTTTCCTTTATTTATTCTGCCTTTCAAGGATAAATAAATAGAGTTGTTATTTTCAATGAAAGTTATAATTTAGAATTTATCATTATCATTTAGCTGTATGAAATTTTCAGTTGAAATGAGTTTGTTTTATACTTTGCAAACATTTACTTATACATAATAAGTATGGAGTATATGTTTGTATATGTTAAAGTATATTATAAAGTTCATATAAAAGTATATTATACTTCAACATATACTTTACATAATATGTACTTTACTATTTACTTACTATTTACACTTTTTATATTTTACTATTTACATTGCAAATCATTTATACAGTGAATTTAAATTGATACAGTGATTTACTTAAAACACGTCATGGAAACAAATTATTATTAGAACAAAAAAATAATAATAATGAATCAATGAGCAATAATTATTTATATAAGCTACATAGCCTTATGGAAAAAAATGCAAGAAGTCAACAAAAAACAACAACATAATCAAGTATGAGAACTTTAAATGGTATCATAAAAAAGGTATTGGCGGCTCGTGCCCGTGAAACAGGTGAAGTGCTTTACAGTAAAAGATAAGAGCACTTCACCTGTTTCGTGGGCACAAGCCACCAGTGAAAAAAGGTTGAGTTTGAGAGAAGATCTATGAGTCTCAATTACAAACAATTATAACCAAATGCAATAAATAAATTCAAAATAATTATGCATACACTTTACCAAGCATGAGCCATACTTTATGTCTTGAGAGCGATAATTTGGCTGGTTGTGTGTGAGATGCGAGTGCTACGAAAACAAAAAGCTACTATGTGTTTAGTTGATGACATGAAGACACACGGGAGACCATTTCTGTATATTTTTTGCAGGCCCATCTGCCCGCGTCACAGCTTAGAATAGGATAATGGAATTAATAGCAGCAGCGGCAGCAGTGGCAGCATCAAGCATCAGCAGCAATAACAGTAATTAGGCGGCAATCGTCTGGGGCTATCCTATGGAGGAGGCCTATTTATCAGCCTAATTGAATAGGCCGCAAAAAGCAAACGGTCCGAGGAGGGAGCACTTAGGCCGGAATTAAATTATCATGACAATCGCTCGCCCTTCTCCTCTCCCTTAGTCATTGTTGACACTGTCGTTTAGCGCTTTTCACCCCCTCAACTTCACCCCTCCCACACTTGCTCCTCAACTTCTCATCCCGATTCGGACGATCACAGTTCGCAAGAAAATCCTCACACAAGCCACAACCCCAGCGCAGCCCGATGACATATTAGCGCACCCTCTTCATACTCCATAAAGTCGCTCTTTTTTCATCCAGAAAACGGCAATTAACGTTTTTCATTTGGCGTTTCTTGTGATGGTTCATCAGATGTATCCACTTGTTCCATAAATCGACTTTGAAATGTAATGATTCTTCGTTCGTTCTAATCTTGATCGCCAGATGTATCACATTTTTTATAAATCAGTGGTTTGACAACATCGTGTCTTTCAATTCAAGATGGATAACTATCACAATATCACCTTCACAACCACTCTAAAATATCACATTCGCTTGAAAATTTCAATTGACTTTTCTACTGACATGAAATCTTCACTATAGGAAAACAAAAATTGAGATTTTTAATGTGTCACTCCCAATTTTTTGTTTTGGTTGTTTTTCTGACGAGCATGAATTATGAGAGGGATGATTATAATGTCGTAGAGTTTTCTTACTGACATGAAATTCTTCATAATTATCATGGGAGAATTGGAATTCGTTTATATTCATTCAATGCAAGTTTGATTGCTTCGACAAGTCTTTCTACTTGATATTCCTGTTTGATTGGTTCATTAATATTTTCATTTATAACTAAAATATTTTCTTCGTTTTCATGTACGAATTTATGTTTCAATGAATATATGCATACTTATCAAAGGTATTCATCGTATTACACGTATCATACAATACGTCATTGAATGTATTCATATTCCAGTAAGACAGTATCACTGGCGGCTCATACCAACGAAACAGGTGAAGTGCTCGTATCTTTTACTGTACAGCACTTCACCTGTTTCGAAGGCGCGAGCCGCCAGTGATACTTCATAGTTTCGCCCTTATTTTAATGTGAAATCCATAATTTTTTATTAGTTTTGATAGATATTCTAGTTTTTTATTCAAGGTATAATTTCTCATGTTCTAGGACCGCACCACGCATTATTGGGCAAAACGAGAAGGCCGCGAACAGCATTCACATCACAACAATTACTAGAACTCGAAAAACAATTCAGGCAGAACAAGTACCTTTCAAGACCGAAACGCTTTGAAGTCGCCACCAGTCTTATGCTTACCGAAACACAGGTAACTACAAACAAAGACAATCCTTATAAATTCATGTTTGTATCCATTGATCCTACAATACCATATTACATCTTTTAATTTTAAATTCCATTTCTAAATCCAAAGAAAATTTCATCTTCCATCTAGACTGTCTTTGCTACAATCATTACCTATTCTGAATAGGTTTAGATAATTAGTTACTATTTTATTTCATTTATAATTATCATTATTTGGAGCCCTTTTCATATAGAGGAGCTTAAATAGGAAAAGCCACTTTCGGCTACAGTATTAGTGGAAATGCCTTGTAAATGCCTTTCGCTATTCAGCGAAATCGAATTTCTTTTTTATTTTTTTATCAACTACTCAACGACCTTGTACAAGTCATACTACTTTTTTAACACCGAAAGGATTATCAACTATGATACAGTTTAAAGACATTAAAAACACAATTAAAAAGCTTAAATTTTGGGGAACCAATTTTTTAAGATAATTTATTTATTTATAATACACTGTGCAGGATACATCAAGTATCAAAACAGGTGAGTATAGATAGCAGTTATACATTACAATAATCAATAATTACAAACATATAAGTAGAAAATGATAAACATTGAACACTCCACATAAAATGTAGATGTCTATTCGAATAGAACAAAGGATCTCAGCCTCAGACTGTTAAATAGAAAAAAATGAATATCAGACAGTTCTCTTTTGTTGGACACATTTAGAATATCATCAAAGTCTTCAAAGAAATGAGCATCCAGGTATCTATGTCTAAATGCCTGGTACAAATGGCATTCAAAAAATAGATGCTGTAGAGTTTCAAACACGCCCTCGTTACATATAGCACATATTTGGTTAGGTTTTATCTCATATCTAGTACCTTTCAAGTAAAAAGCAGATCTATGGTGCGTAGAAATTCGAATTTGACTGAACAACTTGATCCTGTAGTGTGGAAGATCAAATTTTAGATATCTAGCTGGTTGATATGAGGACAGGTGACCGAAAATATTCCAATGCAGTGAATTGCGAGCACGTTCCAAATCCAGTTCGAACAGCCTTACCTTGAATGCTTTAATAATCTCTGTTCTATTTCGTTTTAGAAGACCAGCATCTTGTTCACGCCAGATATGAGCATATCCTAGCAACTCGATTTGCTCTCTCAGCTGTGAGGCCCAGTTGTACTTTTTATTCGCTTCGTTATCAAGGGACAGTAATCTTCTAAAGCACATCTTAGGTATTCTGTTGTCACACATATCCAGTAATTTCACCCACCAGTTTATTGCTAACTTGAATATGTGGAGTTTCAGCGGTGGACGGCCAGTCTCCAACCTCACAGTGTAGCCAGGAATTCTTGTAGACCAGAAGAACATAGATTTAATTAATTTTGACTGTACTTTTTCGATTAGATCCCAGTATCTCAAAGACCAGATTTCACTGCCGTGTGTCAAAACCGACCTAATCATTGCATCAAACAATTTAATTCTTGATTCCCAGGAGGCTGATGATCTGGATTTTAAGATAAGTCGCTGGATGCATCCTGAAGCAGTTGCAGCTCTACTAATCATATCTTTAGAGGCCTGATGGAATATTCCAGAGTTTGAAAATACAACACCCAAGTATCTTATGGAGCTCTCTGTTTCCAAAGGTTCGCCCGCATAATAGAGTGTCTCCCTGGATGACCGACCATGACTTTTTTTGAAAATTAAAACTTTTGTTTTGGATACATTGACTTCCAAATGATTCTCAAAACAATATTTCTGCAATACATTGAGCTTACGCTGTGCATCCACTAAGGTATTTGAGAGAATTACAGAGTCATCAGCATAGGAGAGTACATTCAAACCTGTACGCTCATTTGTACAAGTCATACTACTTTTTTAACACCGAAAGGATTATCAACTATGATACAGTTTAAAAAGCTTTAATTTTGGGGAACCAATTTTTCAAGATAATAGGCTAGCAGCTCGAAAACGAATATTTTGAATTGATTTGCTTTGAAATGACATCTTCGGTACCTACCCAAAAGAGTATTTCTCTTCCTATATGACTCAATCTTCAATACTGGTTGATTTTCATCTTATTTCCATTTCATATTTGCAGTGCTAACTCATATTTTGTAACTCTTTATCACTTCGTATTTCTGTTCATGACGTGATCAAATGGTGGAATGGACATTACCATCCAAATATTTGCCTCGTCAGGAGAAGAAGTCATTCTAAATTATTCGATTTTTATAAAACTTGCCAAGTACCCGACGCTGTGAGGCAGAAGGGGATCGAGAAAGAAAATGGAGAAGAAGCCAAACGCCTTCTGATTGACTGAAATTGGAACCGCCTATTCCCCACTACAACGCTTCCTATTGGTCCTCGCACTCTAAGCACTGGTATTTCCCTAGTTCGCCACAGATGGCAGCACTCGTTGGGTCAGATTCTACTGCTGGTTAAATGCCTTTTTCCTTTTGAGATTCAATTAATTTTTGTGAAATCGGCTCTTCAAGTGTTTCGAAAACAAAGTTTTCGGTTATCCCAAATACAGGTGATGAACATGTACAGTATGTGAAGTTCTTTGCTTTTCAACACACTGGCGGCTCGTACTCACGAATCAGGTGAAGTGCCCGTATCTTTTACTGTAGGCTACAGCACTTCACATATTTCTTGGGCACGAGCCGCCAGTGTTTCAACAGCGAACGGTTATAAGAACCGATATGAATGATCTTCAACTCTAGGTGGGCTATATAAGTGATACCGTATGTATATTTGTTGAAGTTGAAGGTTTAATTTAAAGTAATCCCTTCTATATTTCATTTAATTGCCTTTATCCATTTGAGGTTAATAATCAATCTTTGTGGAATAGGCTCATCAAGTGCGTCGAAAACTAGGTTTTCGGTTCATCACAATTATGTGATGTTTGAGTGATATGAGTGCTTTCTAATTTTAAATAAGTGGTATCTTTTTTGCAGGTGAAAATTTGGTTCCAGAATCGACGCATGAAGTGGAAACGAAGCAAGAAAGCGCAACAGGAGGCAAAAGCGTCGGCGCCGAAAGAAGAACGACCGCCGGCCGGTAGACACCAGGAGGCCGAAACTCTGTATAGGCCCTACGTAGCTTAGCATCTCAGCCAATCACAGTGTCTCACAGTGGCTCAGTGACGAATGTACTGTAGACAAAAATAACGTTGAATCCAGTTTTGACGCTCCCTCGACAAAAACAATTTTCAAATCCTATTTCTTCGTGTTCTATCATTTCGACGAGAATATGACAACATATACTGATTAAGAATTGTATAATGTGTTAGAATTGAACTATTTGCTAGAAATAGGAGTATTTGTTGAAATATTTTTTTCTAGTTTTGTTACATCGATGAGAGAGAATATCACTAAAACTGTTACATTCAAACAACAGACAAGGTGAAAAATCGTATACTGTGTACAATTAGCTACAAAAATGGAAACTTCTAATTTTTTATGGTTTGATTATATCGACCTAAATATAAACTCCCCCTCTCTTCTAGTACTTCTATTTTTGCACTAGAAGATGAAAATTGTATACTGTTATTAAAGAATTCATTTATTTATTCAAAGATAAATCCACATAGTCGAATTAAAGATAAAACGAATTAATTATAGATTTTGAAGATAAAACAAACAGAATTACCTAGATTGTAAAACTCGTTCATTAGTTAACTCTTATTTAAATTCTATCAGTCTAAACACAAACAGAGGAGTTATTCAGCTCAGCCTTCTCTGCAATATATAATTTTATTTCTGAACATTTTATCTTTCGTTGAAACAGAAATAGGATAAGTTCATACTTATGTGAAAAATGCAAGACTCGAAGTTGATATGGGGTTAACGGAAATGCTTTCATAAGCACTGCACTTACCAAATTTCCACGATGCTATTGATTTGAATAGTTGTATATTTTTCATCTTTGACGAATACTGTACTTCGTGATGCAATAGCAATTATTTTTTATTTGCTTCTCTGAAGTTAATGGTCATAGATATGTTCGTTTATAAAGATCTTAATATGGTATACTGTAATTAGGTTTAAGTTACTTATAGTTATAGTTCATTATGAGCTATCAAGCTACTCATGATAATGTTATAAATAATTAACAAAGACTTGGGTGCTATTTCCAGAGAAAGACCCTTCACCTCCATAATTTTTTTGTTTGCGCTTTTCTGTCAAAACAAATTAATGTATCTGCATAGGGCGAAGACTAATGGATTGAAAGTTTGTGGAGGACAAAAGGTCTCTTTCCTCATCAAGATAGAAAATTCAAATTGTTCTGAATGAATGATTCAAAAGATATTATATTGAACAATCTCAATATCATTTTTATACTTGAAATGTAACAGGTGCTTTTCAATCTCTCGAAATATTCAATAGATCTGATAAGACACGTAATAGTGAAATTCTTGCACTGTCAAAAGTTGAAAACATGCACTTTTCAATTGTTTTCTCTAATTTTCCTTGATAAAACATAATATAGATAATGATATAATAAGGAAATATGAATAGTAATACATTCTAGTAATACTATTATGTATCCTTAAAGAAGTTCGAATCATTTATTCGGTTTACATCTAAACAATAATCAGATGTAATGAGATTCACCACGGCTGATTTTCAACATTCAATAGAATATCCCACTGAATTTTCTCATAATTTCTAGAGCTATTATTTCATATTTGTTTCCATAGCTTTCAATTTATTATACCAGTATTAGCCAATAGCCTCAATTCATTCAATATAGGTTTAGACTATAGAGCAGACTGTTCAACTAATCAAAATTTGTAATTATTATATTCTTCTAGTCAAAATCAACGTTAAATGATACTCTCCCAAAAATCTAAATTCTATAACCATTATAACTGTATTAATAACAATAACATCAAAGAATTGGCGGCGAAGTTTCTATAATGAGTTTTTCATAAGCCGAAATCAGACTTAGACCTAATAATTACTTTCAAATTGCATGGATAGAATACAGGGTTTTGTCAAATTTTCATCAATGAAAATGAGTTGAATTTTAAAAGGAATTCATGTCTTATTTACTGAACTATTTAAAATTATTTTAATCAGATAGTTCTTCTACTATTGTAAAATATTGCAAGTGTTTTTTCTAATGTGTTTATGTAAACAATAATTGTAAAAATGTAAATATATGTGTGATTGAGACTTCGAAAATGGATGATGTGTACGTTTCATAGGATAAGAATTAGTGTTTAAGAATGTTTCTCAAAGAATTTTAATATTTAAAGCAAGCTTTTATGTGCTTTGATAACGATCATAAACAATCACTATATTGTAAGTTGTTGATAATATTGTAAAGTCTTAATTTAATTCACAGTTCTTAATAATGTATGAGTGAAATTGCAATAAGTCACTCAAAATACTTGTCAAGTGAACTGAATTGTCACTTTTTCAATTGAACTTGAATGATCAATTTATCTTCCTAATTTCCAGTAATGTATATCGTAGCCGGTACTATTTTATAACAGAAAGTAATCTGAGTGAAATTATGTATTTATGATTTTCTAACAATGTACAGCTAATAGTCAAACTTTCATCACTATCAGCACTATCATTTCAAAAGATTTTTGTTTAGAAGAGTATGTTGGTAGATTATTATTCTGATATAAAACACATACTGGGCTGTACAAAACAGAAGATAAATACAGTATTTTCTCGTGTAAGATGTGTTTTTTCATTTATCCATAATCCGTCTCACCAAGGATTCACAAATATTATTTAATAACTGATAACTCATTCCTCAAAGTTTTTCAAACTGGCTTGGAACCCAGTCTTTTGGGCTATAGCTACCAGGGGCTACTTGGAAGGTTGTCAGAATATTTAAATATATGTATCATATTGACGATATTGATATTTCCTATGAAAAGTACAAAGTATGAAAGTATAAAAGTACTGAAGTTGAGATGTTTTTCGTTGGAAAAACAGTACTATGATAATATTGTAGTAACTCAATACTTTTTGAAAAAAATCATATCTGTTGTATGATGTTTTATTCTAAACAGAAGATAATTCAGAATAAAAATGTTGAACAATCTTCATATTGGTTCATTATGGTGTTACTCTATAAAGATTTTTAAGTGAAACAGATACATTTTTTATTGTTAAATACACAAAATATCACCGAAAACATTATTTATATTTGATTCGATATTTTTGGCGAGGCTGGAATATAAAAGCCTTGAGCTCCAGCCACGATTTCCAAAAAAATTAATGAAAATGAACAACAAAGAACAATAATTATATGCACATTTGTTCCATTTTATTCTGGGAAAATCAATATCCATATATTTCAAGTGCCAGGAAAATACGGAAAGCATGATAGAACATAGTATGTTGGAAGTTAAATATTTTCGATAAAACTAAGATAAGATTATTGATGAGAATCATAATAGCAAGAAGGTTCAATATTTTTCTAGATATCGAAATTGATATTTTCAAAAACATAACTTACAGTATTACAATTGAAACGCTCATCTTGAATACAAAACCAAATTACCTGAAAGGAAAACTCCTGTGCTTAAGTAATAGGTACGGCATTTTATCAAATCAAAATGAACCTACAAAACAATTATAATGGGATAATATATTGCAAAAAGAAAAGGAAGTAAATATGAGAAGAGAAGAGTAGAAAACAAAAGAAATAATGAAATAATGATTTATTCATCAGAAAAAAGACAATACAATACAATTGTATAAACTAAAAAAAGCAATAATATAACACACGATTTAAAAGGAAAACAGTACTTGAAATTATTATAATGTTATAGAAAAAATACATGATAGTCTTATTTTCCGATGTAATTACGCATATGCAAAGCTTTATTCAAGCTTGACCGCATATGGGAGTACAATTATTATTGTTGTATAAAAAAAGACAAGTACATTGAAAATTAGAAAAAATACTTATCATCTAGGCTTATTAAGTTTTGTGACACTGAATTTTAAAAATATGACAATCAAAGATGATAACTATAATGAAAAAATTATAAACAATTTTATATTGGCATTTTTATCGCAGAGTTTGAGGCTTGGGTGGACTTTTACACAATGACACTGTACATAATTTCTATATCTTCTTCACTGATATTCAACAGAAAATCCTTCAATTTACTCTTGAAAAGACGTGGAGAGCTTGCATTTAGAATGGACAGAGGCAGCTTGTTAAAGAATTTTCCTTCCAAAAAGAGAGAAGATTTTTGAAAGAAAGTTGAGTTGGGTCTTGGAATTCTAATTTGACCAGCCCCGCGGGTAAGAGGTACATGCTCAGCTAAATCTATTATGTTACCCAAGTTACCACTGGCCCAGTAAAATTGTAAAAGTACTTTATATACAAATAAAGATCTTAGGCTTAAAATTTTTAGGTTACTGAAAATGTTGGCGTGATCTACAGGTTCTTCATGCAAAAAACAAAGCAAGGATCTCTGCAAACGTATTAGTGGCTTTAAGTGAGTGACGTATGTACATCCCCAACATGAAATACCATACGAAATTCTGGAATGTGCTAGGGAATAATAAACATTCCTCAGAACAGGAATTGGACATAAATTTCTTATATGGTAGAATCTATAGAGAAGCATGCGCAGACTATTTTTCAACATTCTCACATGGCTCCTCCAAAGAAGATCATCCTCCATAGTTAGACCCAGATATTTAACTGTACTGGTTGTAAAATATTAGGACAGTTACAATTATCCTGATTGAGGCAGCAAATATTGTGGTATTTTAATGGTGTATCAAAAGTGAAAGATTCAGAAATTGAAATATTCAAATAAGTTGTTTTATCAGCATTAAGTTTTAATTTATTAAAAGAAAACCACAAGGCCAGCAGATTGAGATCTGATTGCATTTGGAAATGGAGATTCCTTAGGCAGTCTGCACCATAATTGAACGCAGTATCATCTGCAAAAGCAGTTATTGTACCATTAAAAGGCCCATGATAAAGATCATTTATGAATATTAAAAATAAAATGGGTCCTAAAACTGAACCCTGTGGTACACCAGCACAAATATATTTTATGGAGCTTTTGGTTCCATTCACACACACAAATTGACTCCTGCCCGAGAGATATGACTGGAACCAGCCCAGGGCAACACCCCGAATGCCTGCCAATTCCAGTTTCTCTAGTAATATATTGTGATCAATTGTGTCAAAAGCCTTACGGATATCAAGGAAAAGTGCTGAAACTCTCGAAACATCTCTATTATTAATACTGGTGTGAACTTCTGAGAGAAACTTTCGCAGAGCCAGTTCAGTACTTAATCCCTCTTGGAACCCAAATTGATTAGGTACAAAAAATCGATTGAATTAAGAAATGAAACTAGACGAACCTTTACCAGCTTTTCAAACAGTTTGGAAAAAATTGATAGCAAAGAAATTGGACGGTTACAGTCAATTGTGTTACCTTTTTTGGAATGGCTATAATCTTGGCTATTTTTAGTTTGATGGGAAATTGCCTTCAGTAAGACTTCTGTTAAATAAATATGTCAGTATTTTATATATGTTAGGCGCTATCTTCTTGATTAAAAATGGTGAGAAGGCATCTGCACCAGGAGTTTTATTACTTGATAAATTACTGATAACAGCCAACACCTCATCTGTACTAATAGGCCACCAAAAAAACGATCTTAGACTACGATTGATCTTGAAGGACCGGTGGAAGACATTGTTGGCCTCCATTGGAGGGAGGGGTGTGGGTGCTGAATTCTTTGAAACATTTACAAAACATTTACTCATATTGTTCCTCCGCTACTTCCCTTTCATCTGTTACAATTTCATCCCCTCTAACCAAATATAAAGATTTTCTATTTTTCTTTCTTCCTACCAGTTCATTAATGATGTCCCATTGCTTTTTACTATTGCCCCTAGCATTATGAAAAAGTGTTGAATAGTATTTTTCCTTTGCTTCCTTAATCCAATTCTGTACTTTATTCCTAAACTTTTTGAAGTTACGCTCTGCTCGTATATTGTTAATATCTCTTTTCATAATTTTAAATAGTTTGTTCCTGGTCTCAATAGCCTGAACTAGGCCCTCTGTCATCCAAGGCTTCAGTTTTCTAATACGATGGCTGTCTGATGCTGATCTGACTATTTCAATACTTATACTGGACGATTGTATATGAGTTTGTAATATGTTTTCAAAAGTAGAATAAGAGGAGTCCACATCTACACCATTATAGACTGCCATCCAATCCTCCATCTCAAGAAGTCCATTCAACATAGCAAAGTCGACTTTGGAAGACTCATAAACTCTATGATTGTTGATTTTTTTAAACGGTATCGCAGTGCATATGGCTCTGTGATCAGAAATCACGCATCAATCACAGCTGCTAAGACATCCGATAAGGGCCTACCTCTAAACAGAATATGATCAATACATGATGAACTGATATTTGTTACCCTAGTATCAACATTAATCAAAGAATCCAGGCCATTTAGAGCCAATATTTCAAAATATTTGTCGACATTTGAATCTACAGTGTTTATATTAATATTAAAATCTCCTACCCAAACAACCATCCCCTGTTTCACCGCTTCCAAAAACCTTTCAAATGATTCCAAAAATAGTTTAATATTTCCTCCCGTGTGCCATCTGTAAATACCAATCAAAGCATAAACTTATTTTCTGTAATTAAAATTTAACAAAATATACTATCAGCCCCCTCCACCTCACTCTCCAATAGGACGCAATTCAAACTATCTCTATAAAAAACTACAAGCCCGCCACATCTGTTGTCGTTAAAAGATAAATTAATATTAAAATCACTCTCTATCCACGCTTCTGATAAGACAATGATATGTGGTTTATTCTTCATTTTATTCAAATATAAAAGGAAGACATGGAAATTTCGCTTTATACTATGGATATTCATATGGAAAACTATAAGATTATCAGTGTCAAAAAAGTCATTGTATTCTTGAATTAAAGATATATAAGCCGGTACAAATTCATTACTGTTATTATCATCATCCATTCAATGTACAAAGGAAAATACAAGTTACTTATACCAGAAAAAAAAAACAAAGAGAAGAAAAGAAAGTGATAGCAGCCGAAGAACAGCCACCCAACAACGAGTCGGTTCGATAACTAATAAATAATAATGATAGGAAAAGAATTCTTTGTGAAAAAGATTATTCTTGGATTAGAATCAATATCTACAAAGATAATAACTCATTCTCCTATCATATCAAAATGCTAACCTGCTTCCGATTCATCCATATACACTACCGGTAAAACTTGATTTCATTCCAACTTATTGTTCTAGTCGGTTCCCGTTTCTGGAGGAATATCAATTGTTGCATTACACTCTAACTGATTAACTGCATGTTATTCAGAGGTATTCTGCATCTTCACTTGGTTGTGAAGACTGGCTTATGGTTGAGAGGACCAACGTGCTAACCACACGTTACCACTATCCTGGTTGATGATTATTCGCCTGCTGTATTGCCTGTCCGGGCTGGGAGGGCATTCTGGCGGGGTGGGGGTGGCTTCGGCTCGGTCGGTGTTGGTTCGGGGGCTTTGGGTTCTGTTTAAGAATTTATGGCCTTTGGGCCGGTATTGGCCGGGCTGGAGTCATTTTCCCGTCTTTCCGGGGTGTCTTCTTTGCTTGGACGGGTTGTATAGTGAGGTGAATATGAAACTGGCAACCAGCTGGTAGGCCTAGGCCCTTCATAGGGCTGTTGCGCCATTGACAAACAAATATTGTTCTATCAATGGAAATAAATCATTCACTCACCTATATATAGCCTACATACAAAACATATGAAATTCCACATTCTACTCATTGGAATCTCGTGGAAAAATCAGACAAAATAAGCGTTTTTTTTTCGAAATAGATCGCGTACTTTAAGGAATAGTTGAATGTCCACTCCTGAGGATAATATCATAGAGGAATGCTATGTAAGTCATTACTTATCTCTACTCATTTCTCTATGATAATAATCACAATAAACTATATAGCTAGAGTACATTGTCAGCTTACTTTGGATTGCATATACAATGTAGTTTTATCAACTTTTCAAATTCAAATTCAAATTTTATTTATTCTTTGTACACTTTACATCGATTAGCAATACAAGAAAATCATTGTACAATAGAATAAGAAGCTCACAAGACTTTACGTCTGTTCGTGAGCTTTAATTTCAAATTAAATAGACATGTAAAAATTAAATCAAGAAAAATAATAAAGTAGATTAGTAAAAGTTGAAAAAAAGGAAGAAAAATTTACGATAAAGTTATCTGCTATTAAGCAGAAAACCACCAAAGAAAAGATGAAGAAGAGAAGAAGAAGCTTTATCATGGATTGCATGGTTAATATTTATTAAGAATGTACTAGATATACTATGAATATTATCATCAATAAAGAATTAAATTTAGATATATTAGATAGAATTTAGATATAACAATAAATTAAAGTGTATTCATTTCAAATACTCGTATTTATTATTTTTATCAATTCATTAAAATATTATTGTTAAATCTTTTTTTACATTATTAAACTGCATTATTGCAAAGAAGGGAAAAGAACTAGAGCATTCTTCCAGAAGAGCATTTGTAATGCAATTTTTGTAATAGTAGCATAAAATTATCAGGTGCTTTAGAGAGCTATGGCTATATAAGAAACACGAAATACAAATGAGAATATTAAAAAAACTGACTCATAACTCTCTATTAATATTACTACTTGAATAAATAAAATTTCAAATCTGCTGTATATGGTATACCGGTATGTTGAGATTTAATCTATATTTCAGTATTATCTATTATGAATCTATCAGTGTTTATCTCTCTATCATATCCCTCTATCGTTTCCCAAGAGTAATCAACCAATCATCAAAGTTAACCTCATCAAATTGAACATTATTACATTGAAATTAATAGTGATAATACTTTTTGTTAAAATTGAGGCAAGGAAAAAACTTTTTTCTTCTCTAGTAATGACAGAGTAGGGGGAAAATAATGATTTCTTCAAATTATTCAAAGACAAAAGTTCATAATATGTACTATATACAACGCTTCCTAGTAACAATTCTAGGAGTTCTCGACCTGAGACACCGGAACAGTCTCCTCAGTAGGCGGGAAGCCGGGAAAAGTCTTGAATATTCTATTCAGAACTTCTTCACACACGATAGTATGAATCACCGATTTGTCTTCCTTTCTCAATTTGATGTTTCTGGATCGGTCGAACCATAAATATTTGTATCCAAAGTCTTTTTGATACTTTTTAGCCAAATTAAATAGAATTCGTTTACGTGGAGCTAGCGATTGATTTATGTATATCGGAGAATTCGATTAAAGACCTAAATGAGAGCAGTTGAAATTTCTCTTCACTTTGCGCTTCTGTAGCAGTTCCTCCTTATCTAATCTCCTAACAAATTCTATTATACCTGGTACGCGTCCACTTGAATTATTATTTCTGGGAACTGGCAATCGATGACAAATATCTATCATGTCCCTTTTTATTTCCATATCCAAGGCCCTACCAACCTCAATTGTTTTCTCTAAAGTGTCCTCATTCGTAGATTCCGGAACTCCATGTATTTCAACTGTATTAGATCGTGAATACTGTTGCAAATCATCGATTTTAAGTGACAAATCATTGATTTCCCCTTTTAACAACATGTTTTCCCCTTGCAATTGTTCTATAATCTCTGTTTGTTTTTTCGTCGTCTCCTCTTGTTTCTTCAACATTTAATTAAAATCATCCAATTTTTCATGGCATGATGAAAGTGACTTACCCAAATCCTCTTCAATCTTACGTTGCCCGCTTAGTATTTTGTTTTCCAATTGTTCTAACATGTCCTTCAACACGCTAACACTGCATGTATCCGACGAAATAGGCTCACTGATTTGAACTGTTTTAACGGGGGTTGAATCATTTCTGCGACTTCTTACATTATTCAAGCATCTCTCACAATAAAAGGGGTTTTTGTCTAAAACCTCAATTTCATTGTCCCTAATATTCACACATGCCGTATGAAAGAATGTTTCACAAGTCGCGCACTTTTAGTTTATTTTTTGTTGACGAGGTCACTACCTTGGTACACCCACCACAAGCACTCATTTTAAATATCTTACCGGTAAATTAATACTTTAGAATAAAACTTTAGTTGAATAGGTTAAATCGAAAACAACACTATATCACTCGTTCCGACTCGTGCTGGCAGGCTACGAAATCAGCAGCTCATCGATAAGGCTCCTTCTCGATCGACTGCTCGATCAGTACTCCATCAAAAGTTGAAAGAGGAAAGAAAGAGAAAGACAAGAATAATACAGAAAGTTTCTCCACAGTTTTAATGAAGATTATCTAATCAGAAATTCTCATCAAAATTGTATACGAATTCCTCCTAATGTGTTTAGTAAATCTATCTGGAATGATACTAATCAGTTTATACGCTAAATTGAATTGCACCCTACAAGCATAAAGATTCATTCTTGTATTTCACAATGAATCATGTAAAGTAATACAGTACAGTTCAAAGTGACATTCAACCACCAACAAAAATAGTTAAATTT
This sequence comes from Sogatella furcifera, assembly GCA_017141385.1. Taxonomy (NCBI): domain Eukaryota; kingdom Metazoa; phylum Arthropoda; class Insecta; order Hemiptera; family Delphacidae; genus Sogatella; species Sogatella furcifera. The sequence continues at coordinate 19,324,570 of CM029560.1, forward strand.
TGTACCTAAGATTTCTAATTATTATTGAACTTATGCCCCGATTAATGAATCGTGACGTGACCTCCAAAAAATAAGATTACTATAGGTAAGCTTACCTAAAATATATATATATATATATAAGGTGACATCAGATGGGGATAATATGGGCTTTACCCATTTTTTACAGGGACTATTTTAATCCTCCTATGAACACTAAATGGAAGCGAAGGGTATAGTCTGTCCAAGCAAAGAAGACCCTCTATATTAAATAAAAAAATGACTGCCTGAAAAGTAGTCTTCATCTTTCATCACCATCATCCATTTCATTACCCACGCACAGACCTTCGTGCCAATGTGGGCGTGGGCATCACCCTAAAAAAATGCTGTGAATCATTTACATTACCATGTAATGTGATATACTACCGTCTATGGTAATATTCAACCATCATCAACAATAGTTGAATTTTATTAACTATATTAATTAATATTATGTGCCCCGAATGATCAATGTTCATTATATCTATAAAAAATATGTTCATTAATAATAATGTACATCTATATCTATAAAAGCGAAATGGCACTGTCTTATTCATTCATTCATCACCAGAACTAAAAATCCACTGAACCGAATGCGTTCAAATTTGGCAAGAATGTTCAGTTGGACGTTTAGACGCGCGCTAAGAACGGATTTTAGGACCTTTCAAGGATACGCCAAATATTCAAGTTTTTCAATAGTTTTTCGGCGTTTCCTCAATTTTTTCGAGAACCAATCGGTAGAAAATGTTGATATTTGGTGGGCAGGTTCAAATGAGGTCTAGAAATGTTGTGTTGAGATTTTTTTGAATTCCGTTCAAGATTACGCTAGTAATCAGGTTTTTCAAAATTGTAGATGTATTGCGGGTTGCATATCTTCCGCCTTGATACGACCAATCCTAACTGTAAATTCAATGGTTCAGCGAGATTATAGATGAATTAATCTGGAAGATATTGAATCAAGTTTCAAACTATTTCCGATATACTTCCCAAGGTTACGCTTAATATTAGCGTTTTACTATTTTTCTGAATTTTCGGAGTTTTTATTAGATTTTTCTAGAACAAATTGGCAGAAAATGTTGCAATTAGGTAAACAGGTCCAGATTAGGTGTAGAAATGCTGTGCTCAATAACTTTCAAACCCCTACTGAACGGAATTTGCAGGCGAGCGAAGCGAGCCTGTTTATCTCAGCTGACACTGACAGAGGTTTTGCAGGCGAGCGCAGCGAGCCTGTTTGACTCACTTACACTGCCTATACTGTTTAGGGTCCAGTATGGTTGGGCGGAGAAGGCGAGCGAAGCGAGCCTGCCGGCTAGTGATTTATTAATTTAGCTAATTTGTGTTAATAATTTACTAAAACTGATTTATAATTATAATAACAAATATAATAGTATTAAATTCAAAATAGCGATGCTAAATACAGTAATCAATTATAGTGATCGTAATAATAAAAATAAAAATAAAAATAATCAATTATAACTTATTTATAATATTTTTTAAATTTATTTATCAAATAGAACGTAAATTGATAAAATTTTTTAGTTTTAATAAATCAACGCTGTTTTTCTCTGGAATCTAGGGAAGAAAAAATTGGAAATAATAATAATGTAATAGTACATGTAAATAATAATAGTACATGCAATAATGTAAATAACACATAAATAATTTTACTATTGCAAAACTGATTTACAATGCAAAATCTATAAAAATATAAAGCCTAGTATGCGTAATATGAATGTGGTAACATTTCATTGTTGTGTCGTGTCGTGTCGTAGTTGTTGCGTTGGTGCTACAAAAAGATAGCCAGGGTGATACAGATACGGCGGTATTCTACCCCATTATAGACTTTTTTCCGTTTCAGGCGTTTGCAAAAGTTTGGTAAGTTGAAAATGTTTTACAGTTGTTTTCCGAAATTTTAGTTTATCTTCATTTCTTTATAAATATATAGATATTTGAAGTGAGTTTGAAGTAAGTTATTCTTCTTTTGCAATTAGTCGGCCGATAAGTTTACAAATAAAATTGAAGCCTACACAATTACACATACCGATGTACAATTTTGTTTCAACTTTTTTATTTCTCAATGAATAAAATAAACAACTGCTTTCTCATATTGTTTTTGAAAAATTAATGATTTTTTCAGTTATAAATACGATATAAAACATTTAAATGTTCGTTTAAAACTAACAAAATTAACGCTTTTTTCTTGATAAGAAAGCCTAACCTAACTTTTAAGCGTGAAATTGAATTCAGACGTACAATAAGATTTGCAAGATTTGTGAAAAGTACTTAGATAAATGGATTTATCCTGAATAAAATAGATTGAAAGTTAAAAAATATATTTCATTAATAATTATTATGATCGATTGATTAACTGATATTCAAATTCACAATCAATACGATTTATATCTGCTGTAAAATTATAAGTTGCCCCTTTTGTCATACCGCATCAAATATATCTTTACAACTTTGTAATCTGAATCATTCGTTCAAATGGATAACATGTTTTATTCCTCAATACTTATTTTTCAAGCTGTGATATGGTCTATAAATTAAAATAAAATTTATTTTATAGAAAGTATTATAGTTGTGAGCATGCATCGCCGTCGAGCGGCCGACTATTAGCAAAAGAAAAATTGCCGTCGATCATAGTGAATGTTGCCGTCAATCGGGAACAATACCGTAGGCTACACGAAATTTGTTTAAATTTGCATAATTTATCCAGAGTAATAAAGGTCCAGCTTAAAAGTTTGTCAGCGCTATCTTTGCAGCGTGTTTTGAAAAATGTACTTTAAAATTTCCAAAAATTCAGCTTTTAATGTCACATAACTTCATTCATTCATCACCAGAACTAAAAATCCACTGAACCGAATGCGTTCAAATTTGGCAGGCATGTTCAGTTAGACGTTTAGACACGCGCTAAGAACGGATTCTAGGAACTTTTCAAGGATACGCCAAATATTTAAGTTTTTCTATAGTTTTTCGGCGTTTTCTCAATTTTTTCGAGAACCAATCGGTAGAAAATGTTGATATTCGGTAGGTAGGTTCAGATAAGGTCTAGAAATGTTGTGTTGGGATTTTTTTGAATTCCGTTACTGTAAATTCAATGGTTCAGCGAGATTATAGATGGAGTAATTTAGAAGATATTGAATCAATTTTCAAAATATGTCCGATATAATTCCCAAGGTTACGCTCAATATTGGCGTTTTACTATTTTTCGGAATTTTCAGAGTTGTTTTTATTTTTCGAGAATAAATTGGTAGAAAATGTCGAAATTTGGTGAACAGGTCCAGATTAGGTCTAGAAATGCTGTGTTCAATAAGTTTTGAATCCCTTCTGAACGGAATTTGCTGGCGAGCGAAGCGAGCCTGTTTGTCTCAGCTTACACTGACAGAGGTTATGCAGGCGAACGAAGCGAGCCTGTTTGACTCACTGACACTGCCGATACTGTCGGGGGTCCAGGGGGCTAGGCGGAGAAGGCGAGCCTGCCGGCTTGTTTTCTATAAATAATTCATCATTTTTCCGGAAAAGACTGACTGTCAGTCATGACTGGCTAAAAAGCAGTACTCTCTCATCATCACTTTCTCATTACCCACACACATGCTTAAAGCATGCTAGATCCTAAAGCTCTGAGCTAAAGCCTTGGCATCACCCTAAGAAAAAATTAATGCATGATTATATATTTAAAAAGCATATGATTTTTTAAAAGTTATATGATTATAGAATAAGAAATAATACAAAATGTATCAGAAATAAATGATTCTCTTTTTTCTATTATTATGAGATGAGTATATAGAATGTATTTTTCTTCGTCAATTAACATTGTAGTTTTATTAACTCTCATTCTATCCCAATTTCACTTATTTATATCACGTATATAGTTTTTCCTTCATTGTCATAATATTTATTATGGAAAACTATTATAAAAATAATTGTTCGAGTTGGAAAAAAGCACAATAATATAAGTTTAAAAATAATTAATTATTCAAAAAAATCAAAACCAATAACTAATAAATGAATAAAGAAAAAGTTTGAAAAAAAAGAAAAAGTTTGAAAATAATAAATAATTTCAAAGTTTAAAATCAATGTTATCAAGCAATTTTATTGGTCATTTTTTAGTTTGAACAGTAGTTTTTTCTCCCATTTTCATAATATTGATTATTGATGTGGTAATATCATATAAATAATAATTGTTCAAGTTGGAAAAATATTAATTATTTGATAAGTTTGATAATAATAATTTCAAAGTTCAAAATCAACATTATCAAGCACTTTTATTCATCTTTTTTTTTACTTTGAACAATCTCAATTCAGCTGTCGTCATCTCTCATTATATCTCACTTCATGGTTGAGTGGTAGAAAGGACTTCCTACTTCCTAGTCCCAACTCCGCCTATTAAAGAATGTTTTCATTTTATTCTTAATATTTAATTTCATTCATAACATTTCCATTCCATTTATAATGTTTTGATTTGATTCAAAACATTTTCATTTCATCCATAAAGTTTTATTTTATTTCATAACATTTTCATTTAATTCATAACATTTCCATCATCAACCCCTCATTACCAACGCATGGTAGGTATCACCAAAGACTATCCTACTGATGGTCTTTGATTTTCTCCGGTATCACCATCAGAAAAAAATAATCATTTGTGGAGAACTTTGAAGACTGAGAAGTTTGATTTGAATTTGTTTCAGTGAGCCATGCCAGATACATGCTTTAGGACAATAAAGGGAAAGGGTGCAGGCCCCACGGCTCGTCTCGAGGAGAGACGTCTTACGAGGTTCCGTAGACATGAAGATGAGATGGCGAAAAAGACCAGGGTTTGGGTCAGAAGGAGCAATGGCAAATGGCAATTCACCAAAACAAGAATTTCAATTGCCATCATTGTTATGATAATTATCATTATTATCTATTTTTCACACTAATTCTCGTTTTTGTTATTGTTTTCTTACATTCATTAACTATGTAATTTAAGATGAATTTTTTCCATATTTATGTTACTAAGCATCTATAAACAGAAGGAAATGTTATTGTTCTCTTAATTTGTTAAAATGATGTAATATGAGATAAATGTTACTATTTTTAGCCTTTTTGTTCTGTTATCAACTATCCATGAAGAGATGGAATTATGATTGTTTTCTTACTTTTGTTATAATTATGTAATTTGAGATAAATGTTGCTATTCTTCTCCTTGTTTCGTGACTATAACCATCTAAAAGTTTCCAACTTTTTCGTAATTTATCAAGGAAGATAATAATGATTTATTTTCTACTTGTTCATTTTCCAACTAATTTTTGTTATTTTTCACTCAAATCAAATTGTATTTATGTAGAATATCAACTTTGTTAATAAAAATTAATTCAAAATAAATATAATTCAACTATTTTCTCTTTGTTCTCTAGCTAATTAGCCATACAATACAATTATTTATAAATTAATCCAAATCAAATAATTTTTTTTTATTAACAGAAAAACAATCTAACAATATCCATACAAGATGATATTAACATATTTTAGAAAATTCGCTTAGAAAGCTTTAGAATTTACGAAAGTTATTAATAGCATCATACAAATCATACAGAACATTACAAGCTTACAATATCTATCAAAAATACAATTTTTTTTTTTTTTTTTCTGTAAGTACTATTGCTATCTAGTCTTGAGACTAATGAGCAAATTTTTTCTAACCTATCTTGCTAATCATGAATTAAATATAGTGAAATTCTCAATAGAATTTCTAACTGATGATAAAAAATATTATGTACACCTATTGACTGTACTACTTAAGCTATGTTTCACTCAAACACTGCTCTGCTTTTTTCACTGAACACCACTTGCACTACACTAATTCAAATGGTTTCCTTCTTTTGAGCCTCCGCACCAATCCTTCATTGTCCAGCAGCTGGATTGCCTCGACGTTGTTGTGTTGGTGGAGCCGTACTTCATGACTTTCTGCATACCGCTGTATTTCACTGGATACCAGGTTGACTCCCAGATCTCTATGGATGTCGCTGTTCCGCACATACCAGGGAGCATCAACGATGTTTCTGAGCACCTTATTCTGGAATCGCTGTATGATGGTGATGTTGCTCTGTTTGGTGCAGCCCCATAGTTGAATGCCATAGGTCCAAACAGGTTTGAAGATTTGTTTGTACAGGAGCACTTTGTTTGGTGTTGAAAGTGATGAGTTTCTTCCAATAAGCCAGTAGTATTTCTTGTATTTTATGCTGAGTTCTTCTTTTTTCTTCTTGACATGCTCTTTCCAGCGAAGCTTAGCATCAAGAGTCATGCCTAGATATTTAGCAGAATTTGCATGTGGTATATTGATTCTATTTATACTAATTGGATAGTACTCAACTCTCTTGTTGGTGAAGTTAACATGGATTGACTTGCCCTCATTGAGTTTCATCCTCCACTTTCTGGTCCAGACTTGAATTTTGTCAACAGATCTTTGGAGCTTTTCTGTTGCAATATGAACACTGCTGTCGACTGCTAGTAGGGCGGTGTCGTCTGCAAATGTGGCTGTGGTATTCTCCTCCATAGTTGGAATATCACTCGTAAATAAAAGGTAGAGTACTGGCCCCAAAACACTTCCTTGTGGTACTCCTGCTTTTACCTCTCTCAGCTCAGAATATGAATCTCCTTGTTTGACTCTGAAGTACCTTCCAGTCAAATATGATTGCAAAATTTCTGTGATTTGCTTAGGAAGCATTTTTTTCAGTTTGTATAAAAGACCTTCATGCCATACTTTGTCAAAAGCTTGCCCTATGTCGAGGAAAGCTGCTGCACAAACCTTTTTTTCTTCTAAGCTCTTCTCTATCAAATTAACTATCCTATGTACTTGGTCAATTGTGGAGTGCTTTTCTCTGAAACCAAACTGATGATTAGGAATTAATTGCTTACTCTCGATTATTGGCTTGAGCCTACGCAACAATATTCTTTCAAACAGCTTTGATAACACAGGTAATAATGAAATCGGCCGGTATGAAGCTACTTCATGTGGTTCTTTTCCTGGCTTGAGCAACATTATAACTTCGGCTACTTTCCATATTCCTGGTACAAATCTAAGTCTGAATGAAGCATTCAGTATGTTTGTTAACTTGATGAGTGCTTTCTTTGGCAGGTGTTTTAGGACTAAGCCTGTTATCAGGTCAAATCCTGGAGTTTTCTTTGTACTGATAAGCTTTATCTCCTTTTTAACTTCTTCCACTGTGACATGTGTTATATCTTGATTTTCCTGCACAACATTTTCGTCAATTTCTACATCTTCTTCTTGAGGTTCATTGTGTGGCTGGAAAACTTTCTCAAGATGGTCTGCAAATGTCTGCGCTTTTTCTTTGTTATTTCTAGCCCATTCTCTGTTCTGCTTTCTGATAGGTGGAACTTGTTGGATTGGTGTTTTTATTTTCTTAGATGCCTTCCAGAGAGAGTAATCTGTATTCTTTTCTCCTGTTAAGCTGCTCAGGTAACTGTTGAACGATTCATTTTTAATAGATTGTATCTCTCTTTTCAGCTCTTGAGTTAGATTATTTAACAATCTCTTATCTTGGGGAGAACGTGATTGTTGCCACTTTCTTCTAGCTCTTCTTTTCTCTGCAATCATTTCTCTTATTTCTCTTGGATAGTTATTTCCAGTTGTTCTTCTTCTATTTGTTTGTGGAGTATTACACCATGCAGCCTGTTGTATATCAGTTACAAATTTCTCCAACTCCTCATCTATCTGATCTGCATTTATTAAAGGCACATTAAGATGAATTCTCTCCTCCAACATTCTTGCAAAGCCATCCCAATCTGTATGCATGTTAACTAGAGTAGGATAAGAGCTTTGCTTCTGTAAAATAGTGTCACTCAGCTTTAGAATAATAGGAGAGTGGTCTGAGTTGAGATCGAAGCTTTCCTCAATTTGAAAATAACTCACTGAAATATTCTTTATTATAAAAAAGTCTATAAGATCAGGTATCTTGCTTGTGTCCGTAGGCCAGTAAGTTGGTTTACCAGTTGAAAGAGCTTCACATCCTGACTCTCTCATTGCTTCATAAAGAACTTTTCCTTTATGGGTTGTTAGTCGTGATCCCCAGTGAGTGTGCTTTGAATTGAAATCACCTCCAAGTATGAATTTTGCTCCCAACATGTTGAACATTGATAAATATTCTTCTTTTCTGATGGAATATCTAGGTGGACAGTAGATAGCTGCAACTACAAATCTATAATTTATTGTATGTACAGATATGCCTGTTAATTGTATTCTCTCAGTTTCAATTTTAGCTTCTTCATTATGTTGTAAGTTATCTCTAATGATTATTGCACTACCCCTCTTGCAACGTTGCTAGGATGTAGGGCGTGATAGGTCCTATAACCTTTGAATTTTATGTAACACTGCTTAGTAAAATGAGTCTCTGAGATAAGACATATATCTACATTATCTATGTTTAGGACTGCTTCCAACTCCTGTCGTCGTTGTAAGAGTCCGTTTGCGTTCCACTCTATTATTTTTAGTGAATGAGTCATTTTTACTTATGTTGTCTCGTATTCTCTAATTTCTCAAAGCGAGACTGAAGGTATGAAATAATTTTCTGCTGGCTATCAAGTTTGGTTAGGATGATTTGTAGAATTTTCTGGGTTCTTTCCTCTCCTTCATCTTTCTTAATCTGTTGCCTATTCTCATTGGAAACGATCTCGGCGAAGGTCAGTCTTCTCTTATTTGGTATTTCAGCATGTGACTTAATAGGAGTTTGAGCTTGAGAATTATTTACATTTCTCGATGGTAAATTCTTTGTGGTTGCCCTACTTGAGTTCCTGATTTTCTGTAACTCAATTGCCACAGCACATCCGCGGTAGCTTGCTGGGTGTCCTTCTCCACAATGAATGCACTTTGGTAGGGCATCCCTGGGCTTCAGGCAATCTTTCGTTTCATGTTTACCAGCACACTTGACACACCTGGCTTCTTTATTACAATATTTATGGGTATGGTTGTAATTTTGACAATTTTTGCACTGTGGTATTAGATTGTTTTTTTTTCAATGCCTCAACCTCCACTTTACAACCCAGAATATTTCCAAGTTCAAACACTTTTTTTATATTCTCCTCTGAACTGAATGAAACCATGAACATGTCTAATGGCTCTTTGGTTTTCCACTTTAGCTTATTTACTACCTCTAATACTTGCAATCCTTTTGCCTTCAAGTCATCCTTTATGGATTCTGTGTTGCAGGAGTGATGGAGTTTTTTTACCATCACTCTTATTGGTCTGGACTGTTTGTTTTCATATGAGTGCCAGTTATGGCCATCATTTATCAATCCTTTCGTAATATTACGATATGCTTCTGAGTCAATCGCATTTACTTTGAAAGACTCTTTACTCAAGAGCTTTATCCTGAATTTTTCAGCTGCTGACACTTTTTTCAGGCTCTTCAAGAGAGTATCCAAACTCTTAATACCGTCTACTATGATGGGTGGAGGTGACTTTTCCTTTTTCTTTTTATATTCTTCATTAACGTTGGACGTTTCAGTTGCAATGATTTTATTTACCTGGCGATTACTACCAGCAGGCTCTTTCTTCGGCTCAGGAGACAAGGTGTTATTCAGTTTCCTCTTCTTTGTAACACGTTTGTTGCGAACTCTGATCCACTCTGTCTCTTTTGCCAACTCCTCTTCGTTTGTTGAGTAGTTCTCGACAACTACTGGACTGCTTGGCTGTTGGATATTGATGTTGTGTTCGATTTTCTTGAATCGTGATTCCAAATCTTCTATTTTCCGCATAAGATCTGCGTTGCTCTTCTCTAACTGCTTCCTATTCTCATCCGACTCCTTCCAGGCGAGGAAGAGCGCCGTCTCTGCTGCAGATTGGAGCTTATTAGATTTTATGTAACGATCCGGTGAACACTGGATCACAGTTGTGTTGGTGGTGTCCATGATCTCGTTTTTATCTTCCTCGTTTTCTTGCTCTTCAAACTCGGGCGCAAGAAAACTGGGTAGTTTTAACAAATTCCCACTTGACGTTGTCATTGTCCGTAATTTGCGAACATACTTTTCGGAAGGACCTCGTAATTGGCCCTCGCGACCGCGGAAATGCGAAACGCGAACGAAAAATACAAGGCCGCGCGAAAGTAGGTCACTTAGCTGGCATAGATACGGCGGTTGTTAACCGAATTTCGATGCAATGTTTTTGTTCCACTTTTACTGTGAACAACTAACTGCTGACTCACTACTTCTACTTCTACTTCTACACTACGTACGTCTTCACTGTTCGAGAGCTAACGCGATACTGAAAAAAAAAAAAAAAAAAATACAATATGATGACAGAATATTTATAAAGAAAAGCTTTTTTAGCTTATAAACTAGTCAAAATTGAGAGAGTGCTTCTGATACAAAAAAGGATAATTTTATTTGCTGAATCTATTCATATAAGAGAAAAATGACACTCATTCATTCATTCATTTACTCACTCACTCATCAGCAGAACTAAAAATCTACCTAATCGAATGCGTTCAAATTTGGCAGACATGTTCATTTGGACCTCTAGACACGTATTAAAAACGGATTTTCTAAACTCAAGAAGGAAACGCCAAATATTTTAGTTTTTCTGTAGTTCTTTCGACGTTTTCTTTTTTTTCGAGAAGCAATCGGTAGAAAATGTTGAAATTTTGTGGAGAGTTTCGTCTGAGGCATGGGCGAACCCAGGGGGGGCTATTATAGATACTTAGGACACTATAGATATTTCAAGGCAAGCAACAATCCCGTGAAAGGTCCCTGGTCTGAAGTCTAGAAAATGTTGTACTTGAAAATTTTGAAAAAAATTTTAAATGCATTACGGGTTGCATATCTTCTGCCTGGGTTTTCAATGTTTAGAATCTGCACTTTTGTATATTTCACGGATACTACTGAACTGAATACGTTCAAATCATATACACAGGTTGAGCTGAGGTTATAGAACTATTTTATTGAGGTAACTAATTCAGAACTATTACCCAGAAGAACCCTATTGAGTGATATGATGATCGAAGCAAATCCATTCGAATGTAATTTGCAGGCTTCGCTCGCCTCTTTGTCTCAGCTGACACTGACAGAGGTTTTGTAAGCGAGCGAAGAGAGCCTGTTTGACTCACTGACTCTGTTGAAACCGTCGGGGGTCCAGGTAGACCTCCTGGCTAGGCGGAAAAGGCGAGCGAAGCGAGCTTGCCGACTAGTATACAGTATTAATAAGTGATAATGACTTGAATTACTCCGTGGTACAGGGTTTCTCAACGAAAATTGCCTCCAGCATACATTTCTATAGATTTTCATTCCACTGCTCATCCCATTACTCACAAACTCTGTTTATGCTAGATGTTGATGATGAAATGGGAAATCGGTTACCCCAAGTTCATGTCGCAAGTAAAATCTTGTGAACTTTAGGAGGACATTGTCTTAATTTTCATGTTCTCACATTTTCGAAGAATAAAGAAGTAAATCGCTCCTTTTTTGTAACCTACCTTCTCTGAAGACATCTCTCCTGTCCGTTTCTCATTCTCGCTCTCCCTCCTAAAGGCCAAAACGTCGTGGCCTGTGGGATAGCCTGATTCCTATCAACTATTGATAAACATTAATAGATGTGCGATATGTGGACTCCCTACGGTCTGTAAGTATGTGTGTGATAGAAGTTACCAGACGGTCACACTTCCAAGAGCAGGCACGGGACATGTCGTTAGTGTTGCATAAATGTCTCTTACAATCCTGACAAGGTGACGTCATTACCGACCTTTGGGTCAAACGGTCACACCAGAGTGTCAGCTGAGACAACAGGCGAGCGAAGCGATATTTATTCAATATCTTCCAAATTAGTTGATCTTCAATCTCGCTGAACCATTGAATTTACAGTGAGGATTGGTCGTATCAAGGCGGAAGATTATGCAACCCGCAATACATCTACAATTTTAAAAATGTAAATTGAGAACTTTTGGATAAAAAAAGAATATTATTATTATTTTCAACATAAATTTTCATGTTGATGTTGGACAGATTTTTACCAAGGTTATTTAAAACAATGAGAATCGTCGACTGGAAGCTTTGCTGGCGTGAAAATTCTTAGTGGAAGAAAAGCAGATAATGATGAGGCTTTCAAGCGAGAGAGGGACGCCATCTTCGCTTGGAAAACAAGCGAAAAACAGTTAAGAGAGAGAGAGAGAGAGAGTGAAAGAGAGAGTGAGAAAGAGAGAAAGAGAAATAGAGTGTGAGTGAGTGAGAGGCGGGGAAGAAGTAGGATGCGAGAGAAGTTTTTCTGAAAATCGCTCTCCGAAGTAATTTGCCAATGAACGGGTCGTGTCGACCACTAGAGCGCTATAGATGGTGGGGGGGTTTTGTGAAGGGTGGGGGGGGGCTGGTGTTTTGCGAGTCAGCCCTCCTCACTCGGCACTAATCAGCTCCAGATTAAAGTAATGCCCCCGGTGGGACCATTAGGCACATTTGGCGCTTAATTGAAAGTGTACTCCAGAGGGGCTACCTCCACCCGACCCCTCACCAACAACCTCTACCCCCCACCGTCCCATCCACCCACCAGCAATAACCCTCACCATTATACGGCTGTTACATTCTTCCAGGATCAAAACGAATTATGCAGAATTTTACCAGCGACTGGAATCTGGCTCTTCCTGAATAATTCTTAGCTGCAGAAAAGAGTCTGATCTGTGACACTTAAATCTTGCAAATGAGTTTCCTTAGTTTTGGATGTGTATTTTAAATAATGTAATAGGATTTATTTCGGTTTTTGCTTGAGCTGTATTTTCATGATGGCTTTCAAGAATATACAAAAGAGGATACATAGTGTGTACAATGAAACAATCTAATTGAAAAGCGATTTTTTCACTTTTTCTAAAATTGTGGTAGTATATTCTGAAATAAATAATAATATAGTTTTTTAATCGAAATGAGAGGTATTGTATCTTATAAGTAAGTATTGGTATCATATGTTCATTTTTGATTGTTCTATCAAATATATTATAATAATTAAGCAAACATTTTAAAAACACGAATATGTTTTCAACCATCACAAATTTAATTTCATAAAGTTTATACAGGGTGTTTCAGGAGGAATGTGCAATACTTCTCAGGCTGATTCCTTACACCAAGAAGACAGAAAAGTTCCATGGGACCAACCCCAAAAACGCTTTGTTATTGAGATAACAATGACGGAAAATTGAGATTTTTCAAAATATATTAATTTTTTTGAGGCTCTAGTGAGGTTCTAAAATAAGCAATTCCTATGTAAATTAGCTGAGGAATTCAATGAAACCAGTTGCAAGTTTGTAACTTCAACGGTTATTGAGATAATTAGAAAAATATGCTAGAAAACGCCATTTTTCAACAATAAGGGTTATAACTGGATAAGGAATCATAAAATTGTATTCTTCATTAATGGAAGTTGAAGAGATTCGGATTCTAAAGAAAAAGTTTAATGGTGGCGATTGTGTAGATCTTACCCAAATCTCAGAAATGGCGATCAAAAATCGCAAAATTGATAAAACATAGCACAAGGGATGAATTTGTGTTTAGTGGTGATTTTGCGATTTTTGATCGCCATTTCTGAGATATGGGTAAGATCTACACAATCGCCAACATTAAACTTTTTCTTTAGAATCCGACTCTCTTCAACTTCCATTAATGAAGAATACAATTTTATGATTCCTTATCCAGTTATAACCCTTATTGTTGAAGAATGGCGTTTTCTAGCATATTTTTCTAATTATCTCAATAACCGTTGAAGTTACAAACTTGGAACTGGTTTCATTGAATTCCTCAGCTAATTTTACATAGAAATTGCTTATTTTAGAACCTCACTAATGCCTCTAAAAAATAAGAAAAATTAATATATTTTGAAAAATCTCAATTTTCCGCCATTGTTATCTCGGTAACAAAGCGTTTTTGTGGTTTGGTCCCATGGAACTTTTTTGTCTACGTGGTGTAAGGAATCAGCCTGAGAAGTCCGCCTGAGAAGCGGTTTGTCCCAGTGGTAGAGAGCGTCTAATCGGTGAGATTAGATAAGCGACGTGCCTCTATCACCACTGTTGTAACGGTGATCGGCTCCTCTGAATTCAATTCATGAGCCTCAAAAATCGCTTCCCGGTGGTTCGGAACCCACCTAAAGCAGTAGGTCCATTCATCTCTCATCATCATCCTTCCCATTACCCACGCACAGGCCCAAGAGCCCATGTGGGCATCACCCTCAAAAAAAAAAAAAAAAAAAAGTATTGCACATTCCTCCTGAAACACCCTGTATATTATTTTTACATACAAAGTTTGTGACTGTTGACTTTTTTGTGTTTTCATTGTGAATATGTATCACTACATCTCACTAGACACTTTGTCAGAAGTTAATTAACATTTAATGCTACGAAATATTTTATATCAGCTAGGGTATCTTCTTGAAAGGACCTTGGACCCGTGGGTTACACAGATTCATTGTGAACTCTAGCCTCCACATGTTTGACACATACTTGTTTGTTGACTGATTCACACTTAAGAGAGAACTCACATAGAATCCAGACTTGGAAAATGGTAGGAGTTTGCACGATGAGAGCTTAATGCACCAAGACTTTTGGGTGGGCTCTGCCAATACACCAGAGGTTTCTTGGATAAATGTTTTATGTGTCCTTTGTATCAAGTTCTAGAAAATACTCAAGTTATATTCATTCAATACTTCTTTTCTTCTAGGGCTACTGTATTTTTTTGAAACTTTAAAAATGATTAAAATCAGAGTAACCTTTAAAAATATTTTTTATTTCACACACAACATGTTTCGGCTAATTTGCCATTTTCAAGTGCAAATAATAACAGTGAATCTGTTGTTTGTGAAACATGTTGTGTGTGAAATTAAAAAAATATTTTTAAAGCGTACTCTATATTCATTTATTTTGTAATCGTAATGCAATTGATAGGTAATATTCTCATAATAGGACTGTTGATATACTACTGATATCACTATTCCTAAAAGTGAATTCAGCTCACTATTTATGATTTCAATTATCATAAAAATCATTCATGATAGGACAAAATTAGTTATGATTTCGATACTATAAAAATATGATCGGAGCATACAAAATGTAATTTTCAGACATGAATAATCAGAGTGACATGAGTACAGAGTGATTGTTTAAAAAGATAGATATAAGAATTCTAGAATATGGAAAGTTTCTCAAACTAGGAAAAAGCATACAGCTTTATAACAATGTATAAAAAAAAGATAATAATTTATATAAATAATGTATATAATCAGATTTGCATAGTTTCAACCCAATTGAAGATTCCTAATTAGTCAGACAAAATTGAAATAATAATAATAATAATAATCAATTGATAGATTGATTGATATCACCTCATGTCTTGAAATTCTGCAGCATAAAACACTGGGCAGGAATTTGTCAAATATATAGCTCAGTAAAATGTTTATTAATGCATTGCGGGTTGCATACTCTTTCCATGAAAAATGAACAAAAACGTCTTCAGCCACGCCCCCTGAGACAGTTACTTATATTCAACAGGTGGCTGACTTTCAGATTCTTGTCTGCTATTGGTTGAGCAATATGCCACGCCCCCATAAGCAGTGGATCTTGAGCATTTTCAATAGGAAATGTGAGAATGCATTGCGGGTTGCCTACTCTTTCCAGGAAAAATGAACAAATGCGTCTTTAGCCACGCTCCCTGGTATAGTTACTCACATTCAACAGGTGGCCGACTTTCAGATTCTTGTCAACGATTGGTTTAGAAATAGGCCACGCCCACACAAGCAGTGGATCCAGAGTATTTTCACTAAGAAATGTAAAAAAAATGCATTGCGGGTTGCATACTCTTCCCATGAACAATGGACAAAAACGTCTTTAGCTACGCCCAATGAGATAGTTACTCACATTCAACAGGAAAAGTATGTTTTTTAATTCATTGACATGTACTACATAATTATACTACATATTTATACTTGTAAGTATATTTTTCAAGAAAATATCGGAATATATTTGAGAGAATCGATAAAACAAACAGGAGGCATGTTGCTACGGTAGAAATAGAACACTGCAGGAGGTGTAAAATTTAAATTTAAATTGGAGATTCCTTCTTTTTTACAAAAAAAGGTACTTTGTTTTTTTCATTTTTATCAATAATTTTTTTATTCCACATATTACTTTTTCAAGTGATATAACTTGTTTAAAATACATTGAAGTGTGAAGTAATTTTGAAATGAGTGCGAAGTTTTCAATAATGATGTGCTGACAATAGATTTCAACCTTAAAATGCTTCTCCTGTAAATTTTTGTTTTTGCATGTGCCATTTCTCCTTCTTCCGATGGCTCTCCATACGAGACTAAAAATGGCGTGTTGGTAAAGGAAGAAGAAGGAGGAGGTGGATGAGGTAGATGAGAAAGAGGAGGAGGGGGAGGGGGAGAAGCAGGAGGTGGATGAGACATGAGAAAGAGGAGAAGAAGGTGGTGGAGGAGGATGAGAAGGAGGAACAGAAGAAGGAGAATGAGGATGAGGAGGACGTTTTTATAGCAGAGGGACAAATTGGTTTCAATTAACAGTACTCGTTAAAACTAATTACTCCCTGATGTCGAGCACTGGCTGGTCCGTGGGGAAATCTTGCCTAATGACTGCCAGTACTGACGTTAGCTGGGAAATTCCCTTTTCCCTTCTTACCTCACATCGCAGAACATTCCATATCTGGAAGTGGGTGGATACTGAAATCTGAGTACAATATTTCTTATTGATATTAAATGATGATTGGTCTACACAGAATAGTTTTTATCTGAGGGTAATGCCCACATGAGCTCTGAGGCTTGTGCTTGAGTATTATTTTATTTATTTACCTAATATGAAGGCAAAGTTAGGGTCCTCTCTTATGAGAGTACGGTTATGATCCTATGTGAGTAAGGTTAATGTGACGTAGTGACAAGGATAATGTAAGTAGTGATGATGACAGATGACAACTTCTTAGGCAGTCGGGACCCACCAGTAAGAATGAAATAGAAATAAATTCACTCAGGGACCGAGAGTACAAGGTCTCGTTTAGAAGACGGAAGTTAAAACATATTTGGTCGAAAAATCTGTTCTGTCAACTGGGATCGAACTATGAACCTTTGAACTAAAATTTGCGTGACAATCGCGCGGTACTAGAGTGTCACATTGACCGATAATGTCAAATTTCAGCAAAGAGTAAAGAATATTTTGGTTATGATAAATTGAAAGAATTACGTGGTTTCCATTTCATAGACATCATAACAGACACTTCACAGAAGTTCAATAATACTTAAAAAATAGAAAGTTTAAGAGTGTGATATACCTTTACTTTCAATAAAGGCCTACGTTTGTTGTTTAAATTTTTTTTCTCTGTTATAAATTAAGCTCCTTTCTGTCTTTTTGAATTAATATATTTTTGGTGAATAACTTTGATTATATTTTAGAAAAATCCTAGCATTAAGTTTAGTAAATGAATGCTTATCGTACTAGAAATCCATAATTATCTCAATATTCAAGAGTAAGGTGAGAAATAAAACAAAATATTTCGAAAAATACGTACTTATATTGTATTAAATAATTTTAAAAAGGCACTATGTAGAACAATAAAAACTATGATAAGTATATTGGTATCGGTGTTACTGTTTTGATGTAATATCATATCGATTGTAGTATTTATAAATAATTTGAAACTGTACATTTATTACCTTGTAGATTAAAAACCTGTTTAGAAAATAAAACTTTTTCCAAAAAACTTTCTAGCAATGACTAAAAGTACAATGATAGAGATATATATCTATGGAAAACTATAACAACACTAGACAAATATGTTTTCAGAGATAATCTACAAAAATCCATTTTAAAACGAGTCGATTAAAAATTAGACAGAAATTGACTAAACTGAATGAATAGACTGAAACAAAGAAAAATAAATATTTATAAAATTGTGACTTCTTAGATACATCCAATGATAAAATGTTTACTACTGTATATACACAGTAAAATAAGTGTTTAAAATTGGGGTATTTCAAAGTTTTCATGTATATTTTGGGAAAATAGTAAACTCTTTAAAACGTATACATGACATGAATGGGGGTTTTTCAAGCAGTATGACAGAAAGCCAAAGCATAATTTACAATCTTGTATGCTGAACTTTCTATTGTACGTATAACATTTATAGCATATTGATAATAAACGCTACACTATTCTTATAGGTGCTAAAATAATTTACAGAGAATCTACACTAACATCTTTCATACAAAGTTGATTAAGAATATGTTCCTGGCTGACACGGAAAGTTTAATATATATAAAAGATAAAATTTCAAATTTGATACGATAACTTCTAAACTGAATATCAACCAATGTTAACAACGTGAAATGGATATGAACAATGCGAACCTAATCATGCAGAATACCTGATTAAATAACAACCGTCTCCCTAAATTTCCTGAATATCCTTACGAAAATTAATAATAAAAATATATAATTTGTTTCATATACAAAACTTAAAAACTTTAACCAATGTTTTACAAAAATAAGCAGAGATTTAAACTGGAATCAGCCATTTTTTACAATTTTGGCTTTAAATTTGACACAATTTTACACAAACATTGAGAATGAAATACGGTACATGCGATCCATTACAAATACACTGATATGGAGATTTTATTCATAACGCTGATCAATTAATTATCAACTGGCCCTGAAGATGAGAACAGATATGGATTGAAACATTAGTATCTTTCAATTTGGCATTCAACTGTGATTCAATCAATATTTTGGCGAGTCATGCTGTAGAAAAGAAGACTTATTTTCTACAAGACTTTTTAAGACAAATAAGACTTATTTTCTTATTGTCTACTCAACAATTCTATGCATACACACTTCAACACAGTTCCTTAAAAATTCATTTTACATCATTTTAGGAGTGTACCATATTTATTGAGTCTGGTACATCCACTTGAGAGCATAAACTTGTCACAAATCCTAAAAATAGTAGCATTCTATCTGAAATCTTAGTAGCAAGATCAAAAACTTGACCTTAAGCCACCTCTTCAAAACTTCACCTCTGTTATGCAGCAGAGCACCAGAAATCGCTCGATAAAAGTACCAATACAAATGCATAAACTTTCACAAATTAATGTTGAAATCCATGGAGATCTAGGTAACAAAAACGAGAATTTTTAGTAGTACACCAGAAATCATTCGATTGAACTATTATTACATGAGCATAGCTTTTCACAATGTTTGAAATGCAAGGACATCTTAATAGCAAGATTAATCTAGCAGATCATCAATCATAACATACAAACGCTTAACCCTTCAAAATTTCAGAAATCCTTGGAGATCTCATTACTAATATCAAAACATGGGGATCTCAATACCAAGATCATATACCATGAAGATATTACAACCATTTCTAGAAGATTAACAGGAATAACTAGGAATCACTCGATAAAGTACCATCACAATAAATGAATTTGAATATTATCTGGGATAGAATGTCCCAGAGTGGAAGTTGAGTATGAGTAGGATTACTTGTACAAATGAATTGCATGCAGTTCATGTTACCCAATGCTAACTATTAACAATTGTATGCAAGACTATTTCTTATGACTGTTGAGGTTCTGGGGAGGCAGGCTGTTCAACTGAGTCCTCGCCTGTTGCAGTGGTCGGGGGAACAGTTTCCAGGTGTGACAGTGTCCTCACAGCTTCTGACTTTTTGTGCACGGGAAGGCTCTGAAACATTTCTACAAGCGCGTCCATCGTCACATCGGGAGATACCTGCAAGGCAAGCATAGAGTTGAATAATTTTTCAAATCAGATCAATCATATATATGTAATAAGCCACACGAATGCATAAGAAATCTCAATAATCAAGAAGTACCTAGAATGTACACAGCTTTTGGGCAGAGATCAATAGGATATTTAGGGCCAACATTGTTCAATAGAATACCAATAGACATCAGAGAAGAGGAAAATTTTAGTCGATTCAGAAGAAAAATTAAAAACTGGATATTTAATACTGGAATTTATGGTAGTGAGGAACTAATAGTGAATAGGATTTAGGTGTAAGTTGTTTTTAATTTTAATTAGAAATTGGATAATTAATATAGTGAATAGAATTTAGACGTAAGTTAGCAGGTGATGGTTAGGGGAATAGTTTAGATTGGATATAGTTTTAGGATATATTTTGTACTGACCAAATTTTGTTTCAATTCGACAACCTCAACACATATTGAATAGTATAGTGGGGTATCATTTTTGAAAATAAAATTGTACTGTAGAAAGTTAATATTGAAAATATTTAGTGTTTTGAATTTATAAATGAACTCCTCTGGATGTGTCGTCCAACATCCAGAGAAATTATTATTATTATTGTAGTATGATTATTTATTATAACATAGTTGAAGTAAAAATGTTAGGCAGTTTCGTTTGTATATAATCTACTAACAGCAGGTGTAAAGAATCTATTGTCGCTTTTGATTTTAAAAACATAATCTAAGCAATGACAACTCTAATTGACCACATCAGCTGTTATATATTTCGCTGCCTAATATTTTCGCAGCAGCTATACTTCATACATGCATTCAACAAAGTATGAGTAACCTGTAACTTGATTTTTGCAAATCGTAAACAAGATATTCATAAATAAAATGAAAAAATCTAAATACCCTTTTTTAAAACTTCAGAAGTATTATTTTTCACAGACATGTTTCGAGCTTAAGCCCGTTTTCAAGTTTAGTAATAATACTTCTTAAGTTCTAAAAAAGGGTATTTGATTTTTTAATTTTATTTATAAATTATTTTAAATAGCCCTATGTTTAAAGTTTTTATTTACAAGATATTCAACTATATGAGAATTGCATACGATAGAAAATTATATAAATTATCAGAATATACATTAAAATGAGTCAAGAACTGGAAGTTTGAGTTCAAGAAATTGTGATTGCGAATCATCTACATGTAACGGCAAAGTTTTAGCGTAGTAATAACTCCAACTCCACTGGCAGTTCACAAACGAAAATGGCCAGGTGTACTTTCTTTCATTTGCTATGTGGAAAGCACCATTCACAGTACGGCTATTATAAATAATCATAATCATAATCATAATCATAATCATAATTATAATCATCATCATCATCATCATCATCATCATCATCATCATCATCATCTTTATTCAGTGATTTACATGAAAGAGTACAACTATAAAAGCAGTTCCTCTTACAATTTATACACACAAAGAAAAAGCAGGATATGTCATAGAATCAACATTACAGAAACACAAATTCTCATACCAAAAGCAATTTATAATAAAATATCGTTGATAATCTGCCTTCTAGGTGAAAACAAGAAATACTGATTATAGTAATAAACACTCTAAAATCACTTGATTCTTACCTGCAATGCGGTTTTGATCTTTTCTATGATGGCATCTCGCTGGATGCATTTCAGGTTATTCGAAATCATGGAATTGACTCCACCGGTCTTCTGTTCGGATAACCATTCAACGACAGCCTCATTGTCCTCCCATAGGTATGCCTGTTGATCAAATAAAAATATTAATTTCTCGCAACAATTAAATCAAATCTCACAAGTTATGTCAATCGCTGATTGGATAATAATCCTCTTACAAGTTATGTCATTCGCTGATTGGATAATAATCCTCTTACAAGCAACGTCAATCACGAACTGGATAATAATCCAGTAATATTATAATCTAATTGGATAATTATCCTATTCCGCAAAGGATTTGAATAATAGCAAGAACTATTGTTCATATAGTTTCAATTGTTCATGATATATTTCGCACACACTGAGAAGACATTCCGTTACAATGTAGAGTGTATTGTGACGGCGTATCTACTCAACTTTCTACTAACTATCAACGAAACTATTTCAAGTTGACAAAATTCGAACGTAAATCTGAAAGTCTGACACTGGATGTAAATGTAAATTAGTATATGATAAATATGATGTTCTATATTTGAGGCTGATAAGATATTCTATTCTATTTCAAAGGATGAATATTTTGAATCTAACAGATTGATTTCTATTGTAAGTCTTGTAAATTTATGACATAAGACTGAAATCTCTTGACATTCAACTTCATGATGAAAACATTTTTCAACTTTTTTCCCTGAGATGAATAAGATGTAATCATGGTACTAAATCTCTAAATCTACCGAATCTCTTACTTAACATTCAACTTCATGTTGAAAACATTTTTCAACTTTTCGCCCCGGTATCAGTAAGATGTAGCCCCATAAGTAGCGGGGCTACATCTTACTTAAAAATTAAGATTTTTAAATCTACTATAATATATCTTGGTACTTGACATTCAACTTCATGATGAAAACATTTCTCAACTTTTTGCCCCGATATGAATGAGATGAAGTTCTGTTACTAAATTTCTATATCTTTTGGTAATTGACATTCAACTTTATGTTGGAAGCATTTTCAACTTTTTCCCTTCATTTGAATGAGATGAAGTCCTGGATTGTTTGAAGAAAAGCATCAACTTGATCTTGGAGTACATACTACATAGATTTAAATAGAATACTTACGACAGTTGTTCCCTTGTCCTCGACGAACCATCTTCTGAGCATAGCTTCGGCTTGTCCATCGCTGAGACTGGGGTGCGCCTTCACCAGATCTCGTTTCACGCTGTTTTCAAGCAGCAACCTCCTCAGCCTCCAGTGCAGGAATGATCTGCACTTTCTCCATGGCACAATTTCCTAAAACCATTAAAACATTTATAGTTTGCTGCTTATCTTTGTTCAAGTTGATTATGTCACTGCATGCAGTATTTATTATGTTACACAGTAGTGTAAAATGTTACCAGCGTAAACTTTTTTAGAGTTTTAGGTGACTGGCTAAATGTGGAAGCTACCGAAGATTTTTTGCAATAAGAGATATTATCAGAAATCATGTGGAATTTCAATCTTAATTATTTATAATCTAATCTATTGTATGTCATTTGAATTATGCGTACTTGTAAATTTGGACAAGAAATATTATTGTATTATTTAAAAATGTGATCTACAACATAAGTTGTATTTTCACCCTCACACACAGACAAATAGCCTTGTGGGGATATTCCAGGAATCTATGGTCTTGTATCTAATAACTTCAATGTGTACTTTTGGATGGAAAAAAGAATATTTACGTTCGAATCTGAATCATGTTTTGAAATATTCAATTATGGCGACGCTTATTGCTGTTTGTTCAGGGGTTTTTTCTGATGGTGATGCCCGCATGTGGTTCAAGCATGTACGTGGGTAATGAGAAGGGTAATGATGAGAGATGACGACTGCTTTTGAGGCAATCGGGACCGATACCGGCAGACCGAGGTCTGAATTGACATCTCGGTGATGGTCCTCTTGCTTTGTGGCCGTCACCTCTGAAAAATTCACCATGGTCATTTGATCTTTTTCTTAACCTTCTTCATCTGTCAGTAAAGTATGATAACTTCTATCTTAGGGGTTTCCTCTGTTCTTCCTTCCTTCCATGAAATGATAAGGTAATAATATATACCTAAAAAAAATCTCTTCCGAAAGACGGGATTGGCTATTAGCGGAAACTATTATTGGTGACTTCAACTGGGATCGAACCCCAGGAGCCGTATCAGATTCAGAATTTGCTGAATAGACCAACGCTTTATCGCGCTCGGCTACAGCCACTGGCAGTTTTTCAAGGTTTTACTGCAAATGAAAATGATTGATTCTTGATAGAATTTTACGAATATTGTACTTAATATTTTTGATTCGTCACAGTGTCGATTCGACTGAACCGATGAGCACTCACATGGATGGCTCCCTTCTCGTGCATGCGTTCAGGTGTGTCGTGCAGGTCGGCGAAGTGTACAGCCACCTGGTGGTACATGGGCAGCAGACTCTTCTCGCGCTCGGCGATCTTCTGTTCGATAGCTGCCTTCTCCTCCTCACGCAGCTCACTGGCCTGCAGCTCACTCTTCAGCTTGCGCACCACTGGGTCCACACGCTGCATCACCTTCAGCTGGTCCTTCGGCCTGAACTTGATTTCGACGATACCCTCAGCTTCAAGAACTCCTCCCCTGCCGAATCAAACATATTCGTATTATTCAGTTCACAAATGTTACAAGATAATAAAATATAGGTCATGAGAGCATAAACCTTACATTGATTAAATTAATTGGTAAAAGAATGTAGTGTATGGCACATATTTTGATTTGTTTTTTTGTACAAGAGAAATTTAAATCTCATAGAACTAGTAGGCAATATACAAACAGATGTGGCATGCTTAGAGCTTAGGAGTGAGGAACTGGTGGAGGCAAGCACGTTAGAGGGATGAATGTAGGCGAATTATCGAGCAGGCCAAGGTCCACACAGGGCTGTAGCGCTTCGTAAGAACTAGTAGGCTAGAACGATTGATATTTATTTATTTTTATTGCATCCACTCAACACCTGATAAGGGAAGTATAAGGATTTGTCAATTTGGAATTAAAATTTGATATTCATCAAAATATTTAGCAAACGATTTTCTTACACTTGCAGCAGATTGCTCAAAAATGTACTAGTGTTTTTTTTGTATCGGTTCATTATCAGTGTTGAGAGACTATGTTCTGTATGGTAAGTGAATTTGAGAACTATGACGTACCTTGATTCTGGATCGGCATACATTTCCATGTAGCGAGAGTTGATGGTTGGGTCGACCACAGCCCAGGCTCCTCCACGAAGTTCTCCGTTGGGTGGAATATAGACAAGAACTGGCTGCTCGTATTCACGCAGGGCATCCACAATGTAAGAACCGAACTTCAGGATCTGTTCGTACATGTCTGAAAACAAAATCAATTATAATCATAGTCAACAGATAACTCAAATTGATTTCTGCGAGAGTCATAATAATTTTCAAGTGTAGGCAAAAAGTGTGTGTTGGCGCAGTTGTCTGGGGCGTCACAACCTTCAGTCAGCTAGCACCGCCTGGTTATGGGTTCGAGTCCCAGAAGGCATGAATGTTTTTCTCCTTATCGGACTCAATATCTGTTACCTACGAACTAGATAAAATGCTTATAAGGGAATAATCATCATCATCATCATCATCCGCAGAAAGGTATACAAACAAAACCAGAGGATGATTTAATGATAGTTCTGTTTCAAATAACTAATTTAATAACATGTGTTCAATGTTGTGTACCAAATAAATATTCAAGAGTGCGCGATAGCAGTCGTCTAACTGCCGAACAGCTGAACAATTATTTATTTATTGGTACATATATGAGTACTACAGGCATAGTCCAAATGCATGCACTCATTATTTTCTATAAGATCAATGCAATTTTTATCAAAAACCTGTGATGTTTTTGTTATCTCTTGGAGCAAAAAAGACATCATAATATACAATAAATTAATATTCATATTATCATGGATTGGAGGTAGAAAAAATGTTTGAGAAGGAAATACAGTAGAACTCATTCGAAAGTATATGAAGACGACATATCGAAATAGGTATGTGAGTGATGTACATTTAACAGAGAATAAGTGTTAAATGAATTCCATAAATTCCGAAATACCTTTCATTCCTCCAGAGAATCCTCTCCAGTTGGCGAAAATGATGAGAGGCAGGTCTTCTTGTGCGAAATCTTTGATGGCTTGTGCGGTCTTGTAGGCAGAGTCGGGGAACCAAACTTGACCGGCTTGTTGTACGTTCTGAAATCAATTGGAATAAAATAAAAATGCTATTCAATATAGAAAATATACGAGGATTTTTACACTTTATTCATCAAACAGATGCAGTCTTACTTGACTGTGGCGAAGACCTGAAAAACTGAAACTGAAAGTGAACTGAAACTACGACATTTATGTAGTAGTTTGTAAATATTGAGTTCAGATATTGAGCACGAGAGCACGTTAACCAGTTGTTAGACACAAAACATTTCAGAGTTATCTGACATATTTTTTTAATTAATATGAATTTAACTTTACAAACAGCTATGAATAGCTTCAAAAATGAATCAAAATCCATGCTTACCATTCGTCAGACACGAATTAGTTCAGAGTTATACAACAAAATTAATAAAAAAATCATAAATAAATCCAACTTTGGAAAGAAATCTAAGTTTAGAAGAAGCATTCTAAGCTTATCAGTTGTCAAATCAGTTCAGCGTCAACACAAGAGCTCAGAATTAGCTTTAACAGCAAGAGCTTAGGATTAGTTTGGTAATAATTTTTCGCCAGAGAGCGCTAGCAAAAAGTACCCTGAATGCAATACATACAAATAAACATTGCATTTTCGTCTGCGTTTGCTTCTCTAAAATCACTCTCGTTCAAAGTGAACGAGAAGAGTTATTTCAGCCAGTTCCCACTCAATTACTTAATTATTTCAGTTTGTACGCTGAGCGCGGCGTACAGCGTAGTAGTTTGGGAAAGCACCCTTCAAGTGCTATGGGAGAAACCTCACCTTGGCTTCAGAGTCGATGTTGGCTGGATCGGCTGGCAGGACTAATTCGACTGTCCTTGTTTCGACGGCGATCACTCCGACCGGAATACCTCCGAGCCTTGCACGTCCGGCGACCACTGTCTGAGCCCATGGCTGCATGATCTCCTCCCAGGTACCAGTGTCAAAGAATCCCTTCTCCCATTCTCCTGCTTTGCCTTAAACACAAATATTTATCAATTTATTCATCTTTTTCATTCATTTATACATCATTGTATTACATCAATATTTGGGATTACTCCAATTTTATAGATAGTTCGTCAAAACTTGTATTATTCTACTAATATTATACAATTAAAAAAGAAAACATTGCCAAATAAGGATAAAGGTCTCACACGCTTTTTAAAATACTGATATGTCAATTAAAATTAGCTTGTGTTTGGGTAATGAGAAGGGTTATGATGAGAGATGACGACTGAAAAAGAAATGAGAAGAAGGTGCTTCTTACTTGGATGAGGTCTTCCGGCAAGCATCCATCTTGGATCGTAGGGGGTCTTGGTAGGCATGAACTCGATTTCTCTCTCAATTGGGTCAACAGGTGTGATTATGGGGATCGGAGACATTTTGTCCTGAAACAAATTACAAAACAATATTAGTGATGTCTGGTCTTTCAATCATTTAATAAATATCAGATTTATTTTTTCCCTCCTTATCTATATATATAAAAGAGAAATGCCACTGACTGACTGACTGATTCATTCATTCATCACCAGAACTAAAAATCCACTGAACCGAATGCGTTCAAATTTGGCAGGCATGTTCAGTTGGACGTTTAGACGCGCGCTGAGAACGGATTATAAAAACTTTTCAAGGATACGCTAAATATTTGAGTTTTTCTACAGATTTTCGGCGTTTTCTCAATTTTTTCGAGAACCAATCAGTAGAAAGTGTTGGTATTTGGTGGGCAGGTTCAGATAAGGTCTAGAAATGTTGTTAGAATATTTTTGAAATCCGTTCAAGATTACGCCAGTAAACAGGTTTTCGAAATTGTAGATGTATTGCGGGTTGCATATCTTCCGCCTTAATACGACCAGTCCTTACTGTAAATTCAATGGCTCAGCGAGATTATAGATGAACTAATTTAGAAGATATTGAATCAAGTTTCAAACAATGTCCGATATACTTCTCAAGGTTACGTTCAATATTAGCGTTTTACTATTTTTCGGAATTTTTCTTAGATTTTACGAGAACAAATCGACAGAAAATGTTGAAATTTGGTTAACAGGTCTAGATTAGGTCAATAAAGGCTGTGTTCAATAAATTTCGAACACCTTCTAAACGGAATTTGCAGGCGAGCGAAGCGAGCCTGTTTGTCTCAGCTGACACTGGCAGAGGTTTTGCAGGCGAGCGAAGCGAGCCTGTTTGACTCACCTACACTGCCGATATTGGCGGGGGTCCAGGGGGCGGAGCCCCCTGGCTAGGCGGAGAAGGCGAGCGAAGTGAGCCTGCCGGCTAGTCTTGTATATTTGTACTCAAATGAATAAATTTAAATATCAATTTAATACTGATATGCATTACATAGTGCAATTCGCGGAAGATGAGAAGACATGCCGTCACAATAAGCTTCACATTGTAACGGCGTGTCTTATCAGCTTTCTCGAGCTATAATAATATAATGTTAATGTATTTACTATCTGAATTCATGGATTTAGATCGAAACTGGTATCAAAATAATCGGAGATAACGCTCAAGCCTATCGATGATTAAGCATCTGAATGCATCAAAATAGTTTCCGTTCTCTTGATAAATCTGGTAAAAAACTCTGCTTTGTGCACAGGCAATCATTGCCCATGCAGGCCACTAAAATAAAATTTATTATACTGTACTCATTACGGTGCCTTCATTAATCATCCAGTGTCATCTCACCTAAGCTTATACACAATTCATAAATAATGAGTATTCTATATACTTTAGATTGTTATTTATAATAAT
The DNA here is from genome assembly GCA_017141385.1 of Sogatella furcifera. Taxonomy (NCBI): domain Eukaryota; kingdom Metazoa; phylum Arthropoda; class Insecta; order Hemiptera; family Delphacidae; genus Sogatella; species Sogatella furcifera. The sequence continues at coordinate 19,352,969 of CM029560.1, forward strand.
TGAAACTTTTCATTGTTAGAGGAGGATGTTTCATTTGCTTTTCTTTTACACTGTATGATTAAGTATATGAAAATATTTTGTAATTTGCATTTTTTGAAAAAAAAAAACATTCTGTCTGTCTGTTCGCTTCTTATCATTTATATTTGGTTCAAAAAACTTCATCATTACTCATTTTCATAAAGAGATTTAGCCTATAAAACTCAGAAAAAATTTAAATTCAATTCTCAATCTTAATCAAACAACATGATTTTATCTCAAATGATTGGTCATCAAACTCACCTTTGGTACATACGAGAGCCATTTCAGAACAGTGTAGATACCGTCCAAGTCACGTGGTTCAATTTTGTGGGTGACACCGTTATTGTGCATAATCTGAATACCTCCCAACTGGTTGTTCGATGCATATACCTTTCTTCCCAGCAGCTGAAAATTATGAATAAAAATGATTATAAAACATTTTCAAGCAAACTTATGATATAAATTATCATAGTATTATTATCACGGTGTCTTTGTTTTATTTATTTAATAATTTTGATTACATAAGTGTGATAGTATCCCTCTAACTGGAAGCTATTTAAGGGATATATTCAAGTTACATGTTGAATTATCATGTTAAATTACAAGTGATTGATTGTTTCATTAAATGTAATTTAATATATTGAATATACTCCTCAAATAGCTTTCTGCTAGAGGAATACTATCGCAAAAGACATTGCAATTCCTCACAATGAATTGCAACACACTCACCTTTAATTCTTGTGAATAATATCTGCTGAAACAATCTATGATTAGTAAAATATAATGATTATAAGACGATGAACTTGATTTGCTGGAAATCAAATGCTAAGAACATACCTTGTTCAAAGCGTTGAATCCTGTAAGAATAATGTTGGCGTTCTCAACTTGGATGACTCGCTGTCCAAGACGAATCAAGTAGGCTCCAATACCTGAAATATTAAGACAACATAACATAATTTGTTGGCAAATTACTGAAAACTATGATCATGGAAATCATTCATGTACGTTTTCATGAAATTAAACTTGATTCAAACAGATCAGTGACATATATATTGTATTAAAATTAACGAATAGATATTGATACTGTTTTGAAACATCCATCTCGAGCACCAAGATATCAATCATGATAAACATTATTAAATAATTTGGAAAAGTGAGTACAACACGCTTTTGTCCAAAACTGTTTCTCTTACAATTTATACAAACATTAATGAAAAGACAAGATATTGTCAAACCATATATCTATTACAGAACCGTGATCACCAAAGTTTTTCTTCAAGATCGCTTTTTCTCTGATCTCTATGTTTTCTAATAAATCAGTGGTTTGACACTTCTTCTCTTCTCTTTCATTCTCAAATCATATCTTTCCATTTAATATGAATAATTACCAAAATATCACCTTCACAACTTCTCAAAAAGTTATACAAACAGTCCAAAAGCAGGTTATATTATTGATACTGATTTAAAGTTTTAGTCGAGTCATTCTAGGGTTGGAGGTGGAACTAACTGCAACAAAGATGTTTTATGGTGAAAATGGTAGCTGACACCCTCCTATTTAACGTGTAAAAAATCCCACTCTCAACTCATGTCGGAAAGTTGTTTTTTTGGCCGCCATATCGGAAAATTTTGCTCATTTTTTTGTTTTCTTGGAATAACGTCAAAACGAAGCGTCGGACAAAAAAACGTACTTAACCTTTTTTTTAGTAAATAAAATTTGCAAGAGAATGGTGGTAGAATCATCTCTTTATCTTTACTAGAAACCGAGTTAGGATTTTTCAAAAAATAGGTTAATTTTCTAGAAAAACTGTAATTGACTATTTTCAGTTTTTGTTTGCTCAAATCTTATGACATATTCCTTTGAGTTGTTCAATTCGAAATCCCTCTGGGGATAATTTTGTCCTCTACAATTTGAGACCAAGTAGATCTTTCTTCCTTGTATAGTTTTTGAACTGGAGCAATTAAAAAATATCCTTGTATTAAAAAAAAAAACACTATTTTGGGGGGAAATGACCTCCAAAAAAATTTATACCGTGCTTGTATTGATATTTTCTCTGATAATAATGTTTTTCAGATCAATTTCTAGCAGATAAGCTACTCACCGACCTGAATTTAGGTTATGTTCAATATTAAGGACCCTTCAAGGATCTCAATCTAAGGATACCTCTAACTATTGTAAAAGTCATCGGATCTCAACAAACCATATTTCATTCTTTTCAGCTCATCAAGGCGGTCTGAATTCATATACCATATGTCAAATTTGGTCAGAATTGTGGAAAATAACTCCTGAGAGAATATTGACTTTTCCATCTATACAAAAAAATGTAGTTTTTTGCTTACATATAAGTATATCTTCAAAGTCCTTCGTGATAAAGAATTGTAATCAGTCTTGAATTGTAGGACACAATTTCATCTTTCATTTGCATATAATATTACTACAATTATCTGTTTAATAAGAGGAAAAAATATTAGTTCTTATGAGGTAAAGAATGGTCCATAATTCTACTCATTTCACTTTTCAATCATATTGTAATCGAACAAAGTGATTCAAAAGGTCAATGAGACAATCGAGCATGTAGAACTAATCTTTCTCTACAATTTGAGCCCAAGTACGAGACTTAATCTTGCTCCATTCTTGATTTAGAGGCTATTGATTGTCTGACAAATCATTAGAAAAATAGATGTATTGAATTTCACCATTTATTTAAGTTGATGTAACTATTGTGAATGCGTGATGTCATAAACCTTATTCATAGGAAATCGAAGAGTAATAATTTTGCTACATTTTTAATGTATTTTCATTTTTTTATCACGAAGGACTTTTAAGATATACTCATTTGTAAGCAAAAACCCACATTTTTTTGTATATGATGGAAAAGTCAATATTCTCTCAGGAGTTATTTTCCACAATTCTGACCAAATTTGACATATGGTATATGAATTCAGACCGCCTTGATGAGCTGAAAAGAATGAAATATGGTTTCTTGAGATCCGATGACTTTTACAATAGTTAGAGGTATCCTTAGATTGAGATCCTTGAAGGGTCCTTAATATTGAACATAACCTAAATTCAGGTCGGTGAGTAGCTTATCTGCTAGAAATTGATCTGAAAAACATTATTATCAGAGAAAATATCAATACAAGCACGGTATAAATTTTTTTGGAGGTCATTTCCCCCCAAAATAGTGTTTTTTTAAATACAAGGATATTTTTTAATTGCTCCAGTTCAAAAACTATACAAGGAAGAAAGATCTACTTGGTCTCAAATTGTAGAGGACAAAATTATCCCCAGAGGGATTTCGAATTGAACAACTCAAAGGAATATGTCAAAAGATTTGAGCGAACAAAAACTGAAAATAGTCAATTACAGTTTTTCTAGAAAATTAACCTATTTTTTGAAAAATCCTAACTCGGTTTCTAGTAAAGATAAAGAGATGATTCTACCACCATTCTCTTGCAAATTTTATTTACTAAAAAAAAGGTTAAGTACGTTTTTTTGTCCGACGCTTCGTTTTGACGTTATTCCAAGAAAACAAAAAAATGAGCAAAATTTTCCGATATGGCGGCCAAAAAAACAACTTTCCGACATGAGTTGGGAGTGGGATTTTTTACACGTTAAATAGGAGGGTGTCAGCTACCATTTCCACCATAAAACAACTTTGTTGCAATTACTTCCAGGTTGACCCCTGTTTTGAGCTAGAATGACTCGACTATTTCCGTATGAAAATTTTATGAAGAGTTTTAGCTGAGTTATGGGTTGAAAGAGATTGCAGAATGGAGTTTATGTGGAAATAAATGAACTTACCAATAGCACGACAAGAAACCATGGAGATTGTGACGACTTCCTTGTAAGCTTGAGATGTCTCTCCAGCAATCAAACCAGCGTTTCTCAAGTTTTCAACTCCCAGACCGTCTTCCTTTCCTAAAATACAAATACGGTATTTAGAAGATTAGTTTTGATCAGATACGTTTACTCTTATCACTTATCGATACGAAAGTGAAATAATAATCGTCGTTTTGGATTCAATGCTTGTGTTTTCACCCTATAAAATCATTGTTTGAAATGAATAGATAATTCATCAAGTGATCATCATTCTAATGATTTCTGATCATAAAAGTACCTTTTGAATAAGATTCATTCCATAGATATCACGTCATGATTGCTATGACATAAACATTCACAAATTATCATCTAATCAGCTCACTCATACAAGAATCTCCAATTCCTTTATCAACGGATCAACAGGAAATATACATTGCACTGAACGTAGAACAGAGACTAATGGCGTAAACCAATCTTACTTTAATCATCAAATGTATTCTAATTCTAAATTATTAAATATTGATAACTAAAGCTCATAACTATAGCAAATATAGCTTGAATAATATACTTAGTTGAGAAATATTATAAATAAAATTCTTTGATGTAACTAAGTTCTTGATTTTTGACTGAGAATGACATAATTTTGAATAACATAAATAAAATGAATCATCACAGCACCCTGTGTAATGTTTTCTTCCGCACATGCCTCTCAAAGAAGAAAAACGAGATTTCTTCAAATGAAAGCATTATGAAGAGTGCTGTGATTTTTCATTTCATTTATTATCATATATTAGTAGACCTAAACTGAAAGTGATTAGTAACAAGAAACTGATTAACAAGTAATCGTATTAGAAAATAGGAGAAAGAGATCATTTCTATTTACCAATAATATCAGTGATCTTGTAGCGAGATTCTCCTTCATCGTCGATGAGAATGGCCTTGACAGAGTTCATTGCGGAAATCTTGGTGTAATCTTCAGGTGTCAGGTACAGATACTTGAATCCCTGCAACAGAATCCAGTATTGAGAATATTGCTACCCATTCATTAATACAAATACGATGAATAATTTTAATATAAACTCAACTATCAATTCAGTGTTACTTGAACAGCGCAGGAACGCAGCTGATTTATAAATGTATGAAATTAATAAATAAACTGTCTTTTGATTTTGTAAAAAAACTAAATAATTGGATAATAGAAAACTATTTCTTCTCAATAACTCATTTTCATCTACTTTCAATATGTATATGTTTCTACAACAATATTTCTACGCATTTTTAGTATTATTATCTCATGCTCTATATAATTACCTCAGGCTTTATTCAACATATTGAACTGTACATGCAAGGATTGTAAGGGAAATTAACTGTTTTCTATTGAGAAGCTATTAATTATTTGTTGCAATGACATTCTTGCACATTATCCAGAGTTTGATAAGGTTGTTTCCAGAGAACTATGTATGTTTTCCAGCTTACCTTGTCGATATCGTCTGGGTCTTCCCAAGCGATCTTGAATAGTGCTTTGATCTCCTCAGCCAGACCGATTCTGGCTCCACTGTTGGCGGCGATGTACACACGTGGAATCTTCAACTTCCTGGCGTACTGCGAGGCCAGAAGGAACACCAGATCTTCCCTCGGTCCGAATGAACCAATCAGGTAGGTGATGTCGTTAGCGATCAGAATGAAGTCACGACCTTCTGGGTACTCGGGAGTGTTCAATGTCATTCTCCAAGCTACCATACCGACCTGAAGTGGAAAGGAAAAAATGTAAATTCAATATCTATACACAAAAAATACTGAATTAATATACTGTGTTATTGTTTGAAGCGAAGAACAACTTCATAATTTAGGTAAGTGAAAACAAAGGTTGTCAGATCCACAAAGTTCATTTAGTATACCATATCTTTGTTTTCACTTACCCAAATTATGAATAAGTTCCAGAACATCTCTGATAAAAGTGTAAATTTTATTAAAACTTTATACATTACTGATAACATTTTCATCACTTTAGCATTCAGACATCCCTTACTGATTGCTGCACATTATGTACCAGAAATTGTACTGTAATATATTCGAAATTGGCTCCAAATATGACTTGATGCTGGTATTAAAATTTGTAAATTTTAATGAAACGGATACGCATATTCTCAAGCAGACTATAATTATTTCTATGTTTTAGTTAATGAGATCGATTTTGATTGTTATAAATGTTTAATTGATTTCAAGGGATTGAGCGTGTTTCAAAGAATTAATAATATTGCAATTGTAGCATAATTACACAGGAAATATTGCATAATTTCAAACAAGATTTATAATTGAATCCACTGTATTTCTGCAATAATACTCTACTAAATATTCAAAAGACTGGTGGATGGCTAAAATAAACATAGATATCATTTATGAAAGCTGTACTTACATTATTTTCGCCGGGCAATCTCTTAATTTCAACAAGGTGATCATCCTCGACTACAAGTTCGACACAGTTCATCAGTTGCGAAGGCTTTTCAATATTTTCTGAAATGAATGAGAAATAATTGTTCCATCATTTCATTTATTACACAGACGAGAAGAATTATGAATTGAAATGAGAAGAATATCGTTGAAGAAAAATAATAGAGAACAACATTGTATTATTTCATGAATTTTCGAGGATTCCTCCTGTTTGAGATATTTACATGGTTGCTATATGAATTCATTAGCATCAGTTGTTTATTGAACTGATGAATCGCCAACTGTCCACTGGACATCGCTAACTACACTCAAGTCTCGGTTAATGAGACGTTTACATGCTTCCTATAAGAAGAATTTACATGGGTTCCTCCTGTATGAGATATTTACATGGGTTGCTATATGGAAAATTCACAAGCATATGTTTACTAAACCAGAACTGGATAGAGAGAATAAAGGCTACGGGAGTTCCCAGAGCATATTTTTCATTCAAGGTGACAATAAAAATTTTAACAAAATCTATACTATACATAAATATTCTATGCATGAGCCGAAGCCTGTAAGCAGGAAAGTGTTGCATAAATAAACCACACTTCACATAATATCTGTGAAACATATTCAACAAAATTTGTGAAAACTAAATTTCATAAATCAATAAACACGAGATGTCTTCATGTCTTTATGTCTTCATCGATTACAACATCCAATAAAATAATCCATAAAATTAAAGTTGATTAAAAGGAAAACGAACATGAAAGAATGAAATGATGAGTAAGGGTAAAATGTCGTAAATTATTTTGAATTACAGGAAGAAAGATGAAAGATGGAGATGAAAGATGGAGATGAAAGGGGAGAAGGAATAAAGGATAAGAACTATGAATAATAAACGAAGTCAAGTTTACTACACCTACCGTTTGGTCTTTCGTCAATGTATTCCTTCCACATTTTCTCTGTCATCTGACGGAACATGTCTGGGAAGTCATAGACATAGGTGGTGCCAATGTTCTGAGCCTGAAATCGTTTCTGCTGCAGATAGTCCTTGGTGACGTAAGGAGTTGATACGGGAAGACCGTGCATTGGTCCAACCTTGGGTCCATAGCTTTCAAGTTTGATCTGGAACAAAATACACAATTCAAAAACATGCGTTTTTTCTTATTTATACAGAAAAATAGAATATGTAGAGCACTGTATCACCATCAACTGAATACAGTATATTTTGCATTTTTACTAATATAACTATAATAATATGTTGTAGAATATAATATCAAAGATACTCACTCTATATAATATATAACTATAGTCTATAATGTACTCACATACATTATGCTATCAAATATACAGATATTAAACTTTATGATTTGGTTTTTTATATGGGAAATAAATTGTAAATTAAACAAATCACAATAATATTGTACTTGTTTTACTTTAATAACAGAGCATGTTGTAATTCAATATTTCTATTTTCATTCAAAATATTTTTTTATAGCTGACGCCATAAAGTTAGACAGTTTCGTCTGTCTCTTGTACGTGATGTAACCTACTAACAGCTGATGTAAAGCATCTAGAGTCTCTTTTTAATTTGAAAAGCATTGATACCATCAGCTGTTGGAGCGCAAAAGGAGCAGACGAAACTGCCTTAACTTTTCGACGTCAGCTATACCAGGCTATCGCTTATTCGCCTACAGTATCAACTTCTTCAACGAGCCACCCAGATCTATACTTACTTTGAGTGGGTTACCAGAAAATATGAACACTTGTTTATATATTTTAAAGCTAGGTATCGTTGTGATCTGATTGAATTCAATAATTCAATCTATTAAATAATTTCATTTGAACCTCTATATGTTGAATCAACAAGTGTAAGTAATAATTTTGGAACCTTATTTTGAATGAAGTATTTATCTATGATAGCTATACCCTATTCACGATAACTTTATACAAAATAAACAAACTCATGCTTGTGAGTGCGTGAAAGTATATGGTGCCTAACTTGGCCACGACAAATCATAACTAATACACGACGTGGCATAGACACGTCATAGCATTGTGTAAGTATGTGTCCGCAATTTTTTTTTGTCGTATCGTTGCAATGGTTTGTCATCGCAACAGTAGTCGCCCTGGATGGGGCTGTTTACCTCAATTTATTGTAAATGAGGTATATTATGCCTATGTACTTACAACGCCTGTTTTTGGATCGACGACTTCCTTGTAGAGACAAAGATCGAGGTAGTATCCACTATCATTGGCCAGACAGAGACGGATGTTGGAAGTTTTCGCATTTGGAGCCTGGCGAATGGTCATGCGCAGCTCAGCTTGCAACACACGCAGTTTCCACAGACGGGGTCCGTATCTCAGCACCATATTCGTCACACTCTCTTCAATCTGAAAAGCACAATACACAAAATTACTAAACAATTTCATCAAAACGACAACATATTTGAGACATTCTCTTCAATCTGAATAGCACAATGCACAAAATTACTAAACTATTCCATCAAAACGTCACTATATTTGAAACACTCTCTTTAATCTGGAAAGCACAATGTTCAAAGTTACTAAACTATTTCATCAAAACGTCAGCGTATTTGAGACACTCTCTTCAATCAAACCATTCTTCAATGAACTATTCATCGAAAACTGACACTGATTTCAATTTTTTGAAGATTCACCCCTAAATTACAATAAGATAAATGTGTCAGAACCTGGCGCGGATCCACGGGGGGAAGTGAAGGGGAATTTTCGCCCTCCCCCAAATCGGGGCTCATCTTTCACTAGATAGAATGCACTTTGGAAGAGTTACAAATTTTCGAGAACCTAATAATAATACTTATAACTTCTCAAAAGTATATTTTCAGGGTAATTTATCTTTCGGGGAAATCTTTCAATCCACCATATTTGATAGCAGTTTCTCTTCATGATGGTGGCACTAAATATGTAACTATAGAAATTGCTCAGTTGCTTAATTGTCATTATTGATGATACAGATCCAATCTCGAAAGCAACAAATATATTATGCATGAATAAAATATAGAAAAAATATACAACAAATTATGTAATTAATATTTGAATAATAATTATGAATAATTGACATAATATAAAACTATTCAAACTTTTTAAAAAATAATAATCATTAAAATAATAAAAATATAAATAAACATAATAATAAAAATTATTATTAAAATGATTAATTTGAGTGAACCGACCTTAGCCGGATCCATGATGACAGTTGGTACAAAGTTGAGGAAGATGTGGTTGCAGTCAGTGCGCTTGGCCTGAGGATGGCTGAAGGCCACCTCAAGTTCATCCATGGCTTCGAGCAGCACGCGTTCTCCTTCGTTCTGCAAATACTCGAATGAGGCCTCCTTGGTGATCAGATCCGAGTGACGGATGATCGACCGAATGAAAAACCTGAAGTCAGTGACCTCCTGTCCCTTAGCAACCTGTGAAGCACACATTTTATTTTTATAATTTCAGTTGAACACTGAGAGAAAAAAATATGGCCTGCTTAGGAGTGTAGAACTGGAAGAGACTGGCCAGTCAGAGAGATGACTTCGTAGCGCTTCGTAAGTAAGTTGCACACTGAGAAAGTATATGAATGATGAATAATGAATTTTTATTTTCATCATAAAAAACCAAGATAACAAATTTTCTATTTGAAAAAACTAGGAAAACAACTGGCTACTATACCTAGTAAATGTGGTCAGTGATCAGTAAAAATTATTGAGAATAAAGAAGCAAAGTGTGAGTCTAGTCTTTATATATTACAAAGTAGGAATACTGCATCGTAATAAAATTATACCAAAATAAAACAATAAATTATTAAACACTCAAGATATATACAGTAAATCATTGCTCTAGCGTAAAGCTCTATTATAAAAATATTAATTATATGCTAAGAAACATCAAATTCATTATTAACTCATATTAATTGGTGGCGATGTACAATGCTGATAGGCTTCAAGATCTGGATATTGTGACTTGAATGTAAATAATATTCTGTGTCTGACAATGTTTTATTTTTTATTGTATAGTACTAGTATTTCAAGAAAATGTGTCAAATTGCCTATCAAATGGGATTATACCTAAGTATTGATGTAATCAATAAATAAATGAATGAATAATGTCCACATTCACTGGGTATAGTGGCCAGTTAATTTCCTAGTTTTTCAAATACAAATATGTACAATATTATTTTTTCTTATGTGAAAACTTGTCAATTTTAGTTGAATTTTATTCCACAAACCTTAGCTTTGCCCAAGTACAAGTACATCTTTCTGTTGGCAGTGGGCAGCGCTTCCAAGTCATATGTTTTCATACGGTTCAACTCCAGTTGGAAGGCCATGCCGGGCTCCAAATGTCTGTAAATCCTGTCCTCCATGAAGTTGTCACAGTTACGGAAGGTGAACAGCTTCGGGAATTGGCGTCTGAAGAAAAACGAACAGGAAGATAAAACATATAATCATGCTCATCATTTTAATAGACTATGATAATCAATCTTTTTCAGAGATTCAAGACTTAGATCTTGACAAGATTTCTTAGTGAGGATCACAAAGGTGGGATTTTCATCAGGTTGATACCCACATGAGCTCTTAGACTTGTGCATGGGTAATAAAAGGGATGATGATAAGAGATGACTAATTTTTAGGTAAACGGGACCGACGACTTATCGTCTCCTCCGGAAGACGGATATTTTCAAGATTTTTAGAGAGAATCGCATTGGGGTAAATTATTGCAAAAATAGTGAAAATTATTCAACGATTCTAAAAGCTACTACTCTTTTTCATGTTTACTTACTCTTCCCTCTTCATCTATTCATTTTAATCTTATTCCCTTATTCATGTTTTGAAATAGTAAGAAAAGGTTTACAAAAAATTGTCCGAGAATTGTGAGTAGGGTAGTGTATATATTCATTGAAAGATGAACAAATTGAATAATTATTAGTTGAAAATATGTAATTATCATGATCTCATAAAATGAAATGTTTTTTTGGAATTTATCTGTCTGTCAGCCATTGATCAACTAGATGGTTACCAGTATATTTCATATTCTGATGCAAATGGTTAGCCAAACGCAGCAAATGATTTTCTATGCACAATAACATATCGGACATTTCCAAGTACACTGGAGCTTTTATGATTCAATGAAAGCGATTATCAGCTCCAATGTACTTGAAAACGTAATAATTGAATAAAAAGACAAGATATTGTCAAACGACAGATTCGAAGTCGAGATTTAGAAAATATCTGTTTTCTAGATTTAGAAAATATATCGACATTATATTTGAAAATATTTGGTATTTTCATATAATACGGATAACAACCACACTATCACATTCACAACTATTCAAAAAGTTGAGATATATTAGCCTACTATGCGAGGAGAAACGCATGTATAAAAGGGTATAAGAAATGATAGTAAGGTAGTAGTGGTGTAGAATGATAGTGGTAGTGGATGATAATGTAAAGGATTTTGAGATAAGATTCAATGAAACGCAATTAAGAGAAATTATAAAGAAAATTTAAATTTTCAATAATTTATAGAATGATAGTGGTAGCTGATAGTGAGATAAGAGTCCCAACCAACCTGTTCAGCGCGAGGAAAGTGATTCTTCTGATAGATCTCTGTTTCAATTCTTCACGGTTCTTGGCGCAGAAATCGCCGAACATGCGACTGAGCTTGGCATCCTCCAAATCGCCATTATCCTTTACAGCGATACAGAGGATGTGAATGGGCTCGATCTTGGTATTGTCATCCTGGCCGGCCGGCCTGCTATCACCCAGTGATAGAGACACATTGATCGATGTACTCATTCTCGATTCGCTGTTACCCTCGACTGCTTCGATGATCTTGGGCGAGACAGTGGCGGGCGAGGCGAATTCCTGTTCAAGTATTAATTATGATTAAATGATTTATTCATTTATTTACAGGAATGGAGAAAACAGGTTTCCCCTTATGTGTCTCTTTGAAACATTAAATGCTGACTACAATCAAAAACAGAAATTACATTTTGTAATTTACAAAATAGAATTAAATAATAAAGAAAACTTCAATGGAAATAAATAAAAATAAAACCAACTGAATCTAAACTGAACTTAGAACAAAAACCTACTTTTAAAATAGAACGTAATCAATTTAAAAGGAATTTGAATACACGGTACGATAAGATATCAACTAAAAGTATTATTGAATATTGGAACAAGAGGGGGGGGGGAATTAATAGGAAACCAATTGAGAAAACTGAATCTTAACTAACTTAACTTTAACCCAAGGTCAACTCTATACTTCAAACAGATCATTTTTCGATAAAAAGAGAAAGCAAAAATTATAATCAACTTGTCTGAATATGAAGATAATTTATATTTAATTCCATGTGAAATTATACCTCCAGAAGGTCGAGGATTTCGTCGGCGTAGGTCTCGAACTGAGCGAATGACTCGAAAGCTGCCATGCAACCGGTTCTCTGGTAGCTGTGGAGGATGACCGGACCTCCGGATCCGTCCACTGCGCTTTCCATGATGTCTCCTTCGGCTGCTGCGGCTGCCGCTGCGGCAGCTGCCAAATCATCCTTCACCTGAACAACAACACATTCGTTCAAACAATTTCTAGAATAGGTTTGATGACACAGAAACATGTCGTGCTAAAACAAGTACTAAAAGGGTACAGTGATTTTCAATTTTTATTTGCAATATGACGTTTGATATTAAAAGTAAGATCATCTTTTCATTCTATTATTGGATCGAAAGACTTTGGGTAGTACAGGAATTGTTTTTAGTTGGTGGAGAGGTTTCTGCTAACACTTCATTGAATAACTAAATCAATTATACATATAACCTAATGCCTTTTTGAAATTTCAATCATAAGATAAGATACAATCATATCTTTATGATTACATATATATGTGGTATATTTTAATGTCTCAGGAACCAGGCCTAAATGATTCTATTCATACTGTTTGTGAAATACAATAAAAATACAAAAAATGAATTATGTATACAAATATGAGGACAAGGGGTTGAAAAAGGCGTGCTCAGCAGCTGAAATATACCCTTGATGAAAATGTGAGATTTCAAGTGTTTTTCACCTACAGTCGGAATTAAATTTGTCTAACAATATTCTTACAGTTATTCAAAAGTGACTTCTGTGATGTGCAATATGATGGACAAGTGTACAATAACATACATTTTGAAAAAAGAAATGTGTAAATAGCAAATTCCTGAAGTTGGTTAAATTCAATATAAAATAATGATTATTTCATCTTAGATATATTGTGTAGGATTCACCTTCGTTCTGTTAGGATGGAATATATGTTTAGTAATATTTTTTAGTGTTATTATGTGTATCATTAATTTTATTATTAAATTTAAATTTTAAATTGACCTTCAAAATTCTGAATCACATTTTTGATTATTGAGTTTGAAAGTTTGTGTATTATGATATTTTATAAGAATATTATGAATATAACAGATTTTAAATAATAATTCATCGAAATTTAGGAAAAATACCTTTTGGACTCCATTGTCTTTTTTTTACCCATTATTGTAATTTCTCGAATAAATATATGGATGTATTTTTTATGAGGGTGAAGCCCACATGACCACATACGCTTGTGCGTGGGTAATGTGATGGACGATAGATGACGACTACTTTTTAGGTAGTGGGGACCGACGGCTTTCGTCTCCTCCGAAAGACGGGGTGGCCGTATTTATGTGATTGTGCTGTGATCAAAGAATTTTGCCCTGCTTGAGACTCGAACCTGAATCAACCTGATTATCAGATCGGCGTTTTATCACTCCTCCAACGAGCCACCCCTTTTTGATGGATATTTTCTATGTATTTTAGATATATTCATGTATATGTAATTTAGATATGTGTGAGATTTACCTTCTGTCTATTTGGATGCGAGGATGGCAGAAGGAATTGGAAGTGAACGACCGGCACTTCCCCAGACAGCTCGCAGTGCTGTACGCAGGTCAGATCGTACGAAATGTACACTCGTCGAACGTACACTTCCAGAGCGGCATTGCAAACATGTCGATTGGTGTGGTAGAAAAAGTCGTGTAGAATATCAAAGATCGATGTCTCGGACTGGATGAGTTTCTGGAGGTTCTCGGGATGGAAGTCATGTCCATACATGTCGACAGCCGAGAGGAAGATCGACTCCATCTGGTTGTGACGCAACTCGTAAGCTGGTTGGTGAGCGGCAATTAGCACCTATGCAGACAAAATATTATTTATTTTCACAAAATAAAACCGCTTGTAGAATAAAACTCAAATTGATAATATACGAGTTAAAATTATACTCAAATATCTGGAAAAAATACTTAAACATCTCAAAATAATACTGAAACTTCTCAAAATAATACTGAAGCGCCTAAAAATAATACTCAGACCACTCAAAATAATACTCAAACATTTAGAAATGATACTGAAACATCTCTAAATAATACTCAAACACCTCAAAATAATACTCAAACATCTCACAATAGTACTCGAACACCTCAAAATAATACCTAAAAAAGATACTCAAACATAGCAAAAAATACTCAAACATGAAAAATAATAATAAAACATGGTGAGCCAGTTGTTAGGCCTACTTGTAATGAAGTTGAATTTCCAAATTGATATTTCAAATACTAGATTGAATTAAAAATGGATTTGAAATCAATCATTGAACGTCGGCAAACATGATACATATTCATGTTCTGTATTTTTTTATCCTTGAATAATCCAAAGATTGTCATTGCCTATAAATTCTTTTCAATTGTAGATAAAATTAGTTGATCGAAATTCAATTCAATTAATAAGCCAAATCATACAAAGAAGAAGATGTCTCATGAGATAGGGACGTTGATGCAAATTTCGTTGTCCACTAAGATGGTTGCTTAAGTTAATTCTGTCCACTCAAAGTAGATGGGTTAGTGGTTCGCCATTCAAATACACGGTCGCTTACACTAAGTAGCGCGGAGTTCTCAAAGTATAATTAATCCTACTACTATATTCATTATAATCTCAATTCATTATACTCAAATTAATTATTCTACTCTATTAGAGTGGAAAAAAATGGATTTTGTTGATATTTACCTGTCTAGCGCGAAGAGCCACCCTGGAGTGCTCGCTGCGATTTAAAGAGGTCAGTTCATTCAAAGTAGCTGCCAGTTCATCGGTAAGACCTGGTTCATTGGCCCACAGGTGGTCAATCAGCATAGTCACAAGCATGTTCTTCTTAGCAACCTGTAGACAAATATTAGAATATTGATTTTCAGAAGAGTTTGAATTGTTTGAAAGATTGTAAAATATCATCTTTACAGAATGGAATTATTAGACAATTTACTTGGTCAAATCGAATCAAATTTCATTTTTTACAATATCAAAAACAATTGAGGGTCCTGCCAAACCCGTGGGTTTTTCGGCAGGTGCCCAATCACAAATAAAAACTGAATCATATTGAATTTTCCAGCTGATATATTACTGTACCATAAGAATTATTTGAAAGAATGCCAAACATTTGATGAGAATATCCAATCATTTCAAGAGTATATCTGGGTTAACAATATGCATGGAAGATCCAAATTATTGAAGATATGGAAAACTGAAAAATCATCTGAACGATATTTCAGATCCTTGAAAAGCACGAATAAACGCCCGAGAAAAATGCATGAGTAACAAACTGATGTTAATATTGCGATGAATTTCATAAAGCTGTCATCTGACAGCCAACTCTAAAGAAATAGCAGTTTCAATCTTGTATTTATGAAATTATTGTATAAATTTAAGGCTACGCATCACACTAAGCTCTGTTGCATGACGACATTCTACGTCTTGTATCAATAATGATACAAGTGCCTTCAATTAGATTGTTCCATTTCATTTCCTGTAGATCATCTTCAACGCGAATTAATGTAAATAATTTAAAGTGAAGCATGAGCACAACGATTTACAATAACAATAATAATAAAGAGTAGAGTATGATTAAAACTTATTCAGTTATTTGAAAACCCTCATTGGATCATTCGAAAACTTGAAACTTACCTGTCCGTGTGAGAAAATTGAGGCAGTGACGCTAGCCATGTCATCCTTGAACTTTTCACGCAGAGATGACACACATTTGTCGTAATGGCCTGGAATTTAAAACCAACAATATTAATTTTACTTAGATACAAGAAAATAGTACAAATCAGAAATGTATAAGGAGAATAAGACATTTCTACTTCCATTTCGACTTGTTTATCGAGAATAACTTCACGTTATTATTGAATAACATAAAATGATTTCATGTTGATAAAAAAGAAACATTTTATAGCTAAGAGAAATTATATTTTCTCTAAAATGGCTAATAATAAATGAAAAGACACTATCTTTTCTTTATTGCATGATATATATAACTATCACAATATCACCTTCACAACTATTCAACAAATTACTTTGTATAGTAAATACAAAATGGTATAGCCTATCGGGTTCCTAATAATTCAACTGCACTCTCAATATTTAACTGCCTGATTTCAAAATTTTACCCATATTCAATGCTGCAAAATAGTCATGTAATAGCTTGAACTTGATAACACTTTTACAGAACCTTGTTGGAATTGGCTTTCAACTTCGTAGTACTGTTTGAGGAGTTCATGAACGGCTGACTTCATGCGTCCACGGATTCCATTCCTGTATCTCTGCACTAGCTGCACAATTCCCTGAGTGGTCAGGAAGAAGTTATCTCTCTCAGCCCTCTTTTGCAGTGATGCAGCATGGCTGGAATTAAAATTAGGAAAAAAATTATAAATAGAGATATTCATTCCAATTAAAGTATTCATCCTTGAACAATACACAATAATCATTGAAGAATCACACAAGTTATTCAAGTGTTTCGCCTCAATGATGTCTGATATTTCCTAATAAAATATTTTTTTTATTTAGAAAGGTCCAATCCCTAGAATCAGTTGATGGATTTCTACAAGAGAGACACTCCTTATGACTTAAATCTAACATTGTCTAGAAGTAGCTAATCACTGCAATCCCAGAAAGTGGTTTGAGTGCTTTTTACAATTAGATTTCTACTAAAATTTAGTGATTCGACATCTAGTGATATCAGACTTTCCAAGTGATTACATATACTTGTTTATAATTTTCTTTACTTTCTTATTATTGGTTATATTCTGTTCTGATTCAAAATTAGAAACATATTGATCCTTTAAGAACGGGGAAGGGTGCTACTCATATAGATATAGTACTTTAAGGAATACTATGAATAATATTACCATTATATTGAAGTATGGAATTCTGTTTCGTTTGAATAAATATTGTTAAACCACTATTCTGCCATCAATTACAATATTATGAGGCATTACAAACTTACAACAATTATTATGGTAGAATGTACAGATTCAGAAAAAATACTAAAAAAGGAAGGTGATTTCGATTTCTATTCATTAACATACATTGATAGTAGACAAAAATGATACATTTAAGATTCAGAAGACTATGGAAAATGATAACGTACTATTCTTTATGATGTATCCAATGCACTATTCTATTCAATGTATTTAATGTGCCCAAAATACTATTCAGTGAATGAAAGTAACAAAATGACAAAACAAACCTGTCAATGACGCTAGCGATTTGCTGACTTGGGAATTGAGCGAGCACCGAAGTGATGTTTCTTTCATAAAGCGTCATCAGTTTACGAATTTTCTTCTCGACTGTGATGGGAATTCTGCCTGAGATCGAAGCGATAACTTCCTGCAGCTCGAGCAACGGAAGAGTTGGATCTCTCAAAGATGTCATGTACTTTTCGATCACCTCACGCAGTCTTACAAGATGGTAAGGGTCAGGCAAACAGTATCCTGTAAAGTTTTGCAATTAAATTAAATTAAATAAAACAAATTAAAAAATATTATGAAAAACTTTTAAAGATATATCCTTTGTTCGAGTTTCAACTATTCATCTCGAGTTTTGAGAGCCTCGCAGATCTCCTATGACTACACCATCAAGGCACGATGACATTGAGGGAAAATGCTTACTATACAACCTGCACTACTGTAGCCAAAATAGAAAAGCCTGTAACAATGCAGTTATAGTATCAATGTTTTGTTTGTAACATTTTTGATGAATTTTATACTCAATGTTCTAAACTAAATCAATAGACTTCTTAATGTCTGAGGATATTGTATTACAAATTTAAAAATTACACGACATTCCATTCGTTATATATCTTGCGTACAGACAGACAGATGGACACTCACAATCGCTGGAGGACATTGCCTCAATAAAGTAAGAATGTTCTTGGATGTAAGGTATTACAGTATGTTCAATTTCTCTTAATTTCTTATTATGTTTTGAATTCTGGAAGCATGAATAACTTCTAACCAAATAATCAATGGAAATTGATTGTATGCGATTAGATTTTGATGTATTTCACCATAATAAAATGAAAAGGACAGATATCGTTATGTCAATACCACAACGACATAAAAAATTAAAATTGAGATCAATCTATTTCTGTACTGTTTATCCATTCTTTTCCACTTGTATTTCAACATTGATATTTAACAAAATTTTCATTTCATAACAAATTACTGATGTTCACAATACCACTAACAACATGAAGAAGTTCTATACAGCAGTATTTTTCCAGGTATTAAAATGAACAATAATTTATTCGACAAATGACCAACACTTTACAATTTTAAATTGATTGGGCTATGCCTGTTCTTTGTTTCTCATCATTATTATGATTGTGTATTATAAATAAATGATATGATATAAATTGACATAATTAATCATTACAATGAATAAATAAATGATAACTTCACTTACCAGCAAGAATATTCTCGAGCATTGTTCTGTAGGTGTTGTGGGCGTGATTGATTTTCTCGCCAATGTGTGGCGTTGAAACATCCAAGTCTGGGAACTGTCCCTTGTAGTCGATGGCCTTCCTGACCAAACTGGGATCATCGAGCTCAAGATGACCAATGAGGGAGCCCTGATCCAGCACTGCACCTGGCCTCTTCGTGTAGAACAATGTGCCAGACTCATTGGCGGTCAGTGTCATGACCATCTTCATCACCTGTCGATAGAAAACAGAGTATATTATACATTGTGAATTATTTAATAAATTATCATGATTATTATCATTATATAACAAAATGGAAGTGTACATCAAGCTGCGTGTCAACGAATCAATTACCTTTCACTTTAAAACATTCATAAGGATACACACAACGTTATTAAGAGGTGTTCTGAGCCGTCACTTGGTTGAGAGGATCAACTTGCTAATCACACGTTACCTCCATCCTAGTTAATGATTTTAAAGGACAATTTAATATGTTTTAGGCTTTGCCTGTTGTACTCTTCCATGTATGATTACTCAATAAAGATGATGATGATGATGATGATGATACATGTTACAACTGAAGCAATCTCCAAGCTCCTACTTGAACTTTTGGGTATTGCTTCATTACGCTCGATTTGTATAATAAATTGTTATTAATTTATTCTGCTTTGCTATTTTCATATTGTCAATATATGTAATGTTTTTGAGGAATGAATAAAATGAATGAATCTAATATTGAAACATCTTGTATCGCATTCATTTCATCGTGTATAGAATTTGATGTTTATCGTATTTTCTTGATTGTATCAAATTGTGTGCTGAGCACGCAGCTTCAGATAAATAGATTGCTAATGAATCTATCACAGATTGAAGTAGATTCGACATTTGATTTTACTAGGTAACAGTTTCACTTGTGAACTAATACTTACGATATTTCAGTTAAATTTCAAAGATAATAAAAGAGCATTGTTGTGATTGTTAGTTCAAAAGTGAAATATTAGCTGGCAGTTTGTCATGGAAAGTAAAATAGATGACTAGTAGTATTGATTGTTTGTGTCAAGTTACATATGATTCACTCTTCATAATGATTGGTGATAATTAATCATAGATTAATAATAGATAGGATAATTTGGACAGATGATCATAGACAGAATGGGCCACAATTACTTTGAAAATGCATTTGCTTCACAAATTGTGATTTTACTGACTAGTAGTTTAACTTTTGAAGTATTACTTACGACATTTCAGTCAAATATCGTAAGTAATAATACAATATTGTCTTAATTGATAGTTCAAAAGTGAATTATTTGCTAGCAGTTTTTCATGAAAACTAAAATAGATGACTAGTAGTATTGATTGCTTGTGTGAAGTGAATATGACTCACTCTTAGAAGTGATTGATCATCATCAATGGTAATTATTGATAATCATTAATTGTAATGATTGGTTACCTCAATTTCAGCGTACGCCTGTCCTTTGTCAACATGTCCGCCATCCTCGATGAGAGTGTAGAGTAGTTTACCAGCTGATGGAGATCGCAGCAGGGTTGGATCGTTCTCCTTTTCAAAGACACAAGTCTGATTTCCAATGATAACTCTGTACCTGTCCACTTCTTCCCTCATGTAGGTTGTGAAACTGGCGTTATCAACTGACAGCAGAATACCTGAAACGGATTCCAATGAAACATACATTAGTAGGGGCAAGTAACATAGCATTGTTGTATACTGTATATAAATTCTTCACTTATTGTTTATGACAAAATATGCGTGAGGCTTTGGATGATGGTGGGGAGACCCTTACAAGCAGGTTCCACCTCATCAATGTGTACTTGGCCAGATACTGGTCACCCATCCAAGAGTAGTCCCAGTATTCGTAACTTGATGCCAAGATCACTAAACAAACATTTTGTATGTAAAATCCGTCTTTCAAAGAAATCATTATGACTCAAACGAACGATACGTGTTTCCAGTCAAGTCAACCTGATCAAGTGTTCCGACCTGGTTGGCGCAGTGGGCTAGGGCGTCACAACCTTCAGTCCGCTAGCACTGCCAGGTTTGGGTTGGAATCCCAGTGGCATGGCTATTTTTCATCTAATTAATCACCTTCGCACTCAATATCCATTAACCACGCACAAGCTAAAATGATTATGTGGCATCATCCGCAATAAAAACACGTAAATGAGTTGGATGAGCAGATAGTGGAGAGACTGATAGAATAGTCAAAATAACAAAAAAATTGAACAAGAAATGTAAATACCCGTACAAACAAGGAACCATATTCAGAGTTCCCTTTTTGTATTTCGCTACTAACAATGTCACTAGGTCTACTCTCGATCAACACTTGAGAATGCCTTTTAGGAGAGCGAAACATGCTGTGTTTAAATGAAAAATACTAAAAGAGTATTTTGCTTTTGATTTTTATCTATTCACAAATTCACATAAATAAGAAACCATTTATTCTTGAAATTGATTCCCAACAACGATCGCTAGTTTCGTTGTTGGGAATAAATATAATTTTTAATATTGTATTACCTACACTTCACGAGAAAGTCCTAGAGCGTGAGTGATGGATAAAATCTAAAATAGTTTAATAAATAATCTATAGTACTGATATTAGCAGCAATAAATTTCAAATAAGTTGAAACTCACCTCCATCTGAAAGTTTGTGAACTTCTATTTCCTTGAATGAACCGTTCATGACCAAGAAATAAGATGTTGGTCCTGATTTTGTAACAGAAACTTTGTATTTTAGATCATCATGGATGAGCTCAACATTGACATCATGCTCCACCATTGTTGTTCCCTGGATCTGTCCTCTGGAAAATACAAATATCAATTTATTATTTTCCATAATATTTCTAGAAAAATGTAATTCCAACATAGAGGACTGAGATATTATTATACTGCTGTGAGACATCCCGAAGTATTATTATACTGTTGGGACAATCATGCTGTGTTCATCCAATGTTTCTAAATACTTTGCTTTATTATTGTTGTAGAAAATATTTTATCAAGTTTGTGAGAATGAAAGGTTTGACGAAAAATTGTATTTATGACACATATAAATCATGTAATCTTGATCTTTCACGAGACCTTCAATGTACTGTTAATGTATTTATTAGTCAATAAAACATGTTTATTTATTATATTTATTTGAACAACTAATATGAAAGATATAAGCATAGTCAAGACTTTGTTTTTGACTTTATTTATTTATAACATTAAAATACAGTACAATGGAATTGGAACAAATAAAAAGTCCAAAACAGCTCTCCTTCGCAATTTTTTTCAGGTGATTTTGAAAATAAAGGTTATGTTCACATATAAAACTTAAATTACACACAAATTTTGACTTATAAAGAGTGAAAACTATGATCAATTTGTTTTAGGACTAAAAAAGAACAAAAAATATGACTAATATCATTTAGAATAATATCAATTTTCACTTTTATAAACTTTGTTCATGTTAAAGACAAGCGACGTTGACTCACAATAAAAGACTTTGTTTTGTCTAATCTGTGATATAAGGTATGAGAAATAAATCATTCTTAACAAAAATTTACGATAACCTTGGTAGAAGGCATCATAAAGTTTGAATGATCAATGAGAGATTTATGGTACTTTAAATGATAGAAAGAGAGCCTGAGGACATATGAAAAATTTCGACTGTCATTGTCGATGTTGTAGAATCGTTCATTGATGGAATAAAAGTATAAAACACACTGATAATGTCAATTGTACCGTTTATTTTAGTACTGGACCATGTTTTAGTGGTCACAAAAACGTCGTTATGTACCAAATAAACGGTAGAGTTGACATTACCAGTGTGTGTGTTTTTTAAACATGTAAAAACGTTAAGGTAAAGAAAATTCTGAACTACTATCACTGCCCTATTACTGTGTTGTCTTGTCTTGTAAATTTTTTCTCTCTCTCTTTCTTCCCTATTATCTCTTGGTGATACTTCCCTCCACTTCTACAATTTGTAAATAGAACATAATTATAACCTGTTAAAATGGTATAGAACAATTATTGGAGAGGGGAAATGCTTCGATACAATTATATCTATAGATTTTATTTGTAATGGTGATGGAATGTGTGTATGTGTGTGAGTGTGAGCACTTCATCTTGTCGCATTTCTCAACTCCTGTCCACAGACAAGGGCTTCACGAAGGACTTTGTAAACAGTATATTGGTTACATCAATTTACAATAGGTAATTTAATTCAAAAAGTTATAAAACATGTGATATAGCTCAACTGAAAAAGTCTGTTATTTAGTAGTGATTATTTAAATTTTATTCTCAATTATTGATTATTGCGATAGCTCATTACTATTGAATTGTAATTTATTTTAAAAGTTTTGTAAAATAATTTGATTTTATGATATGATGTAAACAATAAAATTTGAATTCAATCCAATTGTTCGAGGTAAACAACTACCTTTCAAGAGAGTTCTGGAATTCCTGGAAGTTGCGAAGCACAGTCCTATCGGCAATATGAAGAGCACCGCAAATTACTCCAAGAAGAATATCTGGTTTCTCTGATTGCACACGTTCAGCAATCAGAATATCCAACCAGGCGGTATCGATAGTGTTAGCCTGTAAAATAAGTTATCGTTCCAGTAGAAAATTTATCAACTTATGAATACTAATAACAGATCATTATGGGTGTATGGATAGAGGTATCACGTTTAAGGAATCCAGATCATAAATAAAAACTGTGCTTATAGCTCTGGCAGTAATAAACTAGAATTAAAACTTAATTGAAGACTGGAATTAAGAATCAATTCAAATTTATTGAAATTTGCGAATAAAGCTATGTCAGTGGGAAATTGTATGGCAGAATAAGTTATTTGGTCAATTGGAGAGTAGAAATTCATAAGGTTCAATTATGCAGTTTGAATTTCAGTATATATTATTAATTTTTCAACTTACTTGGAAGCTCTCGGTTTCTAAAAGAGTGATTAGGTATTCGACGGTAGTTCGGAAGTCTCCTCGGATTGACAGCTCCTTCAATGCAATCACAAGATTCCTGTAATAAAAAAACATATCAATAAATAAACATTCATATTATTTTCAAGTTGAACTAATGATCGTTGATACTTTGAGGGTTATAAGGTATCAGACTTATTGCATGCTTCAATATGGCGGTAGTAATCGTTTGTGGAAAATAAGGTTATCTGGCGAACAACTCTCGGGTCTCCCCACTATTAAAAGCCATACGCTAAATAAATAAATGTAGCAGTAGGTAGTCAATATTTATAAATTTTCAATTTAAATATTTTAATTTCCCAGTTAAAATCATGATAGTTGATACTTATAAACATATGATGATGGGTATAACTTATGAGGAATCAGATTTATTGCATGCTTCAATATTTATTCGAAGTAGTCAATATTTACAAGTTAGTCAAGTTCTATTTGGAATATTTTAGAGTGGGCAGCTCTGAAAGAAGTATACAACGGTGGCTTTTTGGAATCTAAGAAAATTTTGACAAAGAAAAAGATAATTCATTCATTCAGTCTAGATATGACTTCATTTCATTATTTCTACCCAACAAAAAAAGGATATTTTTTGAACAGAGTCAATAACAACCTGCCGGCCGGCTTGACCGAGTGGACTGGGGCGTTACAACCTTCAGTCCGCTAGTGCTACCCGGTCGTGGGTTCGAATCCCACCAGAGGCATGGTCGTTCAACCACCTCATAAATCACCCTCGCACTTTCCATTACCCACGTACATGTTAAATTGAATACTTATGTGGGCATCATCCGCAATAAAAAATAATAATAACGACGTCAGCTAAGCAGTTTTGCATTAGTGGACAGCTTCAAGACAATCCTGACAGTGCTGGGCTTCAACAATAAACATTCGGTAACCGCAATTTTTGTTGGTATTTGCTCTGTGATATTTTGAGCTCACTATTATGTGATATTTTGAATACTCACTCTCGGGCCTGCTCTCTGTTCTCGCCCCATGAGAAACAGTGACCGAACTGTGAGTCAGCAAACTCATGAAGACCTCCCGAAGCACCCACACTGAAGTATCCCCACACATTCTTCGACGACCTGAAGTTCAACTCTTGCACTGTTCCAGAACTTGGCTTGAAACCTGGATTGGATGAGAAAAAAAGAATTGCAATAAGTAATCTGATGAGAGCTATTTTTTAGTTCGAGCATTCAAAATTTAATTTTCAAGTTTAAGAAGTTGGTGAAAAAATTATAACTATAATTTTTAAGGCGAATAAAATAATAAACAGTTACAGAGGAGTGATGCAGACCTCATTTTACGTTAAACTAATATTGCTGACACCAGAAAACTAGGCGGTTTCGTCTCCTCCTTGTGCGCTCCAACAGCTGATGTTGTCAATTGGAGTTGTTATTTAGCTATGACTAGATGATGTTTTTGGAATCAAAAGAGACAATAGATGCTTTGAATCAGTTGTTGGTTGGTTACATCACGTACAAGAGACAAACGAAACCGTCTAACTTTCAGCCGTCGCCTATACTACTTTTTAATTAACGGATTTTTAAAAAAATTATTAATCAATACATGTCACAGCAAGCCATATCAACAATTGTCATACAGTGATGAATTGGTTGCCAAGAAACATGCTACACGAAATTGAGAGTTACATACAAGTAAAGAAATAATAAACAACATTATTTCCTATTCTATTTCGTGAGTCTCTTGTACGTGAGAGACGAGGAGAGCTATCTACCAGGGGAGCTGATTTGAAGCATCTATCGTCTCTTTTGATTTGAAAAACATCATCTAAGACAACTCTAAATGACAACATCAGCTGTTGGAGCGCATAAGGAGCAGACGAAACGGCCTGACGACGTCTTGGCGTTACATATGATATCTGAAAGGCTACTGCAAGTAGTCCTTCAAAACACTCACTTTTTACCCTTTTGTTATACATACGTTATTTGTTCTTCTCTAGGGGTGCAATAAATCATACTTCTGGGTTAGAAAATGAAGATGAATTTCATTAGATCACTTCAATTTATTTCATGGCGTTCGATTACTGCAGCTGATTAATGAATATCAACTTCATTGAAATCTTAATTTTCATCTCCATCTTTTAAGCCGCTATGAATGCATCCAGAACGTTGAGATTTGAATTATGAATGAAATCAATATTAAAAACGATAATATCAAATCTGAGTCTAAGATGGCAAGTTTACCAACCTTCATCAGGGTTTTCACTGGTTATCCTAGCTGCAATAACGTGACCCCATGGCTGAGGTTTGTGTCTGGGAGCATCAAAGTCAATCAAGCTGTCTCCCCAAGGTGATTCACCGTACAAAATTCGGATATCCTTAATGTTATGCAATTGTAGACCCATAGCGACCTAGATAAATCAGAAAAATAACATTAGGTGAACATAATCAATAATTTGAAATCAGCTGAAGTATAAACATTTTACAAAACTATGAAATAACCACTTACATTTTTCCGAAAATATGAAAAACATATGACTTGTGAGAAACACAACTATATGACTTGTGAGAAAATTATTCTTGAGGCGATACAGTGTATTAGTTTTGAAGAATACTTTATTATCAGCTAGAACTGCTAATATTTTATGCTCAGCTGTATCAGGATAGTCTACAATGGTTTGTGTCAAGTCAAGAGAGACTCAGCGGGACGCAGACTGTTCTGACAGAACTGAGCATGGAAAACATTCGTCCGCAAAATTCAAATCTTTTAGAGTACGGTATGATATCGATTTATTGATGTATCGGATAACTTGAGCGATATATCCGAGTATCAACATTAATATTGATATTTTCAAGTATATGTGCATCCCTACTTGTAGGGATGTACGTTTGTAAGAAAGTTGATTAAAAAATGTAAGAGTTCTTACCTGTACTTGACAGGCTGGAAGATTGACATCGGCAACCATTTCAGTACAAGGATGCTCCACTTGCAGTCTGGGGTTCAATTCAAGGAAGTAGTAGTTGCCATCCATATCGTAAAGGTACTCAACTGTACCGGCGCTCACGTATCCCACCATTTTTGCTAATCTCACAGCAGCCTAGAAGAAAACAAATGAATATACATAATTAAACGTTTCATCAAGAGAGTTCAAACACATAAATCTTCATGTGAAATGATAATAAAATGTAAATTTTTTTGGGAGGGTGATGCCAATATTAGATCTAGTTTTGTGTTGGAAGATGAAAGATGACTACTACTTTTCTAGATTATAACTTTTCATGTAGTCAAGACAAACTAACTGCTTGACGTCTATACAAAAGTACGGATTATCTTCGCGTAAGGTAGCATCTCTAAGGCTGAGGCCGCACTGACGGTGGGTAGAGCCTGGAGGGTGGAGGGTAGTTGGTAAATCTATAGAACATACACACCATCCACAGTAATACATCGTATGAATGGTATGTGTTCAGCCGCCATCTTGAAATTCTTAAATATGGACAACATAACCTCAAAAACAGAATGACGTCATACCATTCATACGATGTATTACTGTGGATGGTGTGTATGTTCTATAGATTTACCAACTACCCTCCACCCTCCAGGCTCTACCCACCGACAGTGCGGCCTCAGCCTAAGCGACGGCTTCAGCTGCACATCTATAAATGTGCAGATTATATAGTATAATGATTATTTACATGATATATACTTGAAAGACAAGAGCTGTGACGGATCGAGACACTCGGCTAGAGCCCTGCAGCTAGAACTGCACAGCTCGAGCAGTCGCTCAGGAATGCTACCTTAAAAGAGAAAGTTATTAATTTATAGAATACTTCCGCTTTGCAAGAGATGGGGATAATTTTGAAAAAAACTTTCATAGATCAAGTAATGGCATCGATTTTAAAGAGCACTTTCTTCATTTCCAAGAGATGGCTTTGATCTTGAAACATATTTTCATTTTTAAAGAGATGTTATTGAAGAATGCTCCAAAATAATAAAAAAATGTTGATTATGTTTTGTGAGGATGATGCCAGAATCAGCTTTAGTCTTGTGATGGAAGATGAAAGATGATATCATCTTTACAGATGATAAAGATTCATCTTTACTTACACTTTTTCCAAGAGGTCATGGTATTTTAAATTCCCATTCTCAGCAATGGTATGCTGAATTCAACAATTCTAAATTTTTATTTTAGGATATATTTTTTCTAGATACCTTTTCCATGTCCTCAAAGACCTCCGGCCTTGCAATTACAGCTGGTGCCTCTTCAATGATCTTCTGATGTCTTCTCTGGATGGAGCAATCACGTCCGAACAACGAGATGGCATTTCCATACTGATCGGCAAGCAGCTGCACTTCCAAGTGACGAGCGCAGCTGGCCAGCTTCATGATGAAGATTGGTGATCCAGGAACTTCGGATTGCACCTGAAAATAGCATTAAATGATCAATTTCAACATCAGAAAATTTAGAGATTGAATTGATTCAAGAAAGTTTTAAAACTGGATCTTTTAAACTCCTTCATTTTAAGATTATATGAGATAATTATGTTTATTTTCTTGTATCTATTGGCCTAAAAATGAGATGAACCTAAGAATAATATTAAACAATTTGTTTCAACATCAGAAAATTGAGAGACATTGAGTTAATTGAGGAAAGTTTCAAAACTGAAAGTTTTAAATGCTCCTTAATCTTGACATTATAATGTTTATTATCTTCCATCTATTAGCTGATAATAAGGAGAGTCTTCAAATATTGAAGAATTCGTCTCAACATCAGGAAATGGAAAGACATTGAATTAATTCAAGAAAGTTTCAAAACTTAATGATTTGAATGCTCTTAAAACTTTAAGGTTGTGTAAGAGAGAACCTGCGAGTCCTAACTTCACCTTATTGTGATAAAAGACCATGAATAAATATATAAATGAATGATCTTGAAATTGAAATTTTCGTTTTCTTCCATCTATGATAAGGTGAATCTAAAAATATAATATTATATAATTCGTTTCAACATCAGAAAATTAAGGGACATTGAATGAATTTAAGAAAGTTTTGAAACTGGATGTTTCAAATGTCTCTTAATTATGAGATTATAATATTCATTTTCTCCCACCTATGAGCTGATAATGCTTTATGCTATATTTGAGGAATATTAATGAATAAAATTATTTAAAACATATTCAATTTATTTGAATGAAATAAAATAATATAGGACGATTAAAAGAGCGCCGGTTATAATGTATCAAATTAGGAGATGTATTTAAACAAATAATTGAAAATGAATGCATCAACATTTTCATCTCACCTTCCGATTCCATATTTGAAAAATTATGTCATGCATGCGTCCTTCTCTACTGCGCTGGCACGCATCAACTGTGTACTTGAAAATCAACTATTACAGCACGACAAGTTTCCACTTCCATTTCGCCGGGTTAATTCGGCTAATTCGACGGGTTACCGGCGAAATGGAAGTGGAAATTTGTGCAGTAAAAGCTAATTTCATGGACAGAGTTGAAGCGTTCCAGCACAGTAGAGTAGGACACATGAATGGCATCATTTTCTTACATAAAATAGGGAAGTAAGATGAACATGTTAATGTATTCATTCTAAATTTTTCGTTTAAATAAACCTTCTAATTTCACCGGCGAATTACCCTTTATTAAAAAATTCTTGAAAGAAAATGGACAGATATTTTATCTCACCTGTCTGAAAAGATTGGCGAACTCCTCAGCACTCTCTACTTTTCTGATACCTTTTCCACCACCTCCCTCACTAGCCTTGATCATGACAGGGAATCCAATTTTTTGCGCTGAAGCCAAACCTTCGTCGACTGAGGCCACACATCCCTTCTTGTAAAGTTCAGAGCTGATCTTGATCTTCTTGCCAGAGTATTGAGCTCTGAGTTCTGAAATTGAAAAAATTCCATTCAAACTTCTATTTAATGTCGTACGCTTGGTTGCTCAGTCATTGGATTAAATTTTTGGATTAAACCATTTACCAATTGCCCTTTCTTTATGGTTGAACTAATCAAATGGATCAAAGTTTCACAGTTGTTTTCTAAAAAGTAAATGATATTATAGGTTATGTTTACTTAATCACTGATTTAGTACAATATTATATTGTAATTTTTAATGAATCAGATGAAATTATAAAGCAATATTATATATTGGTGAAACTCTAACCTCAATTTTAAATTACTGCTAGACAACAAAATTGAATAGAGGAAATTTATAGAGAACAAATCAGCTGTTCAAAATTAAGTACGTTTTCCAATACAAGATACGATGGCTCTTGTCTTGTATTAGAGCTGAAGTAACAAGAGCCGTCATTGACCCTTGTGGCAAACTGTCGTCTCTTGTATTGCTTTTACCTTGGTCGGATTTAAACAAACAGCAACCAAGCGTTAGAGAAAGAACAGTGAGTAGCTCACAATTAGTTTTCTGTTGTACGATGAGGAATAGTTCCATTAGTAAGGTTCTCTATGGTACAGTCTGTCCAAGCAGAGAAAACATTCTGGCAAGCTGGGAAAAATAACTCCAGCTCGGTCAATATTGGTTCAAAAATTATAAATTTGGTCTCCAACTGTAGAGCAGAACTGGTCAATATTGTATGTTGTTGTATTGAAGTGGGAAACATACTTATCTACAATTTGAGACCGAATTTATAATTTTTGAAGCAATATTGATCGAGCTGGAGTCATTTTCTCATCTTGCCAGATGGTCTTCTTTGCTTGGACAGACTATACCTCACTATTAGTTTTCTGTTATAGAAGGAGTGATAGTTCCATTAGTATTGTTCTTTATTGTACAGTCCTTCCAAGCAAAGAAAACATTCTGGCAAGCTGGGAAAATAACTCCAACTGGTCAATATTGTATGTTGTATTGAAGTAGGAAACATACTTCTTTACAATTTGAGACCGAATTTATAATTTTTGAACCAATATTGACCGACCTGGAGATATTTTCTCATCCTACCAGATTGTTATCTTTGCTTGGACAGACTATAATAGTGAGTTACTCACTATTATTTCTGTATAGAATAGGGTCAAGTTTAACCCTATCTCTATTTGTGGGTTAAGTGTAAGAGAGGGCCAGCTGCGCCCTAACTTCGCCCTCCCAGGCTAACAAATAAAGGTAGTCATTCTATTGCATTCTATGCTACTATGAGTATGATAATAGTGTGTACTACTTCTCTATGGTAATAGTGAGTTTCTCAATATCCTTTTTTCAAGGTTCTATGAGTAGTAGTTCCATAAATATGGTTCTCTATTGTATAAGTGAGTTGCCATTCTATTTCCATTTTACTATGAGTAAAGCCTCCTGTACACGGGGTTAGTAGTGGCGGCCAGTCGAATAGCTGTAGCCAATCACGAGCTTTTGTCTTGTCAATAAGTTGAACAACATGAGCTTTGTTGCATACAGGGGGCTTTATTGTTCTATGAGTATGGATCTCTATTGTAGTAATGAATTCTTACTCTATAATAATGTCTATTTAAATTACTATGCATTAGTATTAAGGGTGTAGTGATTAATATTATTCTCACCTGATCCGGACCATGGTAGAGTTGGAATTTCGGCAGTCTGTGCAACAATACTGGAAGCGATCTTGTCTCCAAGAGCCCACATAGCTTTCTCTGGAGGTCCAATGAAAGCGATATTGTTCTTATGCAGAAGTTCGGGCAGTTTTGGATATTCTGAAGCGTGACCCCAACCAGCCCATACAGCCTAAATTGTAACAAGAAATGAATAATATTTATTTATTAGTTTGTTTATTATTGACAAGAAATTGTAACAAGAAACAAACAATAATTTTTAATTGATATTATTAGTTTGTATTTATTCATTAGTCTGATTCAACAGACAACAATAGTAAAACATATAGCTTGAATTTACCAAGGAAATTTCTTTAAAATATCAATAAGTTAAACAGAAAAATTAAAAATTATCAACAAATATAACTTGTTTAGTATAGTCTGTCCAAGCAAAGAAGACCCTCTGGCGAGATGAGAGATGGACTCAAGCTCGGTCAATATTGGTTCAAAATTCATCAATTTTATCTCAAACTGTAGGAAACAATCTACTATCTACAATCTACATCTTAATCTACTATCAAGACCACATTTATAATTCTTGAACAAATATTGACCAAGCTGGAGTCATTTTCCCATCTTGCCAGAGGGTCTTCTTTGCTTGGACAGACTATACTGTATAGCTGACGAAGAAAAATTAGGCGGATCTGTCTGTCTCTTGTACGTGATGTAACCAAATAGCTTTTGTAAAGTATCTATTGTTTCTTTTAATCCCAAAAAACATAATCTAGGCATAGCTGAATGACAAATCTAATTGACAACATCAGCTGTTGGAGCACAAAAGGAGCAGACGAAACCGCCTAATTATTTGGTGTCAGTTATACAAGTATTGTAATCATTAATTTAATCCAACTTATTAACAAACTAACACACAAACGATGGGACAACAGCATCTGTAGCCAAAGTAGCTTCCTTAACAAAATTTAAATTAATTTATGAACACTTCAATATTAAATTTCAAATAATTTATTTAGTGTTTTATTCTATAAGGACTGAGCCACACAAAGCTACCTTCATGATGGTGTAGCTGTTAATATGTATTACGTAGCATAATAATTTATTTGTCGAAAAACATTACAAAATTGCATATGACATTGTCACAGTATTGGAGAGCAACATTATAATAATTATTTAAATTGAAACAAGTAAGAAATAAGCAGTAGAATTGTAATGGCAGTTACAACTAGGAGCGGCTGCTAATTACTTTTAGGTAGCTGATAAAGGTAGCAAGAGTGACAAAGATATTAGCTACGAATAGAATGTAGAAGATGTTATTGCCTCTGTCACACTTGCTCTTTTTTAAGCTGTTACTCTAGCAGCTACTGAAAATAATCTTAATGTGGCTCAGACTTGAGAGATAAAAATTACTAGAATAGTTCAGATTTATGCTACAAAATTTCAATGGTAGTTTAGGATTGGGGCTGAGCCCTGTTAAAAAATGCTAACAATTGTTGAAAATCAGAGTTTTATAGTTTGAAAAACGTAATGGAGGATTATAATTACATCTTATCGTAACAAAACAACTGTATACACGTAATTATACGTTGCGTTGCAAACGTCTAGAGTGAAGGAGCTTCCTTCCTGTACGATTGCGTATCAATTTTGGACATATTTATCACTACTGCGCATCAAAAAACCGCCGTGTGAATAGGCTTCCACACAGTAAAGATTTGATTGGTGAGTAAAAAGCTGAGAAAGTAATTACAATTTACATGTTTAATACTTAATTGAGATTGAATGACCTGAAATGTGATTCATAGTTGTTGGAAATAAGAATTTTTCTAAGTAACTGTGATTCCTTTCAGTGCGGTAATATTAAAAAAATTGTTGTCATTTGAAAGTGGGAAATCTCACCTGCGCTTGGGTTCTGACTGCGATATCCACCACTAACTCAACATTGGCATAGTTATTGTTGTTGGTTCCTCCTGGTACTGGCACGTAATGGTCAGCCATCTTTATGTACTCGGCATTAGCTGTTGATAGATAATAGTAGAAATAACATGAATATTAACTCCATCTTCACGATCAAATCTTTTAAAAATCACAACAATGAATCAAACACATAATTAATTAATGAAAGAAACTTGAAATTCCACTTTTATTCTCAATAGAATTAGAAAATTAATTCACAGAAGCATTGTTTGGTGTGCACACATCATCAGCTGTGACTGAGCATACTCCTGTAAATTGATTTTTTCATTTTCTTGAAAATCAAAGTCGATTTAAGACATCGCAAGTTTCTTTCATTATGAAAAAATTTCATCGATATTTACACTACAAAATTGAACATTTAATTTGCCTTGAACTTTACAGGGAATAATAATAAGCATTTCAAAATATTAAACCAGACATAATTAAGGTACATGCATATAATCATATTGCAGGATTAATACGGAAATTACCTTAATTTATATAGAATTGGGCTGAAAAAATAAATTTTACTCCGCAGCACAAAGAAGCACAAGCTTTCGATACCACACGTCAAACTACTGTTTTAGAATGTATTGTACTAGACATGTTAATGAAATAACTGCAGGTTCATACTCATAATACCCATAAAGTGTAACCAAATGTCTATTTAGTGTATTCTTACACTGCTATTAACGAATGTATATTATTTACTGTAAATGTAAAAATAAACATAAATATTTATTTATCTATTTTTTTTATATTTATTATTCATTTTATCACTGTAAATGTATAATAATACAGTTGTGGAAAGATATATAAACTATGGTTACATGATTGGATGACATTAAAAATGAGTATTGTTTTTGAAATTGAATTGAACACTTGACTAGAAATAAAAAGTGCCCTAA
Organism: Sogatella furcifera; assembly: GCA_017141385.1. Taxonomy (NCBI): domain Eukaryota; kingdom Metazoa; phylum Arthropoda; class Insecta; order Hemiptera; family Delphacidae; genus Sogatella; species Sogatella furcifera. The sequence continues at coordinate 19,387,421 of CM029560.1, forward strand.
TCTTCATAGAATTAATTATCAATCTAAATACCTACCAATTCAAAATGTAACTCAAATTAATAGTAAACATTGAAAATTTTAAAAAGTTCTGGATCATAGAAGAAATTGAATCGTTCTTGGGATGGACAGAAAATAAAAAATAGACAGGAAATTCTGTAAAAATTTAAAAATGAAGGATTATTGTTAACCAGCCCAATACACCCGAAAATAATTAAGTTTGTGATTCAGCTGGTTTGAAATATAGAAGCTGTGCGAGGATACAACATATACAGCTTGAATATTCCACAACTATAATTTACAAACTTTTTATTTTTATCAAATCGAATTGAACTTGAATTGAATTAAAGTTGACGCTGGGATTCAAAGTGCATAGTGCACATTAGGAGAGTTGAAAAACTGTATCGTACGTTTTATGTAAGTAGAAAAAATAAAAAAAAGTTCTTACCATTATATTTTGATAAATTGAATTTATTGAAAACTCAGGTAGAATATTGTCCCATTCCAGTTATTGAAGGGTGAATTATAAAGATGGTTGGTGGAAAAATATTAAAATATTCATTGAAAATAATCTATACGCTTTACAAGTAGTGATAAACTATTGAGAAATAGGATTATTTTATTTGAAAAAATTCCGTAATTCAATTAGCAGTCAGTGTCTCAAAAAGAAAAGGGCTTTGAAAGAAAACTATTGGTTTTTAAAATCAATAGTGATACTAAGATAAGATTCCCATGATGATATATAATGAGGGAAAAATGTGAATACTACATGATGGTCAATTAAATAAGATGATTTTGAAATCAAGGGATAACTGTGTCAATGAATATTGAGAATCAGCGTGTTAGTATAGTAGTTGTGTAGTATGATTAGTATTAATAGTTTGTAGTAAAATTAAAGTTCAATTGTTAGTAGTTTTGTAACTACTAATGGATGCAAACACTAAGAAGAAATTATAGACATATTCATCTTTATACTATCAATCTAAGAAAATATTTTATTTGTCATGCATGATTAGTGGCTAGTTATATTTATAAAGTATTAGTGGCATTGTACACGATAGATTAGTCGTATCTAATATTATACTTTAAAACTGAGGGAGCATTCATAGTGGGTTGGAATATTAAGATTAAGAATAGAATCGCTGCCTTTATTTTACCTGGAAGGGTGAAGTTAGGGCGCAGCCGGCCCTCTCTTACACTGAACCCTACGATGGTAAAGATGGAGGTCATTAAATCATATGCTCACTTCCATTTATTTCGTTTTGTTTGATTACTACAGCTGTTTCATGACTATCATCTTTAGTAACATATTCATCTTCATCTTAATCTTAATATTTTTAACCCCCTAAGAAAAATATTTTCCCATGATATGGAATTGGCGGTTGGTGGAATTGCTGTTTGACAGAAACTTTGTTTGTTATGAATGGTTGCAAAGCATGTATTAGAGAAATTATTTTACTCCACAAAACATTCAAGTTCCAACTTTATCAAGTAGTTAACAAACCTTTCAAATCCTCTGGTGTAACCATGACAACAAATCTGATAGCTCTTTCATTCTTGAACATTTCGTAGGACCATCTGCGCACCGATCTCATACATTTGACTGCGGCAATACCATTGTTGGCGATCAAAACCTAGAAACACAAAAAACAAACATGATAGAAATTCAATTGATAATAAGAAAACACTCTTTCATGTTTCTGTTCGCAATTGTATCATTTATGCACTGAATAATACAACTGTTTCAAAGGCAAATTATTACAGATTTCACACATTAATTACATAATTATAATAGATTTCCCACAAATGGTATAGTTGATGATAAAAGAACTGGTTTAAAGGATTGACGATTTAAGCTGGTGGTTTGAAAAATAAAAATGCTGAAAGAGTAGATTGAAAATGTTTGAGAAATAGATTATTGAAATTTTTGATTGTTTGAGAAAGAGTAGCTTGAAAGACTAGTTTTGGGGGAAAAATAGAGAACGAGATTTTGTTCATCTAGTCAGCTGATTAATTGCCAGTTCCTCTGTCACTAACTAAAATAATCTTCAACATGAAGTACCAAAGCTTGTCCATTGAAAATTAAGGTGATAAGAAAAAACATAATGTAGCCTTAACAATAATCTGAGTCATAAAATAAATTGGTTGAAAAAGCACGACCTTTCCTGTAACATGACGCACATGCTGAAATTATCATATGCTATTTTGTAGAATATTGAGATTCAGATTCTATTAGATTATGCATTATCGTGTGTTTTAGAATATTTTATTCTAGTGGAATATTGTGTTCCAGACTCTGTTATTCTACTAGAGTATTGTGGTTCAGAATCTGTTATTTTAGTGAATTATTGAGTTTCAGAATTTGTTATTTTAGTGGAATCTTGTGTTTTAGAATATTTTATTTTAGTTGAATTACATTGAACAGTCATAGTATTGAAATTGTACTTATTTTCTCTTAGGGCTACTGTATTCGGGCATTTAGATGAATAGATGAATGACTTTACTTTTTAACTTTGTATTTTTACAAAAGTTTTGTAGGCGAATTTGAGGAATTTAAATAAATAAGTGTAATTTATTCAACGAAGACCGAAGATCCGTGATCATTCGAAGACCAATCATTCATTTTCCGTTCATTTTCAATCAATCATTTGATCATTCGTGAATACCATTTGAGCATAGGTTTACTGTATATTTAAATATATTTTATTAACTATAAACAACAGCAAATAAAATATATGAATATAAAATATACCTTATTGATGACACGGGTTCCCTTGAATCTACGAACGAATTCTTCTGGTGTTCCAACGGTGAAATCTTTGTCCATAATTCCTTTGTGGATGACAGTCCCCTGGGACATAGAAGGCCTGTAAGAAAAGAAATAAAAATAATTAATTTCGTCCAAAATACAATCGAACACTTTGAATTGAACTGATTCCAATTATTAAAAGGAGAAACTATTGGTGTGAGTAATCTGAAAATTGATTCGGAGATAAGCTTGGATTGTAAAAGAATGACTAATATAGGAATGGAAAATCGTCTTTTACAAATAAAACAATGAATCATTTTATATCTCTAGTAATTTTAAAAGCTTAAAAACAGAACGAGGCATATGAGAAGACTACATTGGAATTTTAATAAATTGAGGAAATAGCTACTACATAAAATCAAAATCCTACACAATATGCTAACAATTCATGGTTATTCACGAACATTATTATCCAGGAATGCATGACCTAATTTTTATTGAAAACTAAAAGCCGATACAATATTAGACTGTTGATGGAAAATATTTCATGTATTGAAACTGATTCAATTTTAATGTGAATCAAGAATTTTAAGGGTGGATATTTCCTGCTATTGAAATTAGGTTCTAATTTGAAATTTAGGTTTGGGCAATTCAAATCAATACGACACTCAATAAATTTAACTTGATTTTTGGTCATATTTTAACTAGGAACGTGAATTTGTGCTTTATTGTGCAATTGAAAAAAAACTTTTTTGCATATGTTTCTAGAAGTGATATTGTTAAAGGTGATTTACGAATTTTTAGTTAGAAAATAAAACTCTAAGCTGTTTTAGTGCTACCAATACTGCAATACGCCGTGAAATAAAACATATTATTTATTGGAAACTTTATTAAGCTTGTTTAGTGCTACCAATACTACAGAATGGAAAATTAATACAGGTGGACAAGAATAATTTTCGTCTACTTCCAAAGATAGGAATGAGAAGGATGTTAGGCAATAAAGATCAGTTAGTTGAGAGTTTAATTTTTCAATAAGCTAGCATTATTAGACAAACTTGCGTGAAATGTACACGAAAATCGGTTGATTTATTTGGTTGACAATAAACTACTCACTCAGATGATCCGTGAAGAATTTTCAGGGACTTAAGAAGAACTGAAAGCAAGATGATTTATCACTTGAATTTCTACTTTATAGCAACTTGATGATATGGAGATAGCACTTGATACCTACATTTGACCAGTCTGAAGTCAAAACGAACTTTGAACAAATACCTTCCTGAGCAATTGCACACGAATGAATGATATCATCATGCACCGACTTAGGGGAAAAACATTTTATGACGATAACTAATCTGATTCGATATTAATGTACATCGATAGTAAAGTAACAGTTTTTTCAGTATGACAAACAAGTAATTATGAATGAAACATAGTTCTTTTTTTTACTTAAAATTATCAATTTTATTTCGGGATTAACTTTTTGTTATTTATAATCGCATTTTATTTTAAATAAAAAATGGTCAGCGTCTAGGGTTTTTGTATTCAACCATTGTTGACACTGAGTGAAAAATTTGAAATCCTGAAGGCGAAGACTGCATTTGAATGCGATCTAGTAGCGAAACAATAAACTTAACAATTGTTGATTTATAATTGAGATAATAGATTGCAGGCAAATTCGATAAATGAGAAGTTAAAGGCAATACCTAAAGTAAAATTAGCATAAAACAATAAGATGAAATTAGAAGGAAGCATGTTAAGGGAACTCATCTCTCAACTTGGAAGTTTTTCTTTATTTTTAATTCGAATACTATTAGTTGATAGTTACTATTACTAATATTTTAATATTTGATTAATTGACTAATATTTAAATTTAGTTTCCATATTTATATTCCTAAAATAAAAAATATGACCTAATAACAGAATATTAAAAAAAAAAAGTCAATTTAATCTAATACGCAGTAAATCGTCAACATAAAAATGTTTCACAAAAATAAGGTGTAACAAAAATTATTATAGTTCATTCTACCCATTTTTAGTTGTTTTCCTTTTCAACTCTAAGTTGGAAAATTAATTTGCAGTTTTAACCCGAATTTAGAAGATTTAATTTTATCGGATCAAACTTCCACAACTTGATACTGTAATTTAAAAAAAAAATTACTCAATTGAGGAAATTTTTTTAAAAAATTACTCAAATGAGGAAAATTTTTTAAAAAAATTACTCAAATGAGGAAAATTTAAAAAAAAATTATATACTTCACATTTTATTTGAATAATGGATTGGCCAACTTCAAATAGTACAAAAAAGTGTAGACTGCCTTCAAACATGATTCACGTGAAGAGAATGTCTTGTGATGCAGTTTTAACCTAGATTTGATTAATTCTATTCGATTTTTTCGTCTATTCCGATTAAGTCGGAGATTTAGAGACTTAATCTGAAGTATCTAATAACTTAATATAGATCTGATGAATTAGATTTGATAACTTTTTAGTAACGCAAACATCTAAAGTAAAACATTAAGAGACTTAATAGCATTTATATATCAAGGTTATAATACATACAAACTAATACTGACTTTCGATTGTACATCAAAGAATCAAAATTTGTCATGGTGTCAAAAGTAATTCACTAGGAGAAAATTGCAATTTCAACCTGAATTCAATAAATTCGATCCTAAGCCATTTTCAATTGAATCTTACATTCATATACATTATAGCATTGAACATTTTCAAAGTTCAATAAGCTGCTTACGGCTACTAAATACTTTTTAGCTCTTTAGATTGAAAATGGGTCTAACGACACCGAAAAATATTGTGCTAGGGTACTAAATAAGGGTACTGTGCTATTTAATTTTTTTGTCAATGGCTCAACAACCCATGAAAGGCTTAGGCTCACCAGCTGCGATTCTCAATTATATTTATATTATACATATTATGGTATATTATTATATTATTTACATTTATATTTATCCATAGAAAATTGATACATGCACATCAGTATACTGACTAAGTTTCAAATCATCATAAAGGAAAAAGTTGATCAGTCGATCAGGCCAAAGTAGACCTACTAGTATTTGCAGTGGCAAACGTGACTTACGAGATTTGAGCTCGCAGTGATCTGATGGATTTCCATTTGAGAATCTCGTGGTGTGTGGGGGGTCGATCCAAGAAGCTGATGGGATCTGTTGGAATTTCATTGGGAGTTGGAGCTGTAGCAGTTACTTCATCTCCTTCCTCTTCTTCCTCGCCGGTTTTCAGTTCCGACAATATAAATCGTTTTGAGTTTCTTCTCTGTATCATCTTCATTTTTGAACGGTGTTTTTATTGTTCCTGTCTATTCAATCAAGGGCTGAATAGCCAACTCACTGCCTGAAAGCCACTATAGTTTTCAACGTCGAAACCATTTTCACGCACACATTGTCGGGAGTCGGTCGAATACTAATTGATAACGCTTTTATTAATTTTTATACGAACTTGAATATTTTGATACTGTACCCGAGATCTATTCTAGAAATTCCAAACGTTTTGTAAAACAGGGTAGACTACTGCATATCTATATGCACCAGATATGAACGCACTATACACACGCTATAAAGCGCAATACAAACAAAAAAAAAATATATATATATATATATATGCACAATATAAACGCACTACATCATACTGAATGAATAAACTTTGAACTGAATAATATATTTCTATCTGATATAGATTCGTGAAGTACGAGAAAGCATTTTTCCTGTTTTACAAGACTTCTAAATTTTCATTAAAAAAAACCTGATCAAGGAGGAATTTAATTGTAAATAATTGAATGCCAAGATTACTGGAGAATTCTTGAGTTCTCTGTACTTCATGTCACCACTTCCAAAAATTATTTAAAAGTTCGTAACACATTTGATGCATTAAGTATGTTCTAAATATTTAATACCAGCCTACACAATTTGTATACATCAGTGAATTCTCATTTGATGAAATACTATTGAAATATAACGTGTTACTCACAAAAATTACAAAACCATTTAGCTAAACAATTTATATATTGAAATAAGTATCTGAGAATTGTGAATTAATAATGTATATGATTTCCAATATTGAGATTCATTATTTTCCAAACACATCCTAGTTTGTAATAAAATAATTGTGTATCTATAATTATAAGAATGACCATCTATGAATAAAAAAATCAACATAAAAATGAGCGACGGGTTGAGAAAACATACAGTTTCCTATATTATTTTGGAAAAGCCTATTCTATTGTGATTTTGAGAGTGATCAATTAGGCTTGATTCTTTTAAGGGAATCACAATCAATTGCTAGACAAAAACCTATGAACAATGAGCAATGAGATTTTTTGAGGATGTCCAATTAATGAATTCGAAAATTCGTGAAAATAAGAAACAAATGAGAGCAATTAGACTGAGTTCATTAGTGAACTCATATTATGCGATTGAATCGAGAAAAGTTGTTCAGTTTTTAGTCACGCAAATAGGTGTTTTTTTTCTGTATACTACTAGCCTACTGTACTTCAAGGATCAAGCTCAGATGAGAATTTCGGTTTTCCTCGTTCCAAGGCTGAATTCAATGCTGGAGAGATCTCACAGTACAATCCTCATCAAATATTTATACATCCAATGACGAAATGGCTGACTTGTGACGTCACTAACTCAATATCAACAAAGGTGCGAGCTGATATTTGTGATTCGCGATTTTAGTGCTAGGCAAATTTTTTTTCTTAGTGCTAGGCTTGTTTCATCAATCAATGATTGGCTTGCTGCCCTTGAATCAATTCAATTACAACTAATAATGCGTGTGATGATACGATGGTGATAACGTGATTGCCTACCAGTAGCTTTGCTTATAGTATGTTGGGCAGACGCAAATTCTAAACCTAGCAAATAAGCGAAACTAATGCTATTCAAATCATTGTACGTGTCTGAGGCGTTATTTCTCCAAAAATTAAAATACAATGAGGGTTACACAACACAACAAAGAGAGTTACAGATATTTTCAAGAAACTCAATATAAATTTAAATCAACCATACTGAAGAGTACCCCCACCCGATTATTTATCACGATTAATAATTAATCGTGTCCAAGCACAATAGTATAATGTTTTATACTTTTCAAATTGCGATCTATAGATGCAGACAAATTTTATAGTATTTTCACGTTGATTGCGATGCGATCAATGTACGGTATCTCTTTTGAAGATGAATTTCAAACTAGCTACTCATAATATCATATTATATGGGTTGATTCGTTAACTTGTTGAGAAGTTGTGAAGTTATTGCTGCAGTTATCTATGAAAAGACAAGATATTTCCAACCACAGATTTATAAAAATCGAGATACGGGCTTCGGTTGCTACATCATTATCAATCTCTGGTAAATAAAACTTGAAGTGAAGAGCAGCAGTAGTCAAGAATTGCTATTGGTAGTTGCTTGAACCTATCACAGTGAACGATACTCCCCTCCCCCTGCAGGGGCTAGGGGAGGGGCTTGTATAGGCCAATAGCAGACGTTCACTGTGATTGGTTCAAGCAACTACCAATATCAGTGCTTGACCAAATGTATAAATACTGCTGCTCTTTTCTTCAAGTTTTAGTTTAACAGAGATTGATTCAGGTGTGGTAGCCGATATCTCGATTTTATCGATAAATCTTGTCCTTTCATTTAATAAATCATTCGATTCTCCATACAATTGCGAACCCCAGTATCCTAAGGTTTTATAGAGTCCAAACAGTTGAAAAAAAATTGAAATTTTTTACCACAATATTAACTATTGAAAAAAAACTAACTGGTTGCATTTGAATGTGTTATGGAGTTCAGGGTCGTTCTATGGCCTTTATTCAATAGAAAAAATATCTGAACTGTTACACATATTATCTGAAATGTAGGTGAGCGGATCAGCCTATCAAAATATTGCAAATTAGACTTCTTTCGTGATTGATTTTATGAATACATTAATGGATTATGCTGTATTTTGATGAATACATTACAGGTTTGAAAATCTATTGGAATAGTATACCAGCTACATATTGTTGTTCTCCTTGCAGAGAAGGACAATGTCCGGTTAGTAGAAATATTGTTGAAAAAACTAGCTATTATTGTTTTGTGTTAATGAATCTGGAAAGCGACACCTTGTTACTCAGTTGGTTGAATTTATTTTCAAGAGCAGGTAGATGAAAAAATCCGAACGATTGTAGACTTCCATGGTAAGTGAGGTCTGGCTTCTGAATGAATTTCTCACCAAGTTGGCCAAAAAAGTGCGTGAACAGGCATTAGTTAGGTAGGCTACTAAGTAGCCTTCCAAGAGTACTTCTACTAGTTCTGGGTCTAGAGGTACTTCTAATTGATATTCAAATAATGGACAAGCATTTAAAACTCGCAGATGTCCCTATTTTGAACAAATTTCCAAATCTAAAAAAATACTGCATATGTCTGTTAAAGCAAAGAAGACATTCTGGCAAGATAGATCTGGCAATATCCATGAAATAAATACAAGAGACTGTTCACTTGAAATATTTAGTGAAAATATATCAAGACTGAGATATACATAATATGTATATCTATAATAAATATTATTTAAAGGCTCTTGTAAAAGTACAGTGTAGAGTGATTAAGAATGTCGCCTTATAGATACAGATTCTTTTTCATTCTGACCCCTCAAGCAAAATCCTGTTCTCAACACTGCAAGCCCACATTCATTACAAACATTTACGACCAATTGCTGAAGCATCCAATAGAAAATTCAACAACAACCGCAAATGAACGGAGCCTATACATCAAAATCTCTATTGAGCTCCTAAAATGACGCAGTCAATATTTTTTACGGTATTACAATGTAGCTATATACATTCGATATTAATCGAATGAATGCAAAATTATTTAAACTTCCAATAAATTCAATTGAATACAGTTATTACAATTTTATTTTTAAAAAACTTTTGATTCTCATTTCCAATTGATCAAGAAAAGTACCGTGTATAGTCTGTCCAAGCAAAGAAGACATTCTGGCCGGATGGAAAAATGACTCCAGCTCGGTCAATATTGGTTCAAAAATTATAAATTTGGTCTCCAACTGTAGAGCAGAATGTTTTCTGCAATTTGAAACTAATTTTTCAATTTTTGAAACAATATTGACCGAGCTGGAGTAATTTTTCCATCTGGACAGAATGTCTTCTTTTCTCGACCAGACTTTAGCATTGAGTGCAGTGGAGTACCCACTGACCACAGCTACCCACTCTGACGTGTTCTTGAACAAGTTGCTCTTCGTTTCGTAATAACTTGACTAGAATTGTCAGTTAGAAAATAGCAGCTCAATATTTTGTAAGATGGCTCGTGACAACCTGTACTGACTAGTTTGCTTTAAATTCAGCCTTCATTGAAATGCTATATGTTGTAAAAATCGATGAACGAATACTAGGTCTGGGCAAGATATGAGCGCCCGAAGGAGAGTTTCTGTAATTACTGACCAATTTAAACACAATTTCTAGCATGAGAAGCAGAATGGATGACCGATAGATGACATGCATTTATGGCAAAGGCAGTCAAGGTGGCAGAACTGTAGGTTATCGCTCAAATGGACTGCACGTCATGAAACTAAATGTAACTAAGTGAAACTAAATGTTTCATGGGCTCATGGCGAACTAAATCAAAACAAACCGCTACCACAATATTCGAATATCTTGTCCAAGCAAGAAAGACATTCTGACAAGATGGGAAAATTACTCTAACTCGGCCAATATTGGTTCAAACATTACAAATTTGATCTCAAATTGTAGAAATAATTCTGATCTACAATTTGAGACCAAATGTATAATTCTGTAATCGATATTGACCGAGCTGGAGTCATTTTCCCATCTAGCCAGAATGTCTTCTTTGCTTGGACAGACTATACAATACCGATAGTTACGCTGATTTTCGATTTTTAACAATGCGAGTCGGATACAATAAATTGAGATGAAACAAAGAGAATTATCAAGAGAAGGACCGTGAAGTCCGATGAGAACTAAAAAAACTGTAGTAAGTTTTATTGAATTGAAATCCAGGCACCTTTTCTATATTTTATTTGAAGTCACATTTTTCAAATTATGAGAGCCAAAAATGCAATTCAACAAAAAATGATTAGCATCAGTTATCATAAACAGTCTGATATTATACAACAATAGCCATATTATTCAACAATACGAATCCTAGGCCTACTTATTCTAATGTTCAAGTAACGTTTAAGTAATAACTGTAATACTGTATTAAACAAGTTGGAGAGAGGAAGTTGTAGCTTACAAGCAAAGTGAACTTTATCAAGAAAATGTAATTATTAGTTATAGTATTGTAATTTTGTAATGATAGTAGATATAGTTAAGCAAGAAAAAGCAATATGAACAAATTGAGAACTAGAATTTCAAGCTTTGAGGAATTTTAAAATAGTAATCTGAGATTTATCTTCTCTGTGGTACTACTATACTACTGTGGTAATATAGTATTACTATAAACGAATTTTAAATTTAATAATGCTCTCCTATAGAAAAATTTAAAATAGAATGTTTTGACATAGCTTGGGAAAAATGGTCCTAAATGAAAAAGGTATAGTTTCTAAGGTAAAAAACTGGGGATATTGGGAAGAAGATAATACTATAATTGTTGGAATTGAGGGTTCATTTGGAAACTATTACGTAAAAATAAGAGGGGAGTCCGTCATTCATTCGAGAAAACAATAAATTGACACTGATTGAATTTTGGATTGATGACTTCATAATATCTAACAAATTGATAATAGATAACACTGTGTGTACAGCTCAAAATTTACGCATAGTTTCCAAAGGCAATAGGTTCATTCACACGGTTAAAACTGGTGAATAAGTATTTTTTTATTTTGTAGTTACGATAAAGAACAATAGCGATCATTCACACTGATATAGAGAATATCTTTGAGTATCAATGTTTTATAAAAAGTATTTCATTTTGAGCTTAGTTAACATTTAGTTACCATAAGTACTGAATCCTGATGATCAACGCTAATAAGAATCACAAAAATTTAAGAAAATTATAAAAGTTTGAAGAGAAATAAAAGAATTAATGTGGAAAAAATGAAATAAATATACCTGGTAATCCGCAGAAATTGTGGAAGAGACTCTAAACTGGGCTATAGGCCTAATATAATTGTAATAATTACAATGATCAGCAATTAAATTTCTAACGGATTTGGTTGACATAGTTGAAAATGTCATTAGTTTTCCTCCAATTCAAAACGAAATGAGGATAAACGGAATGCCTTCCGATAAACTTCAACCATTATTTACGGGTGAGCTGTTGAAAGAAAGTCATAATAATTCATAGAGAAGTGAGCAAGTGTCATGGCCCATATACGTATGATTCGTTCACTAAAATACAATAAAAAGTAATTTGATCATTTTTAAATATTCATTTCAAACACTATAGTACTATAGTATTTAACTAATACTATAGTATTACTAATACTCTACAAAACATAACTCCATCATCTTATTTGTCAATTTTATCATTAATTAAATTTGAAATTTCCCGTCTTACAATGTCAATAATTTTTAGAATTGAATGTATATTAAAATGGGGAATTTTCAATTGAGTTATTAGATTAAATTCCCGTATTTTCCGCCCTTCCAGTTTGATTATTCGATTCTAATTTCCAATCGGATAAATTTTAGGACATAACTCAATTCATTGCGAGTTCATGATCAAATCAATAGCAGTATTGACCAAAGTCAATACTTGAAAGTTGAAAATTTTACAAGTGGCTTGTATTGGTGGAGAGACTCTTACAGGTGGCTGCCACATTACCAATAGTCCAATACAGTTTGGTTACATACTGATCACCCATCTAAGAGCAGTCTCGAGTATTCGTGACATAATCCCCTCATGATCACTAAGTAACCACTCTCAAGTAGCAACCAACACACTTCGAAAGTCTAATATCAACATGAATAGACCGACAAATTTTCTGACGAAACTTTTAGGATAAAATTCTAGCATTATACTGATTGCAATAACTACGGATTTCGATGAAAGTTCATCAGTTTGTTTCTTTTATTTTGATAGAGAATCTATTACCATGCTGAGGTCACGCCGCAGCACCCATACTTCACCTGAGGCTAAAAGGAGCCTTGTCTCCAAAAGTAGGTCTATCCGGTATGGTAAGAAAATAAACAAGAATAGACCTTACTATGACAACATGGTCTGAACAATATGATGTTCATAGTTAACCCGATGACAGAAAGTTCTACTATGTTGATATATAATGAGACGCAAGGCTTAAATTGAACCGTTCCAACAATCAATAATAATTATAATTTGTAGGCTGTTATAATGATGGAATTTGGAGAGAAAGCTATATTTAGTTATATAGCTTACGATATTTGGTTAGTGTATGGATGGTCTATGCAATATTTGGTTAGTATGCAATACGGAAAAATATGAAGTGCCGGGAAAGGTACCAGCTAGTAATAATTAAGTTATTTGTAATTAGATAATAATTTGTTAATGAAAACTCAGTCTCTTCGCCAACCTTCACGGTGTGGAGATGAGCATGATAAGATCAAAACATTGGTACAAGGTCCATCTCCCAGTTTCCTACTAATATATCACACCTGATGGTATCTAGCTTGGTATAAAATTATTTAAAATTGGGTATGATATGATTGTGAAAAATCAATTATTTTGAAATTATTATTATTAATAGGCTAATAGAAATTTGAGGAGGAATGTGAGTGATTGAGAGAGATGTTCATTTGTATTTTCGGAAATCAAGGGTTCTATAGCAAAGATATGAAAATTTATAGATATCAAAGCAAAGACATGAGACCTGTCTGAAGAACCATTGATACTGGGTGCATTTTTCCGATGTACTTTGAATGGTGTTTTCCATCAGAAAAACAAACTACAGAATAGAATGAATTGCAGAGACGGTTCAAAGTGTTTTATAATTACTCACACAGATATATGAAAAAATAGCGCCAACACTTGAGTCAATATTCGGGTTTCATTCAAAGGTCATAAATAAGGAGCATTATTCATAAAAGCAATGTAAATAATATGGTTCGACAGATACGAAGGAGTTTAGATTAAAATGTTTACATTAACGGATTTTCTCGGCCGGATCAATCGATTTTTTCATTCTATGAAGCCCACATAAACATTCAATTATGCTTGTGCGTGAAATTTAATCAGCTGAAAATTTCGGTTATTTCATACTACAGTGTACATTTATTGAATAAGGGCCAAAATGTGTATTATATTTTCTGGAATAATATAAAATCATAAGCTTTTAATTCTTACATATAATAAAATCATAATGTAATGCTTTTCAGAGATATGAGTAATTGTAGTAAATTTAGTGGTACGGATAAAACTATGACAGGAATAAGTTGTTATGTAGGCTGCATAGAATAAATTTGAAGAAATTGGCTTTCATTCCATCCCAATAGTCTCGAAAGTTGTTTATGTTTCGAGAATCTCAATTTTTATAGGTTTGAGCAGCAAAGAATTTATACTTTAAATTGTCATTGTTTCTTTACCGATTTGAAACATATTTTTCAAAAAAAAAAAATTCTACATACACACGAAACATTGAGTTTCATTCACTTTTGAAAAATACCTCACCACTGAAGGAAAACAATGAATTAAGAAATACGATGTCAAGGAGTTCAACTATCGAGAGATGGAAATCAATTCAACCGGTCAACTTTGAAGAAAAATGTTGCTCAAAATACTCTTTTGCGCTGTTCACTGATATTGGTGACAAAGAACAATTACTAGGTTACTAGGCAACTCTTTTTGGTGAATAAACACAATAAAAGCACTGATAAACATAAGGAAAAGCTACTTAGCAATTATTTCCAAATACTTCGTGAATACTGCAGCGGAACAAATTTCAGAATAGTAATATCAGTTAATGACAATAGTTTCACTTGTGTGATTATCACGTGTACTTGAAGATTTACACCTATAGTAGCCTACAGTTGGAATCCTTCTTTGGATAGTAAAGACGAGTTTGAGGGTTGACAGTATGTAAATGCGCATTTACAGAAATCAATAATAAATTACTCTAATCCTCTATCAAGACAATGTCCATGTAACACTGATTTGAGGAATTTTATCTTCACCCAGCATTTCAATTCTTGTTCAGGCCTACTTCTTGAAAATGAAGATCGTAAACTTCAGATTAAGTAGCCTACTTTTCACTCAATTATTTATCTATTGGAGACTCAAGAATTGGAAAATCAAACATCAATTTTAGCAAATTTTTCATTTTATAATTCTCGTTTATCCTTCTTGTTTGTAGCTTTACTCCTGATGAAGACTTGAAAACTCGAACTAATTATAACATTTACGATAAATTTTTCCAACTGTTGAATACACAGTTTATCACAATAATACTCCGTGAGAGAATGAAAAACTAGGTGATTTTTGTTGTTTTAGTGTCATGATAAATTGGCAGCATGTGGGTGTGATCGGCAATAGAATACTGATAAAGGAGAAGCTGAACTGTTGAATTTTTTAGGAGGAAAACTATGCATGTAGCGATGTAAAGCTGATAAGAGAGACACAAAAAATGTAAACAAGCACTCAATTTCAAGTACGTGAAATTGTTCACATAAGCACGCCAGTCAAGTAAAGAAGTGATGACATAAATATTCAAGTGAGCTTTCGAATATTCACGTTACAGACCGACTCCCTTTACGTTGTTACGTTTTAAAAACTAACTCGTGAAGACACAGACACACAGGAACACACACAAAGAAGAGGAGTGGACGACACAACGTCACAAACAAGACTGTCCGTCGGATTTAAGCCGACGCCGGGGAGAGGATTGAGTTCTGGAGGATTTCACCTGACTCCCCACCTCTTATCACGTCAAACAGCTGATACCATCACTATCACTATCATCCTGATACAAGTGCAGCCTGAAGCACCTGTCGCTAAACCCAACACCGTCCAGATTACAGTCACGTCATGACACTTGTTATCATTATCGCTGCATTTTACACATAATTATAATACAATAACAGTAATGATGATGTTTTACTAACAATGAAGTAGAATAGTGGTTTGCTTACAGTAATGTACTATTACCATCATCGATGCATTTTATACATAATTTTATGTAACAATAAAAATATTGATAAAGATACTTCACTAACAATGAATTATGGTGGCATGTTGATAATAATGTACTGTTATCATTATTTATGCACTTTAAACTTTTATACAATAACAATAATGATAAAGATGTTTTACTAATAATGAAGTACAGTGGTGTGCTTACAATAATTTACTGTTATCATTATCATTACACATAACTTTTTTACAATAGGCTAAGAATAATGATAAAGATTGAAATAGACAATAGAATAGAAAGATATAATAGAAAGATTGAAAAACTAACAATGAAATAGAGTGGTTTGTTTAAAATAATGTACTGTATAGGTTTTCTAATGACATTCATACAGGGCCTTTTTAACAATAATTCACAGGTTTGTTTGATTCACAGTTTTCTATAAACTAGAATTTTTATATATTTTAGCTACTTATCGATTTTTTTCCTGGATTAATAAATACTTTTTTATATACGATAATGGTTTTCAATTATTCACGGTTTCAAGAGCTTTCCAAAAATAATAAGCAGATATGTTTGTCAAGAATAATGCACATATGTTTTCTACCGATAATATAATATAACTTGGGCTTCATGCCAACGATAATGTTAAACATTTTTGCTGATTATCATGTTAAGTGTTTTGTAAAAAAAAATTATTTATTTTTCTTCTTTCAATAATTATTTGTCTTTTCAACACTCCTCTTCAGGTAATGTATAAGTATTTTGCTAAAAATATCGTATACGTTTTTTCCTAAAAATATTTTATGGAGTTTCCACTTACAATAGAGAATCATAAAGGTTTTCTGCAAACTATGATATTCATATTTTTTGCAAACAGTATTTTATAGGTTTTTTGCCAGCTATAATTTATAATTTTGCCGACAACAGTGTAAAGATGTTTTGCTGGAAATAATGTATAGGATTTCAGTTCATAACGAAAATGACAAATAGGAATAGGAAATTTATCCAGCTATACTTCATAGGATTTTTGCTGGAAATAAACAACAGGTTTTCCCACCTAATTTCACTTTTATAAGTGTATAAGTTATGCGTGACTAATGAAGATGCATTAAATGCAAGGTAAAGTGGGAATCGAGCCCATGATCATTTTAATTTGCACAAAATCCTTAATTGAAGACACTAGCGGATCCAGGGGGGGCACAGGGGCACGTGCCCCCCCCCCCCCAGACGGATGAAACACACACTAGATAGAATGGACTAAATTGAATTATACTGTACATATAAAAATGTTAAGGGGCTCAATTAAAAGTTTTAAAACTACTATGAATATACTTTTTAGCGTAAAAAAAAAACAAAAACTTTTCGGGGCAAGCCCCGGACCCTATTTTTAGTAAGTATCAAGTAGTCTAATAGCTGCTGACGCCAAAACGTTAGTCGGTTTTGTCTGCATGTACGCTTCAACAACTGATGCTATTCAGTTAGTCGATTAGAGTTTTCATTCAGCTATGCCTGGATGGTGTATTTGAAATTAGAAGAGACAATAGATGCTTTAGTAGTAGGATACATCAACGAGGAAAGTGTCTAACATTTTGGCAACAGCTATAGTAGCAATTAGACTG
The DNA here is from genome assembly GCA_017141385.1 of Sogatella furcifera. Lineage (NCBI taxonomy): Eukaryota > Metazoa > Arthropoda > Insecta > Hemiptera > Delphacidae > Sogatella > Sogatella furcifera. Next base: position 19,404,878 of record CM029560.1, read on the forward strand.
AAACCTCAACATCCAAGATAAGTGTTTGTCTTCAACTCTAAACTGGTTTATTTAATATTATTTTGTAAAAAGTAAAACAGTTTTCACGTTTGGGGGGGGGCACCAAAATATCTCAGGAACTATGCGGCTCAGCGCAAAATGTGTCATCATTACAACAATTTTAAAATAGTGGTCCTATGCAAAATTTTGCTAAATTGAACGGTTCTCAAGTTACAAAAGGGAAGGGATGAACGTAACTTATACATTTTTAGGTCAATCTTCGAGATATTTTGAGAAACTAGAATTACACATCTTAGCCCCCTCCTGAAAAACATAAGTTCAATAGGATGTAGCATTTCACAAAATTTTTATTTGAACAATTTATAGTTTAGGGGTTGTATACGACATTTTGGTATTGAGGAGAAACTTCAAGTCTTGAAAATAAGGCTAGGGCCTGTGCCATTTGTAAACTAATTGCACCATACTAAAGGTAGTATTCCAAAGCTGCAGCTTGAGATGCGCGGTTCGAGCTGCCTGGCTCTTCAAGGTACGTTTCCCAAGCAGCAGCTCGAGCCGCGCGGATCGAGCTTCCCGGCTCTAAATTCACTTCTGGGGCTGCCCAGCTCTAGCTGCGATGCTCTAGCCATCATAACTATATTATAGATATTTACTCTGCTATTAGGGCAACTAATGTGAACTAAATCAATAAATAATAGAGAAACTAACTTGAAAATGGCTGAAAAAGGGCGAATTTCACTATTTATTGATTTGAAACATACACGGATAAAACACCTATTTTCTATACACTCTCATACTCTCATAGTAGCTCTAATAACAAAGAGAACATTTTTTTTCTGTGAAGGTGATGCCCACATGGGCTCTTGAGCCTGTGCGTGGGTAATGGGAAGGATGATGATGAGAGATGAATGGATCTACTGCTTTAGGTGGGTTCTGAACCACCGAGAAGCGATTTTTTAGGCTCATAAATTGAATTCAGAGGAACCGGTCACCATTACATCAGTGGTGGTAGAGGCACGTCGCTTATCTAATCTCACCGATTAGACGCTCTCTACCACTGGGACAAACCTCTTCCCCATTTATAATATAGTTATGTGAATAGAGTTGTGATGGCTAGAGCAGCGCTGCTAGAGCCGGGCAGCTCGAGCAGCGCAGTTAGAGCAGGGCAGCTCGAGCCGCGTAACTCCAGCTGCTGCTTGGAAATGCTACCATAAGGTTGACGTTAAATAAAATTACCTGTCTGTTTCGTTATTATTTGTATGAGAGGAGCTTAAATTATGATATGTTGGTAATAATTTCTGAATACTATAATTTATTGTATTCGTAGAATAACTTTAAAGTGAAAAGAGTGTAATATGGGGCACTGACAATTGACCAGTGACCATCATACCCAATACCCATATCAACTTATCAGAATCAAGGAAAATGGTTGGGAATGATTGCTCTTCTGTAAGATTTAAAATACTATTGGATGGCTTTTTTGCTGTTCTAAATGCATTTGAGACTACCTTTTTTAACAAAAATCTCCAGGGGGAAAACCCCCGACCCCTTTTTGCCATAGCGTAAGAAGTAAAAATATCAAGCATCTTACCTACCAAAAACACATGAGTTAGGTAAGCCACTTACTTTCAGCATTTTTTTATACTTAACCAGCCTATTAATGAATAATATTCTTGTTTCTTGATTTTTTGTAAAAATTGAATTGAAAGGTTAAAAACTGTTCATATAATTTAGGGGGAAATTTAATCTGCTTGATGAATCATGTAATAATACGCATTTTCCAAATCAGATGGAGTGAATTTAGTGGAATTTTTATCATGGTTTTTAATTAATAAAATACTCTTTTTCAAATGCCTAAATTAAAAAAAGTCCCTCCTGTCAATTAGTGATACTTCTTTCATACTTAGTGATACACTAATTTTCATATATTTCGATTACTTTGATAAGATGATTCAAGCCCAAAGCAATCATATTGATCAATCCAGTTCCCGTTAATATTCAGATGCAGTATTTATAATAATTGAATTATGAGTCTTATTTTATCAAAAAAGTTGATAGAATGTAATGAAATTCAATATTTCATGTGGCTGAAATATGCGAATGACATCAATGAACAGAATACATAAAAATATAAGTCATAATTTCATTAGAATCGGAAATTAATTGTTGCAATAGACGAAGATGGAAATATCAGGGATAACCTCGTCAACTACACATAACATAGGCCTATCAGGGACACACGCATCGTATATAGACTGAGAGAGAGAAAAAAGTTGGATTGAGTGAGAGAGAGTAAAAGAAAAAAGAGTGAGAGAGCATGACCTAGGAAGCTACACACTATGTAGGACGACCGGTTCCACAGTAAAGGCCTACCTATAAATATTTGTTTACCTAATACTGTCTACAAGTAAATTTGGTAATAATATACGGGTGACAATATTATTCTCCAATTGTCAATAATTATTTCTTCACTCAGATCGTCAGAAGTTTCTAGACGTTTTCAATTTCAACAGGTTTCAAACGTTCTTGATAACTCTTCAAGTTCAACGTATCTTGAACATCCTCAACGTTTTTAAACGTTTCAACGTATTTTCATAACTTCTCAACGCGTTTTATAGGTTCTTATACATTTTACAGTACCTCAACGTTTTCAACGTTGAGATCTTCTAGCAAAATGATTGAAGCGACTCTTTTCAAAATTAAATATGTCTAAACTCTAAATGAAATAATTTTAGTATTTTCATGTACCAAATATGAAATCGAAATTTCTTGGTGCACACATTTCTATAATTCGAATAATAGTGTGTTTAAACAAAAAATACTATTTAAATAACACTTGACAACAAATTTAATCAACCAACATCAACCCTTACTAGTCTGAAACTCAACATGTTATTAGCATTGCTCCAAGAAAAATAATAATACAAGTAATTATAAGTCACTTACAAGATTTCTAAGTATGAAATTAACAAATTTTAAAGCATTTAACAATTCTTGAAAATTTTTACTGCTACCTACATAAATTAATAATAACATTATAATAATAATTATTGTTAATGTCATCATCACCGTAAGAGAATTGGTTGAATAAAAGTACATAGAAGTTAATCTTACATAACTTATAAGAATCAATAATGATTTACTTAAATTAGTATTTATTCTTGGTGACTGAATGTTTAGGACTGGTATTATTTGAAGCAATTATATAGTTCATTTATTCATGATGTTAATGTATGTATTCCACAGGAACAAGTATGTATATTATACAAGATATTCTACTCAAGTAATAAGTCTGACTTTCTCAGGAATAATAAAAATATAATGTTTTCACCCACAGTCTTGAAATAAAGACTAGGATACTTGAATGCAGCCCACGACAAGTTCATAACCAAGCCAACGTGAGTAAGCGGAAGCTAGTATTAGACCTAGTCACTTTCTCCAAGTTTTTTACTTCACTGCTTCAATTTTTTTCCAATTCATATGCTGGACTGAACTATTATGTTTGGAGCACTGCATTTTACTTTCTCTAGATAGCTAGATAGCGTTACAATGCAGATAATCATTATGAAAATAGAGATGAGATAGCTTTTACAAGAGAAAAATACACAAACATTTACAAAGCAAAAAAAAGCAATGAAGAATAACGAAACTAAGATCCAGTAATGCTTGGATGTTGAGAAATCGTTGAGAAATGGACGAAAGTTGAAGAAAATCAGTTAATATTTTTTCAATTTATGATGTTTTAATTATTATTGAAGCAAGTGCTATTTTTAGACTTCATCAAGAGAAATGTATTAGGATAAGCTGAAGATTAATCAAATGCTATGGGCAGAAACATTCTACTCTTCGCAATTTGAGACCAAATTTATAATTTTTGAACCAATATTAAACAAGCTGGAGTCATTTTCCCGTCTTGTCAGAATGTTTTCTTTGCTCGACCAGACTATAATGAACATCGCCTATAGTCTGTCCAAGCAAAGAAGTCATTCTGGCAAGATAAGAAAATGACTCCAGCTCTGTCAATATTGGTTCAAATATTATAAATTTGGTACCAAATTGTAGGAAACATTCGGTTCTACAATTTGAGACAAATTTTATAAACTTATTAGAGCTGGAGTCATTTTCCCATCTTGGCAAAATGTCTTCTTTGCTTGGACAAACTATAACAACTAGTTCAAACACATTTTGGAAATATTTTCAAAAATTGCTAAAAACAGATACCAAAGAATGCGATTTAAATAATTCTATTATTACATAAGTTAAGTACTTTATAAGTTTATACTAGGAATACAATTTATTTAATTACTCAAAACATGTACTGAATAATTGATTATTATAGTGAAGTGATTCTATTTTCAAGTACTTTACACAGTAATAGAATACGTGAGATGTGAAAAAAGAAATTAAAGTTAATTTCATTAAGGACGTTAAAATCCCTTGAGTAATTCATTGTACTATTAATTAACACAAGTAATTCATTGAGGAAACTTTTCTCATATCAGATAGGTTTTCTAGACAGTATTGTAATTCATGTATATAATTTCATAGTTGAAAAATAAATAAAACTCACACATATGTGTGTTTTATAATTTTTAAAGTTTTCAAAAAAAGGGTGTTTGAGTTTTATTTATTTTTCAATTATTTTAAACAGCCCTGTTTTAAAGTTCTTTATTCAAATAATTTCATAGATATGTATGAAATCTAAACTTTTCCCATATCAGATGGGTATTTGTGACAGTATGTGTAATTCAGGCATATAATTTCATAGATATGTATGAAATCCATACTATTTTCCAAACTTTGCCACTTTCATAAATATGACAGATTCGAATTTCGACGATCATACAACAGGTTTTGGCAATTGGATTATTTATGACGTGCGTTTTTCGGCAAGCTATCTCTCAATTACGTTATACAGTGATTATTTCATCGAACAACAGACAAATTATGAAACCTCATTGAAATGTTGACTGATGGAACTGGTAGGATTACTATTGCGAGTACGCAATAGTAATACTCTAAGTAATAATAGTATGCTAAGTAGTACGCAATAAGAAGAAAAACCATACCGATCAAGGTCAATTTTATTATGATTTCTCCAATCAGCTGAAATTCACAATCATAAGTTTGTTATATAATAAGTTCAAAGTTCCCTCATCAGTGACATTGCAAGTTTAACACGCCTAATTTGAACAGTGATTACTTTTCTTTGACATGTGACTTGGGAAAATGTAATGAGAACTTGTTTACCTTGATCGGAAGGTTTGAGCAAACTAGTACAAGTGCTTTAACGCAAATGTTGCTCAAGGAATACAAAAAAAAAACTAACAAGGAACTCAGAATTACACATACAAGAGTGGATAGAAATTATTTTGATAACTACAAAGAGGACATTAGATTGAGTGATAATAAGTTTATTTAGAAGACCTCAACTACTGTTTAAAAAAACATTTCAACATATTATCACACAAATATGAATTGGAATTTAATTCGTCCATTCACAGAGCTTAGTAGCTCGGATTCTGAATTAAGTGCATTGATTTTTGCAAGTTATCTCCATAATTTTTTCAAAATGATCTCTATCCATGATTGTGTTGTGTATCCCTTCTTTTCTTCTAGTAACATAGCTCAACATAAAACACTATTTAGAGTAAAAAACTCCCTCACATTATTATATGTCGTGACGATGTTGTTATAATATGGAATGCGTTTTTCTACTATAAACTTTTTCTTAATTCAATCCATATCCAATCCATAAATACATAAAAATCATTTATTCAGAAGATTTCAAGAAAATTATTTTATTTTTGTTATGAATTTATTTTTATTCTTATTTTATTCTGAATATTTCAGAACCTTTTCATTTATGAAATATTAATATTTAAATCTAAATTAAAATGTTTGATCAATAATACAAGCAGATGTTTATCATAGGAGTCAACAATAAATAATCCTAGAAAAACTAAAATCAACCTGGGAAGGTCAACGTAATAGAGAATCAAGAGTCATCCTAAGAATGTATGTATTCCTGTATGGTAGCATAGAACCATTATATGTTATTAAGCAAATTATTTGACTTTGATGAGAAAAATCCATTGAAGATTGTATAATAGTTATAAAGGAATATTTTATTCTGTTCAAACCCTCTAATGAATCTTATTCATCATTTTTTTGAAAAAATTATTTCAACGAAATCTTTCCCATTATTTCACATTTTCCTTTTTTTCTAAACAGTGATAAATAATTACAAGAATACAGAAAAGTAAATAAATATTATTTACTCTTATCAAAAGAAGAAAGAGCTAGTAAATGATTATACTGAGTCCCATGAGTCAAATAAAAATGCTAATATGAAGTTATAATTGACGTCAAAGTGATTATTTTTCGAATTCATCGGCCTTTTTAACATAAATAACGATAATATGCTTTTATTTGGATTTTATGAATTGAAATTTAGCTTGCTAACTTCAGAGTCCATAGTCAAATGCACGCAGTCAGAAAGGTCATCATCATATGACCTTCACAGCCTTGAATTCGCTAAGCCTTTATCGTTGAATTTTATTAATAGAATGCAATTCTGAACGATTCAAGAAAAAAATTGGAAATCATTGTATCTCATCAATTTACTACAGATCTACTAACTGGGATTTGGATATTCAATAAATATTTTACATGTTGCTACTCAGAACTATCACATGAAAAATTATGCATAATTTGAATTTGATTTATTAAATTGTGTGTCATTAGCGTGTCATATGACTGAATTTTAAATTTATATTATTATAGAATGTTGAGTAAAAATTATAGGGTATATAATACATATACAGTATACATAGAAATTATGTTAATAATATAGTAATATCTATTATAAATCTACAATCATGGGCCTGTTTCATGAAACTCCAAAAATTCAAACGGAAAGGCAATCTTACAGATAAAAGAGGGAAAAAGCAGTAGTAGGCCTAACTCTTAGAAACAATATTCAAGAAATATTTAATAGTCAATACTATATTTTTAATTGGGTTTGATAGTTTTAAATCTATCAAGTCGTAGTTTTCTTGGAGTATCGATTATAAATGTGTTAAACATATCCTCACTTTGGTCATTTGGAATGAGTTCACCATCAAACTCATTGACTTCCAAGTTCTATTATGAGTTTTTTACAGAAATGAGTTTGTGTAAGATAAAAATGCGAAATAGACTTGGAGTTGACGTGTCGCCATCTTCCGACATTTTACAGAACTATTTCCTCAATTATTAGCACTATGCTATACGAAGTAAGTCAACACAGGTTGGAATTTATTCATTGAAAATTCAGATAAAATAAGCGGCGCTTTGCGCTGTGCGATGAGATTAGTGTTATCTAAAGATAAACGACAAATAACAACAATAAATTACTTAATATTGATTTGTTTTCAAAATATTCAACTCTAAAGTAAGTTTTATTCATTTCCAATGGAAATTTAAATAATTCAAACTATGAATTAATACAAGAGAAATTATCTACAGTATTTACTCTGATAATAGATTAAGGATTCAAAAATATTGTATTACGCATTCCTCAGATTATGAAATAATGTAACAATTTTTAATACGAATTTGATTCGAACTGTAACTAAATTAGGTAATTTTCTGTTTCATGGGGTTCCAACTTGTTTCAAGTCATTATTTAATAATAACTGTAAACACATAATCAAGGGTCATATTTTTATGGATTTTGGTTAGCAAGATCAAATTATCTTTCACATTTCTACAATACGGAAGGAATGTGTGACAAAAATATATTGAAAAATTTTCCAACATTTAACAAATAACATAGTGTCAATGAGATAAATTAATAAATATATTCATCATGAATGGAAACAGGGAAGTATTTATACAAAATCAATATCAATTCTTGAAAAAATATATAAAATATTAAAGAATGTTGTTTGTTGCAATTATAATTCATTGCTATTCATTGCATGACGACAAATTTGTCTTAATAAATTGTACTTATTGAAATAATATCGGATGTAATAGAATCCTTTGTTCCATAATATAACTTATTTCAATGATTTCTTGAGTTTAATATTCAGTCACCAATTTTTTAGAACGAATTCAATTTTCAAGTGTTACAATTCTTTTTACACTGCGTTCACGTTTTTCAGTACTTATTAGGGAAGATTGAGACATATCAAGATTTTCCTTAAAATGTTGAAAAAATCCAAGCAGGGTATAAGGAATTACAACTTGAGATTTACTCAAAACACTCGGTGAACAGAAGTGTCCTCACTTCAAAAACTACTGTAGTTGATTAAATTCTATTTTTGTGGTTTCATCATCTCTCAATATAATAATAAATTATGTACATAGCCTTATCCCATTTATTATACAAGTAAGAGAATGAACATACAATACGTTATATGCGTAGCAACCAGCATTACTGCTAATAATTAATTAATAATAGATAAATCGTATTCATTTTTCAGGTTGAAACTGTATTTCCTCTAGTTGACTTCAGAGTGTGATTAGAATAATAATAAAACCTATTCATTATCTAGTAAATGTTTCAAACTAGAAAACGCTTGCTAAACGTCCAAGCAAAGAAAGACACTTTACATGATATTAGAGTGAAATATGATATTTCATGAGGTAGTAGCAGATATCAATCAAGGTTTGGAACATGTGAGTATGTCTTTAGGCGCAGTTATGATTCGGGTAGTTTTTTTTTTTTTAATTAATTACAACAGGTGATCATTACAGGAGCAAAGGGATTGCTTTGAAAGATCAGAGATGATTCATAATACTGGAATTAATGAAAATAGGACAGAAACGACTAAAATTGAAACTATGATCCCATTTTTCACCATTTTTTCAATTTTTTGGCATAAGTGAAGAGTTTTTACTATACAGGGTGTTTCAGGAGGAATGTGCAATACTTCTCAGGCTGATTCCTTACACCAAGTAGACAAAAAAGTTCCATGGGACCAACCCCCAAAAACGCTTTGTTACCGAGATAACAATGGCGGAAAATTGAGATTTTTCAAAAAATATTTATTTTTCTAATTTTTTAGAGGCTTTACTGAGGTTCAAGTAAAATTAGCTGAGGAATTCAATGAAACCAGTTTCAAGTTTGTTACTTTAACATTTATTGAGATAATTGGAAAAATATGCTAAAAAACGCCATTTTTCAACAATAAGGGTTATAACTGGATAAGGAATCATAAAATTGTATTTTTTATTAATGGAAGTTGAGGACAGCCGGATTCTAAAGAAAAAGTTAAATGGCGGCGATTGTGTAAATCTTACCCAAATCTCAGAAATAGCGATCAAAAATCGCAAAATCGCTACTAAACACGGATTCATCACTTTTGTCAATTTCGCGATTTTTGATCACCATTTCTGAGATTTGGGTAAGATTTACACAATCGCCGCCATCTAAATTTTTCTTTAGAATCCGCCTCTCTTCAACTTCCATTATTAAAAAATACAATTTTATGATTCCTTATCCAGTTATAGCCCTTATTGTTGAAAAATGGCGTTTTTTAGCATATTTTTCTAATTATCTCAATAACCGTTGAAGTTACAAACTTGGAACTGGTTTCATTGAATTTCTCAGCTAATTTTACATAGAAATTGATCATTTTAGAACCTCTCTAAAGTCTCTAAAAAATTAGAAAAATTAATATATTTTGAAAAATCTCAATTTTCCGCCATTGTTATCTCGGTAACAAAGCGTTTTTGGGGGTTGGTCCCATGGAACTTTTTTGTCTACTTGGTGTAAGGAATCAGCCTGAGAAGTATTGCACATTCCTCCTGAAACACCCTGTATATTCAATAAATATTATTCAATGTTATTATTGAATTATTATTCAGAGGATTTTATCTACATCTTGAGTATTTTATTTAAAGATGAATGTCTATTCAAATATTTCACTACTATCTGCCGCATTAATGGAAGGTTTTTTAATAATTAATATTTAAGTATGTTACAAAAGCATTAGATCATTGATTTAAACTATAATATGTCAAGTGAATCTATTACGGATGGTCCAGAAATAATAGGGAATATTAGAATCTTGTTTGTGTATTTACGGTGGATACAAATGGGAATATCTTGAAATGGAATGTTGCATGCTGTGATTGAATTCGAAATTATTACATACCGTAGTCTCTTCCTGCGCTCTGCAAGCCCAAACATGTTGTTATATGAGTTGTTCTTGCTTCCAAGACCTGAGTTGACTTGCAATGGTCCATTTTCAGTGGGGAAGGAATCTCCACCGCGGCGCTCAAACTCCTCATGCCCTATAGATAAAATAAAACATTAGAAGTGAAAGTTTGAATGGACATTCCTGCTTCCATCAATTGTAACAATGAATAATCAATCAGATATTATAATCGATTTAGCTCAAGTTTCTTATAGATTTATTTCATCAACAGTGCGTCTTCTTATTGATAAATCATTTAAAAGCAACACAGTCCTCAAATCTGTATTTTCATTCTCAATCAGCTGTACTCATAGTGAGTAGGTTTAGTGATTTTATTACTTGAAATTTCACAAAGTTGTTTTCTTTGGTGCATAATTTGTTTGATTTCTTTCATTAACCTTCCAAGTACAAGTAGCAAAAAAAATGTTCTGCTCAGGATTCGAACCTCCCCTGATCGGTAAGCAGTGAAATACTAGTCCACGTCGCTAACCTCTCGGCCATCGCGGTTCGTTAGGGGTTATTTTAGGTTAGCTTTTGCCAGTGATGCCAACATGATTTCAAGAGCATAATAGACTTTACTAGCCTGAAATGATTCACAAAACTGATGTTAAGTTGCAAGTCTGGAGTGCAGAAAAAATTTTTGCCGCACTAGAGCGGAAAAGTAGATTTTGGGTGTTGTAATGAATGCAGGAACAGTAGGAAGCAGTAGGAAAAAAAACTTTTCCAACTACTCTGAATAATCCAGAAATGTAGAACGGTATGACGGGATCGATTTTCAACCAAAATGACATACCATAGAACACTGGAGTTCTACTGAAAGGAAATTTTATACCTATTTTCCAAAAATGACCACTCTACGCCTAGAGTGTCTTGGCAAAAATCAATCTCTTCTTCTGCAACCTAAGTACTCCAGTAACTTCTGATAGCTTAATTAAGAGATAAGGACCACTTATTGAGTGATAGGTTAGAGAGATGAGAATACAAGGATAACCTTTAAGCTGCTGTGTGGAAATTAAAATATGAAGGAAGTTTCAACTAGACTTGATATCGATTGCTTTTTTTTCATTTTTCCATAAATTATGCCATCAGTTAATGAATATTGACAAATAAATTTTTCCTCCACCTACTATCTAAAGTCGCATTTCACTCCCCGGAATCGAATACTAAAGCGCTTCATTCTCTCCCTCGGGAGAAAAAGAAGATTGAAATTCCCTAGGGAATAAAGTAAGCCCATTTAAATAACATGGGAAGCATCTCTATTATATTTTGTGTCAACATTTGGAACTTAGGCGTGAACTGTAGAACAGTAAACAGTATAGAGTGCACAGTTTGGAAGAAAGGTTGGTTACGCTGATATTTTGAAGGAATATTTATAAAACAATGGATCATGATGGAAGAAAGTTAAATACTTGTATATTATTCATAAATTTATAGAAATGTAAAAATGTATACATATGGAAGTATAGTACCAAAGTAAAAACAATCTTCATGATTTAAGAGCTAGAACTCTCGATCACTATCGAATATCGACTATCGAATTGATTAGAATCGAATCCCATTGATTTGATTCATTCCTACAATGGTTTATCGTACTTTGTGATCTGTGTGTTATAATTTAAGTTTATTATTATAATAGTGTGTTTATCGTTTCAATTTCGACTAATTATCAATAGTCCACTGTCATATTATACTGGAACAATGATAAAAGATTGTCTTTGTTGAATTAACTTTTGGTTTTGAGGTTTGGAAGTATAGTTAACCTCAACTCATATGGCAGTTGAGGTCAGTAAAATCGTTAAAGTTAGTAAACTTTAGTAAATCGTTAAAGTTTTTCAATTGGAAACCGGACTTTTCAACATAAATTTAAACGAATATCCTCCATTAGATAGCCTTTATTATGTTGTATGAGTTGTATCAACACGAAATATTATGTTATTTGGATTTTAATTGTCCTAATGAACAGGTTTTCACGATCGGTTACTGTTGTGTTGTGGACGAAATAGGCCTTCAAACATTGTACTGTCTCTGAAAGTTGAATTTACAATTTAACATTTGTAATATACGGTATGTAGGTATACTTGCTGGAAGCTAATAGCCTGATATCTGTTAGAAATAAATAAATTTTATTGATGCTTTTTTTTCTTTTATTTTTGTAGCTTATAGATTAAAACTAAAAGATTGTTTTCACTTCTTTCATACATGTCTAATGTAACGTTAATTTAAATGAAGTCTATTATAGTAAATTTGAAATGATTCAGTTGATTGCTTGAATATCTTCTTTTTATTAGGCTTTAGTTCTACATATTAGCCTAATCAAAAATTGAAATAGAAGTTTCATTGCTCAATCTAGTTTCTCATAACTTTTTTTTATTATCAGTATCATTACTTAAAAACTGGAAGCAATATCAACTTATTTGCTTCCCTTTTATTGTTACTATATAAGTTAACTTGCCAGTCATTCCATTTGTCATACTTTTATTTCACCAGTTTCGTTTAGTTTGTAGTTACAAAAATTATAAATTGGGAAGTAGCAGCTACCTACTGTACTTCCTAGTTTTGAGATTTCAGATTGAACCAAGTTGGATTTATTTTACAGCTGATTTCTTTTATATGAATATACTTGCCGAGTTTAATAAAGATCGGTTAAAAGAATTTGAAGATGAAAATTATTTTGTAAAAAATGCAGAAAGGCGGATATCTGGTGAACAAATCGCTTTTTTAAAGCAGATTAATCGTGATTTTTTCTTTATTTTGAGCCATAGAATGTATTCTCAGAGTTTGGCACTTTAATTTTGGGACACTCTATATATTCCTATCAATAGCTAATTAATGTAGGTGGAGGAAAAATGTTGTGTGCATCACGGGACTAAAGTACTTTTTCTCCCTCAGGGAAATTGTTGCCCTCGGCTACGCCTCGGGCAACAACAGTTTCCCCTCAGGGAGAAAAAGTTGCCCTTTAGTCCCTAGATGCACAAATAACTATTATTAGATTCTGTTCTATTCTTGATATCAATCTTTTAACCCACTATAAATGCACCCTTAGTTTGAAAGTATAATACTAGATACTACTTATCTATATTGTACAATTTTTTAATCATTTAAAACCGCCCGACCCGGTTTTTTAATAAATTAATTATTTTTATTTAATAATTGAAGCGTCAGCCAGGTGGCGCAGTGGTCTGGGGCATCACAACCTTCAGTCCGCTAGCACTACTTAGTCTGGGTTCGAGTCCCAGTATGCATGAGTGTTTTCCATCTCATCAATCACCCTCGCACTCAATATCCATTACCCAAGGACAAGCTAGAGTGCTTATTTTATTTATTTATTGTCTTTCATTTCAGTGAGGCGAAGTTAGGACTCGCAGGTCCTCTCTTACACATGGCCTCATGTGAGCATTATCCACAATTTAAAAAGAGAAAAAAGAATCGGTCGATTGAGTGAATCTATCCAAAGAAAAATGCATCAATGAATCAATGAATAAATTTAATCGATTCATTGACTCGATGCATTTTTCTTTGGATAGATTCACTCAATTGACCGATTCTTTTTTTCTGTTTTTAAAGCACTTTTGGTGCTTTGGTGCACTTTGGTACCCAAGTCCTTGGGTAATGGATTTTTTTTTATTGCATTTTAGCTTGTGCGTGGGTAGTGGATCTTGAGCGCTAAGGTGATTGATGTGGTGAAAAACAGCCATGCCCTGGGATTCGAACCCAGACCTGCGGCAGTGCTAGCGGACTGAAGGTTGTGACGATGAGAAGGGTGATTGATGAGAAGAAACACACCCATACGTAGTGGGACTTGAATAAATTTCATCGATTCACGAATAAATTTAATCGATTCATTGACAGTCCTATGATATAATGTGGAGGGGATTCAATTCAATTATATGACAATATACATTACTGAATGGATAAAACATGGATAATTGTCCAAAACGTCTTATTTCCAGATTTTCTTAAATACTCCAAATGAAGGTTATGTTCACAATGTCCACTTTCACTATAGGCTTAGATTACCTGGTCCGTCGCCATCTTCATCTCCCACGATGAAATTGACGCCCGACTTATCACCGTTCTGACTGACGTCGGCCATCCCTTTGTCGAAATCTTCTATCACGATACCAGGCGTTTGCGGAGTTCCAACTGTCGGATTGTCACCGCTATTTCCTTGGTCTGCGAACAAATTAAAAACAAACTTTAAAAACAAATATCAACAAAACAACCATAGGCACTAATAATAATCACTTGAATAGAAATATTGTCAACCTACCCAGATGATTGATATGAGTCACTTTAATTTATCTCGTACATCTTCTTAAATTTATTTATTTTTTATTCTAAGATAAGAACCTGTACTTCATATATTCACTGGAGAAACATTACCGACAAGTGCAGTCACAATTTTCTTAGAAAGAAACTGTTAAATTACCTTTTTGGAGTGGAGACCTTTCCTTTCGTGTTCCATGAACAAATATGTCAACACTCACGAAAGGCCTCCGCTCCAGAAAGGTAATTTAACAGTTTCTTTCTAAGAAAATTGTGACTGCACATGTCGGTAATGTTTCTCCAGTGAATATATGAAATACAGGTTATTATCTTAGAATGTAAATTAGAAGCTTGCTAGTTTGTAGAGCTGGTGCCAAAAATTAAGGCGGTTTCGTCAGTTACTTGTGCGTTCCAACATCTGATGTTTGAAAATAGTCTACTCAACTGTACCGGACCAGCTGGCTAGAGAATAGATTCAAGAATATATTTAAGTCAGCTAGTTACTAGCCAGTGATTGGAACGTACAAGAAATATAAAAACGACTTCTTTTTGGCCCAAGCTATAACTTCTAGCAAACCAGCTGATTTCACACTAAACTTCTGTGAAAATAATTACAGTAAACTAAGGTCTTTTGCTAGAAGTTTATCCAAAATTAGTAGCCGATTTTATTCAAAATTATTGAAATTCAAACTAAATGTTCGTTTTTTTCAGATTGTTTGCTTATTTCAGATTTCTAATATCGAATGATTGCAGGTTTGATATCTTGTGTGATCGGACTCCCCAACCCTTCCACATTCTAGATTGTGGAATAGAAGGATTTCTTTATTCTAATGACGTGGCGAAGTTTGGACAGTAATGTCCACTCAACAAAAAAACACTTACAATGTTCATCAGTGTTTCCATCTCCCTGACCGGTAAAAGCAGCCTGCAACTCAATGTAGAGATGCTTCATCGCGTGGAATCCACTCATCATGCAGCTTTTTCAACTATTTCCGGCCTAACAAATGTCTGTTAAAAGGGCCTCAAATTGATCGAGGCAAGCGGCTAGCCAGTAAAAGGCCGCGATTTAAAGGAGAGCAACACTAAACCAGTTTCCAGTTCACTAGTCAGCATACACTGCCTAAATTTGTGAAAACTATACGTTATTTAGAAAAAACACACACTAAATATTTGTGATCGATTAACGAAAGTGTACTCATCGCTTTTCAATGTATGAAAAATGTTAAACCTTCCTGAAAGGTTAACTGGTTGTGAATATAATCGAATGTAGCCTATACTTCATGTATTTACGTAGAATAATTACAGAGCCTTTAGCACTTGAAACAGCACATTTTGAACAACACAGTATAATATGTTGAAGAGTGCAACTGGATCTGTCAAATATTACATTGGTTTGGAACTTGATTTACGCAAATTCTAATCTAAATTGATGCTCCTAATTATAAAGTTGAGTTTTCAATTAGTCTATATCTCTAGATCATTTAGAATCATTCTTTCATGATGAGGTTTACGAGGTTAATGAAATGTGATTATGTACAAGTTGACAAGCTCCGTACATTAAGTTTTAGTTTACCAGAGATTGATAATGGTGTAACAACCGAAACCGGTATCTCGATTTTCTAATAAATCAGTGGTTTTAATATAAATCTTGTCTTTTCATTTATTATGTACAAGTAGTTGATGATAAATTATTGAGAAATCATGAATTACAAAATTTTGGAACGATTTGTATTGATTTTATGATGATTTTTTGGGGGCATTTAGTATCAAAAGAACTATATTTCTAAACTATTATGAAATACAGTCATTGACACAGTATTGAGATCAAAGAGGAACAACAGACGCCACTGAATGAAGCAGCCTTTGTGAATAATATTATCTAAAAAATGAATAAAATTATTCCTGAGATTATTGGACAATATACAATGATAGAAGTATAGGCCTATCAGAATACATAAAACAGAAACGACCAAACATAACCACCTTCCAGTTTCAACTATAAATCTGGTCTGACAAGATTTTCTCCAAGTGAAATAATAAAAATTCTAATCAGCAATCTGAATTTTCCAAAATAAATAACAAGAATAGTTGCAAACAAGTTGATAAATGAACGATGACGTCTGATCTGCGCAGAAACCACTGCGCAGCTCGAGGTTAACAGCATATTTTAATCTTCTCTTTAGTAGTGCTAACCTGAGCAATTCCCTACAACTTTTTTTCTTTAACGCACGTTAAATGTTACACAGAACCAACTTGAATAACAGGTGTAGCACTTCCATTCCTGCCACGACTGCTTTCATAGTCTACATTAGATCTATAACTTGGAAGCAAAAAAAAGGAAATAGAATATTTCAATTCTACCCGACTAGGAACTACAAACAAAGATCAACTTCATCAACTCCTAGGTTTATGCGTGGATAATTGAAAAGGTGACGACGACATAATGTACAATTTATTAAAATGAATTAGGTCTACAACAGACAAAAATCTTATTTTTTCACTTGGATGTAATGAAATTATTGATGGAAAACTTGAAGAATTGGATAGGGTAATATTTACAATAGAAGAAAATTCATATATGATTCAGTTACTGCCAAACCGTAATGAACTGAATCTCACAGGATTCCTCATCAGACAGCCGATGAGTAAACATATCAGCTTTAATCAAGAGCAAGAAGAAGAATAGTATTATCGTACCACAAATTTGTTAAAATTATAGCAACTGATTCAAAAATTACATTGAATTCAACAAGTAATTATTGCAGTGAAGTGTTGCAAAGTATAGGAGCTTACGCATTGAAAGAAAGCCCTTCAAATACCAAGCTCTCTCATCGTATAATTTTTATTATACTTTCTCTCACAACAAACTAAAACCATAAAAATTGAGATGGCAAATGCTTTGTAATAGAAAGTGAAAGAAGTATATTATTGGGAAGAGAAGATAATAGTAGCTTTTCAACTATTGTAAAAGGTCCAAGTTGAAAATGGGTATCACAATATACAAATGATTGTGATATAGCATACAATAATAGCCTACTAAAGGTATAATTGTGCAAGATATCAATCGAAATAGTTTATCTGGTATGTGAAAACTTATATTATCAAGACAATTGCTCCATAAAAGAAAGTGAAATCTCAATTCTAATAAGTGCATCATAGATAACATCACAATATCATACATGACACTAGAGTAACATCTCAGAGAACATCAAAATATCATAAGTGACACTAAAGTAACATCATAGAGAAGATCACAAGATCATAAGTCACACTAGAGTAAGATTATAGAGAACATCACTATATCTTAAGTTACACTATACATCATGAATTTAGAACACTGTCTATCGATTAAACAAATCCATTAACAAGTCAACAGAAACTGCTTAAACTCCAGCCCATACTGGAAACACAAAGTTTTAACAAATATATGCTTCAAAGTGATCACTAGTCCGTAATTAGATGGTCAATTTAGGTTATCAGACTACAAAAATAATGAGTTCATTCACGTATCGTACAGTGATGCACGACATTCTAATTTCGTTGTTGATAATGATTATTGTCCAATTGCCAATCAAAAGTAATTGGCATAGTGCTGTATGCCAAAGGCCGATTTTCTACTATTAATTTTCACCAACAATATTACATAACGTGGTTTATTATTAGTGAGCACCCACAATCTATTTAATCCTCAAACATAACTTACAATTTCTCCAATTCAATGTACAAAATCTATAATCGATCAAACCTTATTGAAAAGTTTCCTTGAATTTCCAACTTGTTTTTCTTTCTGTAACTAAAAACGGAGAATTCAAAATTCTATGCCTGAATGTAGATATACATACTACAGTATGTATACATAACATACTACAGTAGTTATACATAACTACAGTTACAGTATTTAGTTTTAGGCTCTACAGCAAAAATCATGAAGCTTTTTTTAATAAACTTAAATTAGCTACACAAAGATGCAGATCATGACTACAGCGATGAATCTATAATCCTTACTACAGGCAAGTTACCAGGTTAGTAATGTTACCAACACGATGAATGGAAAGTTCAATGAATTAGCAATAGATAATATAATAATGATTATATAAATAATAATAATCAAGTTCTTTAAGAAGTAGAATGAAGTTTTTCGATAGACACATTTGTAGAATACAATGGAAAGTAGAAATAATACTTGGGAAAATATTGATGTAAGTAAAATATTCCTATTGATATTCACTTGATTAACATATTTGGAAGACGCCCGGATGTATGACTTAATTTTTTTCTGAGGGAAATGCCCATATGGGCTCTTAGGCCTGTGCGTGGGTAATGAGAGGTATGATGAGAGATGACTACTTTTTGGGCAGTCGGGACCGACGGCTTATCGGCTCCTCCGAAAGACGGAATTGAAGATAAAAAATTGAAGAATTCAAAGACGAAATTGCCTTATTCAAATGAAAGTTTTCCAACATTCATTTATCCTTCAAAGATTAGGTGTAAAGCATACGTCTGGAATTGCCGGAAGACATTCTTGAAATTTTACCTGAGTGTTTCAGTCTACTTTCATAAAATTTCGCCACTTGTACACGTCCGAATGTTACTCCCATAGATCACGCACACATACCACTATCACTATCACATGCTAGACTGCTATCAACTACCTTGATTAACATCACTAATGACAACAGTTGACGAAAAACTGATCAAGTCACAATGAAAAGCAATGAAATCAAGCGTCAGCTTAGACAGGAAGTGATGACCGCTGAGTGACATGCGAGTCATTTTAATTTAAAATTTCATTCAACGAAATCACTCCGATTGATATCTTTCGAATCGAACAGTATTAGGTGTCATTAAGACTCATGATTCAGAACCAACAATAAATTATCAGATCAAGAGCAAACCTGATTTGACTGATACCGAACAAATTCCATTTTCTCTACTCGGCTGATTCAAGTTTATCAATGCACTTATCGATAAACCAACCACCGAGCTTCAGTGGACAAATTATGATCAGAACTAATAATATTGCTCAGGTGTTATTAGCTATGAAGATCAAACAACCATTCAACCTCCATCCAAGGAAAACTGGGTAACTTCCAGTTATAATAACTTCTAGCAATTTAGCAACAAATTCTTGTATGCTAATAAATAATTGTATGAGCAATCAAAATTGTGATAATTTATTTTCAAATTGAAATAGCACGTAACACGAGTTTATTTAAACTAGAATATTTTGAAATATTTTTGAAGAGTTTACTGGTAGACCACTTGCAGTGTTAAATTAATTACCAAAATGATTAGAAATTGAAATGTTGGAGAGAATTGATCGAGACTATTCCAAGACTTCAACGAGATTCATATTCAAATAAGTCATTTCCCACGGATAACAACGAGAATTTCTGCACGCAATATTACTTACATAACAATAATTTCAAGTGTATCAATACCATTTTTAAGGAAAAGAAAATACCATTTTTTTACTCAATTCATTCGTTTCTCTTATAAAACAAGCACAGAAATGGAAATCAGTTGGTTGAAAACTTTAACTGCATAATGAGGGAATGAACTTCAAGTATTTTATCAGCTCAACCAATCGAGTTTACATTACGAGAGAAAGTACTGTTGTAGATCCTGAACGATTTCCTGGGAGTCTGAAGAAAAGTTTTTCAATTTTTTTACAACGTCTTTATTGTACAAATAAGCATAATAAATGATAGAGTTAATTGTAATAAATTATTGATTCCACGCGAACCAGCTAATTAATAATATACTGATAAGAATATATAGGAGTGAAAAATTCCATTTAGTTCACCGTCATCAAAATAATTGCGGATAGAATCACGTAGAAAACATATTGGTCATAATTTTAATTCATGAGAAATGATGGAACAATACTAAATTCAGCGTGATAACGGAATGAACATTGATAACATCGGTACCAAGGCAATCAGAAGTCGCCACGGTAAAGAGATAGAATAGATGGAAAAAATATTCTTATGGCTTTTAATAGTGGGGAAACCCTTACGGGTAGGTTCCACCTCGCCAAAGTGTACTAGAATAGATGGAAGAAATTGAGGGATCGATAAAGATAAGGCAATTATAATGATAATGATCCGAGTTATTGAGATGTCTTACAATGTTTGATATGATATTGTTTTAAAATTATAAATTGTTACGGTCTTGGGATATTTGATTATTCTTTATTTCTAAACTGATATCCCAAGCATATACAATAGTTGAAAATTCTTTCTGAATAAACTAAATTATTTTTTTAACCAAGGTTTAATATCAATAGCAAAGATTCTCTTAAAATAGCAAGATTAAATAATACATAATTTAAGCTAAGTCATAAAAATGGTTAGTGACTTCCGTGATTGAAAATATGAGAACTTTCATTTACAATTAAGCTATAATCGAAGTTGAGCGATAGACGTCTGTAATAAACAATCATCGACTATAACTCTATAAGCTATAACCGTCGAATAAAAAAACACAGTCACATTTGTCCAAAGGAACTATTCTTCTCGAGCACTAGACATTTGTGTAAGGAGCTAGGTACTCTTCTCGAGAGCCAATCTCAACCTCTTGGAAGATGTGAACGACAACAAAACTTCTAATTAAATAATTCGCGTGGTATAGTCTGGTCGAGCAAAGAAGACATTCTGGCAAGATGGGAAAATGAATCCAGCTCGGTCAATTGTATACATTTTTACTTAAATTGTAGAAAACATTCTGCTCTACAATTTGAGAACAAATTTATATTTTTTGAACCAATATTGAACGAGCTGGAGTCATTTCCCCATCTTGCCAGAATGTTTTCTTTGCTTGATCAGACTATATTCCGAGAGAAATCGAGTGTTAGATTGAGTGATAAGGCTGAGATAGGCTCACCAACTGAAGAGGTGGGCAGGATAGCAGAAAACAGCCTTCTCAGGGCAGACGCCATAAACTGCAAACACCATATATAATTGCCTTAGATAATTACTTGCCGAAATTATTACTTTCTACTTCTTTACTTGATCAAAAGTTTCCCAATTGCAAAGAAATACCAATCTCCCATAGAACGTAATCGGAGTTTCTAATCACAAAAAGTGTCAAATTATGAATTAACTATATAATTGATTATTTAATAATAATTATGTATCATTAGATTAAAAATCTTAAAGGAGGGGACAGTAAATCAATAATACATTAGAGATATTCTTATCTTCGATTAGATAGGATGACAAATTATTAAATAGAATAAGGGAAAATACATCCTCTGAATTAAACTTGACACCTTTAATAATTCCAATACAAGAGAGCTATTGTATGAGACATTGGAAGTATCGACAAGAAAATTAATGATAGTACCCCACTATAGATCAAAATGGAGAAATGATCTATAGAAAACGTGTAACATGAATAAATAACTTTTTGGTGACCCAATGAATGCTAGCTAAGCAAGCGACAGATTGGAATAAAATTCCTCAACATCTTCAGATGGAAATTCCTCAACAAACATTATGATAATTCCAAGAAGAAAACAAAAGTATGCATCCAAACCTAGGATTTGATTCAATATCGAAGAACAGCATAATATTTATCCCGACTCAACATCTGACTCAATATTGAAGAACAGCATAATATTCATCTCAACTCAACTTCTGATTCAATGTTGAAGAATAGAATTTGAATGAAGAACTTCTGGAAGCACAATCAGAGCCAATACAACTTATATAATTCCATGTTTACGATGAAAACTAAACTATCACTTTTATTGTTGTTACTATGAAGATAACTTCAAAGCATGACTTGGTGCAGATTGATATCCAGCCTATATAAATAAACAAAATAAAGAGTTTCCTGGTAGACACATTTCCTAAAACTATGGAAAAATTTATCGGGTCCAATTGAAATTGTATATAAGTACAAGTTAAAAGAGGAAAAATACTAAGGAAATTCTTCCCCATTGTGATAATTGAAGAATGCCTGGTTTCAGCCTGTGAATGGAATATTGGTTTCTAAATATTTAGTTGGTTTATATTGCATCCTCTTATAGTTGGAATTAATAAAGTGAAAACTGTGTAATAACCGAAATCTAAAACAAAATAAATAGGACCATAGAACATTATTACCACTATTTACTTAATAGTTTCACATTTCGGTTAGATGTTGCCCCCACCATGTGGGTCTATTCAGATTCCATCATTGAATTTCAAACATCAATTAAAATATGAATTGGAGTTTGATTCACTTGGGTTAATGTTTCCAAGCAATTAAATAAGTAAGAGGTGATGGTGAACTAAATACAGTCTTGATCTGCAATAATAATCATCAATATTCGATTATAATGGAATTTATGGAGTGGAACCTTTCCACATTGAAAGAAACTTTGACGTTGTCAAATACACTGAAATTTTCAATAAAAATTAAAAATTTATACACAATAGCATGCTTTTCACACATCATCAGCTGTAAATTGCACATTTTATCATCAGTTTAAGTTGCTGCACACAAATAAAGTTTTGTGTGATTACACAGAAAAGAATGCTTCCGTATATCAATTTTTAATTTTTATTGGAAATTCAAGTGGATTCAACCAGGTTTCAAGTTTATTTCATTTTATTATTTATCAAAATTATTTCACTGTTCCCAACAACTATTACAATCTATAAAATTTCAACATTATTATGATTTTTTTAATATTTATAATTTTTAATAATATTATTCATGAGGGAAGCTCGCGTTTCATGTAGATTGAGATTGAGAAAAATAAAAATTGATAATTTTTAAAAGTTCTTGTATCTTCCGTATTTTGTTAATTAATTCTAGAGTTAAAATTTCCAATGAATCACAAGAAATAATAGAGATAATTCAAATCAACTACACAAACAGGGACAATTTCAATTTATAAGCATCATGCTACGTAATTACGATCTCTAGCAGAGAATTTTATCTATATTCAAGAATAAACGATATAAAAAATTTTTCAGTGAATAACAGCAAGTGGAAAGGTTTTTCACGAAACATATTCAGGAATACCGAGTTTGTAGAACGGAATTTTCTTTTTTAATAAGTACTTTTTAAAAAACAACGGAAGTAGGAGGTTTTTTCACGTAACAAGGATTGATTGTAGAAAATATTTTTTTTAATCAATGAAAGTGTCTGTTTTTCACTATCTAACAATAAATTGTAAAACAGAATTTTTATTTTTGTTTCGCGAAATTAAGGATTGAATGAAAAGCGACGTTCAGTTTCACACAATGCAGACACTTGAACACTATCCGGAAGATGATTGAATAGCGTGAGTACAGTATCGTTTTCCTACGAAAAGATAGTGGTATAGTAATCCAGTTGTTGTGAAGCAGTTGACGATGTGGGAAGGATGGATGCGCGTTTCAGACTGAGGATCAACGCGTTTCTCACGAATCAACTGCAGCCTGCAACTTGCTCAGCAAAGTAAGGTCGTCGACTAACCAAATGATCGAAATTGCAAAGTGATCGCCATACTACTGCAAACCTGTTATAGTCCATAACTGAAGCTGGCTACACTATACTAATAGGCTACACTTCCGAAACCTAATTTTTCACCTATAAAGAAACAATCATCCAAAACTGGTGTGGAATGTTACAGCAAGTTTTCCGACTATTTTTTTACAGCTGAAAAATTAATTTATTTCAAATTTTGAAAATATTTTATTATAAAAGTTTCCAATCCTAATAGAATAATTTCTAAACGTTCAATATATTTTGAGGGCTTTTCTAAAGTTTCTAATTCAAATATAATAGTTTCTGAATGTTCAATATGAAGGGCTTTTCTAAATTTACTAATCCAAATATTACTGGATTATGGAAATATTACTAGTGTTCCTGACAATAAAGTGATTTGATTTGATTTGAATAGAATAGTTTCTAAAT
Organism: Sogatella furcifera; assembly: GCA_017141385.1. Taxonomy (NCBI): domain Eukaryota; kingdom Metazoa; phylum Arthropoda; class Insecta; order Hemiptera; family Delphacidae; genus Sogatella; species Sogatella furcifera. Next base: position 19,429,225 of record CM029560.1, read on the forward strand.
GTTCATTATATTTTGAGGGCTTTTCTAAAGTTACTAATCCAAATAGAATAGTTTCTGAATGTCCAATATATTGTTAAGGGCTTTTCTAAAGATTCTAATTCAAATAGAATAGTTTCTGAATGTTCAATACATTGTTTAGGACTACAAAGGGCCCCTTCCCTCAATGCGGTTCAAGAAAACCTATGACTCAAATAACAGATGATTGTATTAAATTAGTATAGGATCAGATGTTATTTGAGGCTAGCTTTGTTCAAGACGAGTTGATTTAGGATCTCACGAGTTGATTTAGGAAGATTTTTAGATTACAATTTCAGTAACCAACAATGGGTACAGTAATTTATGAAGTGGTTATTTAATATGAAAGAAATTGTATAGTGATAATCAATATACTATGAGTCAAAATTATTCAAACATTTATTTCTTTGGCAATATCAATAAATTTCAATTCTACCTTGAAACCTGAAATAGAGTAATATCAACTATTAATGTTCATGTACCAGTGATTCTGAAATGCATTAGTGCTCAAATAAAAAGATTGATTTTCATGTAATTCTGGTATGCATTAGTGCACAAAAATAGATTGACAACCAATGCAACTATTGGTAGTCTACATCTACGCTCATTGAAATGGATTGATTTTTAACAATATTTTTGAATCCAATCAACTGACCAACACGTAGCAATTATCGAAGAACGGACTTGACTTCCAATACTATTAAGCGGCTACATTCCTGTTCATGGAAGCTAGTTCCGGTAGACCCTAGGGCAACTATTTCTAACAATTCTTGATTATGTATATATGACGTTTTCCAAACGAAGGTCAAGTGCGAAGTTGATTTCCTGGGCAAGAAAGCAGTCACTGAGATACTTTCTGATATGCATATGGGGGTTCGAATCAAAAATCAAAATCGGTCATAATTATTGTCAAACCCATGACTAATTTTCATAACAACCACGATAATAATTATAATCGTAAATTGAATTATTGAAGTAAACTGAATCATTCAGTTCAACACAAAACGTTTATTACAAACTAGTGGGGGATCTGTTTACAAGCATTGAAGTAGGTGAGACCATTAACACCAAAGTATCCGGGTTCGATCCTTGACCGAGAAACAAATTTTCACCACAGCACAATCACATAGATGCGGCCTCCCCGTCTTTCGGAAGAGAAGATACGCTGTCAGTTCCGACTGCCTAGAGAGAAGTCGTCATCATAAGCATCATCCTTTTATTACCCAAGCACAGGCCTAGGAGCCCATGTGGGATGTGGGTATCACCCTCAGAAAAACAACGGGTTGGAACATTTTGTATATCCGTTGAGCGTTTTGTAATGTTTCAATCAAAACAAAACATTTTGTTTCGTTTCATCTGTGGTGAAAACAGCCTACGTATAAGGTTTGAAATTATGATTCTTTAAATATAAGAGGTTTGAAATGAGTGCTCCTTATAACACACATGAACCACAGTATTTGTTTTGATGAGCAGAAACATTCTGCTCTTCGCAATTTGAGATCAAATTTATAATTTTTGAACCAATATTGACCAAGCTGGAGTCATTTTCCCGTCTTGTCAGAATGTTTTCTTTGCTCGACCAGACTATAATGAACATCACCTACTACAATGTATCTGACTGAGAATTGTTTGCTTGATTTATTTGTGGGTTATGATTTGAGTTGTGAATTCGATAAATTGATTTACGGAAAGGCGCGCGTACGGATCTGTGGTAATTATTGTGAGCGTTTTCGGAAGTTGGCATCGTCCGAGAGGGAGGACAACAAGTGCCAGGTTACCGGGGAGACAGAGTGGACCTGGACCCGGTCTGGTCAAGGCTCAGCCGTGTGACGCACGTGCTTTGAACAGACTCCAACGAAACTGGCGGTTATTAAACGACTGATATTTATTCTGAGCTCTATTAGGACAGTCGGCGAGAGGTCGAAACGAGACATATCGAAACAAGATCACCCTCTGACAAACTGTTTCGCTTTTTAAGCCGCTTCCAAACAATCCTGATAGAGCTCAACGCTAATAATAGAGATTTTTCATCCGCCGACTATGTTGGAGTCTGCTATACTCGACTTCATTCTGCCACACCGGTTCCAACGTCTCATCACATCGCAGACGTCACAACGCAGGCAAGGACGTAGGTTACTACCACACTCACACATACACTACACACTTGTACAGTATCCACCCTCAATCAACAATTTTTTGCATTTCTTTGCTTACAGTTCGATATAAAATGTTTATAATTCCGCTACAACACTGGAGTAAAACGCATGAAAATAGTTAATTGGAAACTGGAACAGTAGAGTCCTCACTAACCCCAGATGTATTACTTTTATTTATTCACAAATTAAATATTACGAAAATATAAGCTAATTTTCATTTATAATAAGGACTATTTTCATATTATTTTTCTAGCACATGAGTCCTACAATCAGTTGCACAAAAATCCTATTGAATTCAACGTCATTTTTTATATTTGTAGACGCAGTGATATTTAGTGTGAAATTTACATAGTTTAATATTACTTTATGTATGACATATTGAAATAATTTAATTAGTATGTGGGAGTAGTAGTCCTAGTGAGGACTGAGGACTCCTAACTTAGTACAAAACTCCAATTTATAAGTTAGAAATGAATTGCTTATAATTAGCCTCTTATGAGACTAGGTCGCAATAGTCGAAGAAAAGAAAAGAAATTATAGACGACATTCAATGTCGTTTGTACACTTAATTTTGCCAAAATTCCCAACTAAAATGAATTCTTTATTTAAGCAGAAGGCTAACGTATTAGTAAAAAATAACTTTGAAGAGAATGAGACATGAGGGACAAGAGAATGAGACATGAACTATCATGGGACATGAACTATGGGACATGAGTGATGAGGACATGATGAGTAATATCCCATGGGACATGGTGTTGAAAAACTGATATTCGAATCTAAATTCCTTGGAGTTATTATTTTCAAAGAACAATAATTTTTTTCGTAAGGGTAATGCCTACATTAGCGTAGGATATGGGAAAAGTGATGATGAGCTATGAACATTGATTTTCAAGCTAAAGGGACCGACGACTTTAGGTCTTCTCCAAAATACGGGAGTGGAAGTCTGTGATTGAAATCTCTTGTAGACAACTGGGTTCCAACCAGGGACATTCTTATTGTGAAACCGGTGATAAAAAACCGCCTAGGATATCGGCCACGCTATTTCAATATGATTCAAATTTTCAAGTTTGCTTGGCCAATTGAAACTTTTTCTGACTTTTGATAATTATTGCAGTCTTCTATTTGAAAGCATTTTTATAGTCTAGTCCAGCAAAGAAGACATTCTGGAAAGATGGAGAAGTGACTCCAGCTCGGTCAATATAAACAAAAAATCATGAATTTGGTCTCAAATTGTAAAGAAGAATATTTCTGCTTGAAATAATTTTTGAACTAATATTGATTGAGCTGGAGTCATTTTCCCATCTTGCCAGAATGTCTTCTTTGCTCGACCAGAATATAAAAACGAGCATTAAACATCTAATCATGTGCGTTCAAACCAAAATAGTAAAATGGTTCTGGCGGCTCGTGCCCACGAAACAGGTGAAGTGCTGTACAGTAAAATATACGGGCAGTTCAGCTGTTTCGTGGGCATGAGCCGCCAGTGTAATCTGTGATATCTATTGATTACTATGTGCGCTACAATCAGTGGTAGCCTTGAACATCAAATTGAATATTTAATATCTAGCATATCCGAGCAATCGTGCATCGAGCTCAATTACAATATTATAGCTCACTAAGATTCGAATAAATAATCTGCAGGGAAAAATATTATAGTAAGCATTCCAAATCGATATCTTCAACGAGAGGGAAAACTGAAATTTATTGTGTTCCAGTACGAGACAGATTTATGTAACACAGTAATTCAGCGAGGCCCGCCAGACCTGTTCATAAAAGCTGGGCAGGTAAAAGCAGGATCATCATGGCCTTGACTGAGAATGATACCTGTTGCTTGACACTGTGATTAAATATTATGTTGATCTCCACTTCTTACAGAACCACAACAAGAGCTTCGAAAACATCCAGCTTGACTGATTCAAGAGCTCGAAGAAAAAACAAAGGATATTACATAAACAAGGATCATTGTAAAAAGCTTTGTTTGGTTCAAAGTATGGTTTGTCATAAAAAAACAGTGACTGCCTAGTGCCTAGTCATTAATTTTTCTTCTGAATAATGGACTGAGAATGTCCAAGTATTGAGTAGCCGAGTAAAGAAGACATTCTGGCAAGATGAGAAATTAACTACAGCTCGGTTAATATTGGTTCAAAATGATAAATTTGAACTTAAAATTGTAGAACAGAATTTTTTGAGACCAATTTCATAATTTTAAAGCAATATTGACTGAGCTAGAGTAATTTTGTCATCTTGCCAGGATGTCTTCTTTGCTCGACCAGACTAATACCAGGTATTCAGTACTCGAGAATACTTACAGTGAACTTATAGGACACCTAACAATGGTAATAAAAGGGTACCTACTGGCAGTAGAACTAAAGATTACGTTTCAACATCGACAAGTATCACATGGAAGTGGAAGTGAAACATTAGAAACAGAATAAACTATATTGATTTTGATCAATATTTGATTTTGATACGTAATGTCATATTTCTATTGAAGTGATTCGTAATGAGGATCAATAACTTGTATTAGCTGTGAAAGAGATATTGTGGTAGTTATCCATATTACAACTATATTGGTAATATTCAAGATAGTACAATATCTTGTATTTTCATTTAATAAGGATGAATAATATTGGAAAAAGATGATTATAAAATTCAAGTTTTAGAAGCCACTGTTGTTGGTTATGGGTCTATCCCCGATTCTCATATTATTCATTTATTAATTAAATTGTTCATCAATACTTTCCATTCTAAAATAAGATGGGAAAATTGTCCAATAATATTCAAATTCAATAGCTTTATCGACCAATGTTCCATCATTTTTATTTTACATTGCTATATTATAAAACATATTTCTTTCCTCAGGATCTTCAAAAGATTTGTCTCAACACTATACGGTTAAATGGGGTAAACACACAGTTATCAAATGGAAATATTTTGTTTGTAGTTCAGTTCACAATTTTTCTTAAACAATTTATTTTCTCTATTTATATTACCAAAAGAAACCCTTACTAGAAAAATGGACAAATTACATCAATTCTAAGGAAATAACTTCTCTATATTATCTCTAAGAAATAACTTATATTGTGAGGCTTGGAGTTTTTTACTAGACTATAAAAATGGCCTGATGAAGTTTCTACCAACAATTCCAAAGAAATTCTTATTTTATGGGCAATATAAATTGACTCAAACATTGGAAAGAGCTCACGGTTTTATCTGTTGAAAGCGTAATAAATATCGATGATATTATTTGAGCATACACGCTCTTTATTATTGCAAATTAAAAGAAAAACGTTTTCGCTTCATCAAAGGTCAATTTTTATTGATAACTGATTGTCCTTGATTTCTTTTTCACTAACAGCAGCTTTCAAGTTGTTTCTTATTAAATTTAGAACACATAATTAATTCAATCAGGCTACATGATAAACTTGACAAGTTATTTCGGATTGATCTTCATTAATCAGTGAGATGTAAAGAATACATTGATGTATTGTTTTTAATTAATTATATTAGTTTCAAGAATTATGCTAGGGCAATATTGTTTATATCTTTAGAAAATTGAAATAAGAGAGTATTATCGGATTGAATTGAACTCACATAATTGTAATGGAAATTACTGAATAATAAAATAGAAAATGGGCAACTTACATAAATATTATTATATAATTTTTTTGTTGTTGACGATGTTATACACATAAAGTCAAAGAAATTGACAAATCCAGAATGAAATGAGGATTTTTAATAATTATTATTGTATTTATTAATTATATATTCATCTATTGTTTTTAAAATTATAACATTTGATTATGGATTTGACAAGGATCTGTCTACACAAAACACAAAGCTCTAATTGAGCATTCACAAACCTTAATTCGGTTAAGTTGAAAAAGAGCTATGTATTCAAAAAATTTATGAACATTACGCAGCGAGGACTTAAAACTTCATAGACTGGGGATACTAGAGTCTATTCAATTCAAATAAATCAGATAAATTCTTTATCAATACAATTTGTTTGTTTGTCAATAGCTTAAAAGCCCGTAAAGGGCCTAGGCCTGCCAGCTGATTGCCAGTTTCATATTCACTCAACTGTACAGAAGAGGTTAATAATAATCAACCATGATAGAGGTAACGTGTAATTAACACGTTGATTCAACTCAATTCAATTTAGTCAAAATAAATTTACTATAATTTAGTTAGTGGCATCTTACTGGGTGATTTGGAGACACATCATTCTATTAGTATTTACTTTCTTATTGGAACAGCTTTGTGATTATGAATTAGGCGAATTGGTTTAAAATGAATATAGGCTAATATTATGTGAGTAATATCTTAATAATATTATGTCAAAGCATCCCATAAATAAATTGTAATTTTGTAAACTACTAGTTAATATGAAGGCATGTAAACAATATTGCTTCATTCTCCATGATCTTTGAAAATTGATGGTCTGTTAAACCAGTGTAGAACTGTAAGCTGGGCGACATGAATATTAGTATTCATTTATCAATCAAAATATACAGATGAACAAAAAGTTTTGTGAGAGAGAAAATAGGATTTTCCCATGTTATTTCTCTCCCAAATTTTGAATACAAATTAATAAAGTTGAAAATGAGCTAATAGTATTACAAAAATAAATTTCAATAAACCTCCTAGGCTTGCAATAGTAATGAAGGTATGAGTTAAAATCTTCAAAATATTCAAAATAATTTAATGACCGCAACATTTGTGATGAAATGAAATGAACAAATTGAGAATCATATAAAATCAAAATAGAAAAAATCAAACGTGAATGGATTGCTACATGTATTGTAGTCAGGTGGTAACAAACTCGAACGTTATGGGACAATGTTCTATATTCTTCCAAGGTTGATGAACTGTACAAGTAAAGGTGTAGAATTTTCAGAATTCTCTCTTCAATCGATTAGGCTAATCGAAAACAATACCTAGTTTTTCGAACCGAAAAATCAATTCCATTAAACAACATGAATAATGTATGAAATGATCATCAGCCAGCTTGGTTTTTATTGACCTCTAACAGTTAACAATCGCGGAAGAGCAGTTCTCGATGTAATAGCGGTCATACACGAAAACTGATAACGGGCTCTCACTGCTCAATGTGACCTTCAAACGATTTTCAATTATTTGAAACGATTTGACAATGATTATGCTATCTGACCCATATATGACATTTAACATGCTCACCCCTTACACTGGAATTTGCCATCCCTAATAGCTCTCTAATGAACCAGTTAATTATGGATGAGTTGAATTGTTTTTAGAATACTGGAATTTGTCAACAATAGCTTAGGCCTTCTATTTAAAGTAAACATGATGTTTTGGTAGACTTCTTATTCAGTAGATAATCTCAATAAACAATATTATTTATTGTAGGTTCTATATTTTGCAGCATACCTAAATAGAGTTGGATAGATAATATTATTTTGTATAGGTAATATTACATATAGTTTGCAGCATAAATCCAAGGAATAGTGTTCAATAACAAAAACATTTAAGTCATTAAAAAACAATGCTGAACAAGAGCAGCTATATAGGGACAAGCTTTCAATAATATTAATACCATCACCATGATTAAATTGAGAAAGAAAAGGAAAGATATTTGTTTCGAAAATGATTTTAAGATTCTGAAACTAAAAACTCAAGTACGGTACTCAAATTGAACAGATACTCAATAAATAGGCGAATAGCTAATTAATTCAATTTAAATTAATTTAGTTTGACTGACATTACAATACTATTTCAACTTTCGTGTAAAAGTGACCCAAATGAATTACTTTTCTACACAATATAAAAATGATAAGACCTGGAATGGATTGGTTATTATTGTATAGTATTGCTCTAAGGGCTATTTTGACAAAACTTCCACAGATTGTAGTTGAAGTGCACTAAGATTATCGATTTTGTTTGCTAATGAGCTCTAAATATTAGGGATATTAAAATATTTAATTGCAGACACAGTGTCAGGTGAGATGTTGTGATACTCGTACATAATTAAAGAGCACAATATTGTCTATAACACAGAAGATTTTCTTTAATCATTAAAATACTTGCTCATCAGCAAAGTGCTTATCAGGAATTTGAAGATTTGCTGATTGGAAATATAGATTTATGTCAGAGAAATAGAAATACTTCTAGATTGTCATATCTAGATGGATATAAGTAACTTGTATGGGGTTAATAAGTTGGGAAATGAGGCTGATTTTACCCACGCATAGGCCTAGGAGATAGCCCATGTGGGCATCAACCTCAGAAAAAATCCAGGGGGTAAGGAGGCTACAGCTGACCAAAAGTGTAATGTTTCGCACACATTACCAACACTAAAATTATGTTCCACTTTCTTTCACGGTTTCTCTTGATATCTCAAACATTAACCATTATGTTTTGTAGGTTGTTTTGAATAGTTGGTATTGAAATTAAGGGTTGAATTCATATAATCCGCATTTTAGAATTGTAATGAAGGGTTAAATTTAAATACATATTATATTTTGTGAAAGAAAGTTGAATGCATGGTTAGAAGAGAAGGCCATCAGCATGGAATCAGATGAAAATATACTTAAATGGTTGCATGTTAATCAATTTGAAAGTTTCATTGAATTTTATACCTACTAAGGAAGACATACTAGCATTATACAAAGATAGTACAGGATATTTGATTGGATTTTGGCATGAAATCAGGTGATGATAGTCAGAAATGGTTACATTATGATCAATTGGGAAGTATGATTGAATTTAATACCTACTGAAGAATAAACACTAGCACATTACGAAAACGTAGAGGGTATTTTATTGCAATTCATTGGAATCTAGCGTGAAATCATATGAATAGTTGAAGACACAGTGTCAGGTGCGATGATGTGATATTTATACATAATTAAAAACCCACTTAAAATATCACTATAGTAATAGTGATACTTTGACAACATAATTGTGTTTTTTCATTGTATGAAAATAATGATTGTTGAATTATAATCAATTGTTTGAGTAACATTTATTGAAATGTTTACCTACTGAGGAATAAATTTAAGCTTTATTTGAAGATAGTAGAGAAAATTCCATTTAAATCCGGCAATGAATTAGATGAAAATAGTTGAATTAGAATTAATTGAGGAGTATAATTGAGTTGTATACCTACTGAAGAAAGTAGAGTCCTCAGAAGCGTGATGAGTAGCAGCAGTAGGAGCAGAAACGCGACAACTGAAAGAGCTGCAATCTCCACCGAAACCATCGACCTAATGACACGACTCAAGAACTACACGCGATAAGGTGCTGAACATCCTCCATTGACGTATAATGTCCAACCACCCAATCCGCGTCCCTGACCTATGTAGCAGCTGCTGATAAGAACACCAACACAGCTGATAACGCTGCTAAGGTCGGTCGAACAACGAAGAATTTCAGCCCTTTCATCCATACAACAACCCTGTACAATGGTCAACTTTCACTTGATGGGATGAAACCGCTTGAGGAACCCTTTATGATAAAATTCAAATCAGTTGGAAATACTCGAAATGCCATTCAAGAGTGTTGGAGTATCAACTCTTACATGAGTGTTGAAGATTATCAACTCTTACATGTAGGAAAAACTATACCTCATCCAAAATGACTTGAGACAAAGTAAATGAACCAACACACAGGGTGGCTACTATTACTATGACAAACCATAGCAACGATACGACACAGTTTCGACAATAAAATACTAACACACACGCATTAGCAATATCAGTTGGAAATATAAGGGAAATGAGAATTCGACCACAAACAAGAGTGTTGGATTATCAACTCTTACATGAAGGAAAAACTATACCCTATACCTCATTAAAGACTATACTTGGACAAATCAAAGAAATCCACACAGGGTGGCTACTATTGCGATGACAACTCATAGCAACGGTACGACAAAATCCCGACACACACGCATTACCTATGTAGTGTGTATGCTAAGTCGTTTATTGGTTATAGTTTGTCGTGGCTTAAGTAGCCACCATTGAGCTCAAGAATACTAACGTATTCTTCAGTATTCGTAGTATTCTTTAGCTCAATGGTAACCACCCCATACTTACACGCACACAAGCAAAACGTTTGTTCATTTTGTCCCAAGTTATCGTGAATAGGATGATGACACTTGAGAAACCCTTAGCGATGACAGAAGATTTCAACATTTTCTGATCCATTCCAACCCCTAACAAGTTTTGGATTGTCAACTTTATAAGGAATCCTGGAATAAAATCTGTCAAATAATCATACATGGTAATTATTAGATTCGGCTCTATTCCAACCCCACACAAGTTAAGGATTTGCAATATTTTGGATTATCAATAATTGGAGTCATCATTTAGCTTTGATGTTTTTGAAATCAAAAAGATAATAGATGCTTTACATTAGCTGTTAGTAGGTTACATCACGTAAAAAGAGACAGACGAAATCGCCTAACTTGTTGGTGTAAGGTACATCTAGCCGACTTAACTAATAAAAATGAACTCATGACAATAAATTAAAATCTATTCGAACTGGTTTATATTCTAATCATCGGGTTAGATATTTTTTCTGATAACTTACACATGAATAATAGGCCTGACATTACCTATAGGTATAATATACTATTAAATTACATAGCTAATACACAAATAATGGATATTTATTTATTTATGAGGTTTTCAATAACACCAGATATTCTTATCATCAATTTGATAAAGAATGCTGAATTATTTACATACATTGTTCCATTAACAATTATTACTACACTGTCAATAGAGTTATCAAGTCAAATTTGAACTTCATGAATACGATGGAATTGTTAGAGGCAATCAGATAGAATTTGAAAGATAAGTTTTAAAAAATATTTCAAGCAATTTTTCAGGTACGGTACAGTAATTTGGTAGTAATAACCTACTTATGATTTTTGTGAAATACAGTATTATTTACGAAACTCAAGAATTGTGTGAGTTAATCAAAAAGTTGAATTATTATCAACACACGTTAAGCCACCAAAACTAATTCCAAATCTAGAAAAACGATTACAAATCGGAGAACATTTTTATATTCTTCATGTTCATCAAATTTATCACAGATTTAGCAAGATTCTAAAGACACAATAATATTCAACTTTTGTTTTGTATTATTGTTAGCAAAGTAATAGAGGTTATTCAAAATACAACAACTAAGTTGATGTTTCCACAGTTACGAACTATAAAGCATTCCAGATAATATTGTTAATTATTATTTTGGAAAATTTAGTAGTTATTTAAATTTAGTAATTTAAATTTATTTTATTTTATGATTGGTTACCTTTTTCAATGTTATTTCTTCCATTGTCTTTACCGACCCTATTAATCGAACTGGAAGGCTTCATTACTCCACCACTGATCAATAAGGACTAACAGACAATAACTCTAAACTAAATCTTATCTATAAGGTTCGTCGTTATCTCATCTTCTAACGGAATCAGCGCCTGAATTCTCATTCGAAAGTAACACAACAAATTTTTAGCTTCAGAGATGGTAATGATGCCTCACAAACTAATGTTGAATATTACACTAATAAGGTCATAGGAGTGCTAAATTCAAAATTTTACAATTGAAAATTTAGTTGTAAATTTGTGAATTCTATTATTCTGAGGATAGGGTTTAAGTCTAAGTATAAAATAACTACTCCAAGAGTAGTATTTAGTATTCAAGTAGTATATTGTATTAATTATGCTCGAACTTCTGCAACTGGATTCAAGTCTCTAGTGAGATGTAGTAAGTTAATATTTATTCACAATGAGAGCATGAAGGTAAGGTCAACTATAGTATAGCTGAAGCCGAAAAGTTAGGCGGATTAGTCTGATGCTTGTGTGATTCAACAGCTGATGTTGCCAATAAGACTTGTCATTTAGACATGCCTAGATAATGTTTTTGGGATCAAAAGAGATAATAGATGCTTTACATCAGCTGTTAGTAGGATACATCACGTACCAGAGACAGATGAAACCGCCCAACTTTTTGGCGTCAGCTATACACTGTGGATGTGTCTTATGCTGAAACATATTTGTAATTTGTTAGAATGAATCGGTGATAGTTAACAACATCCTTATGTTTTCATGATCTTCGTACTTTTAAATATAATTGACACAATTAAACCCCAATTATGCAATCCAATCCTTTATGAAAGAGTACTTCTGTATTCCTATTATCAAGTTTCTTACGCTGACACCTTCGTTTATGGTTGATTGTGTATTAAGAAGATTAAATATCATCAAATTATACATAGGTTACTTGAGAGACTACATGAATATTCAATGGGACTGAAAACACTCAATGCGGAAAATATAAAGCGGAAAAGTTCTATTCAACTCAAGAAATTTTGAAGAAATACAACGTACTGTCAATAGTCTGTCGAAGCAGAGAAGACATTCTGGCAAGATGGGGAAAACTACTCCAGCTCGGCCAATATTAGTTCAAGACTTTCAAATTTGGTCTCAAATTATAGATCAGAATGTTTCTTAAAAACTGAGACCAAATTGATAATTTTAGAACCAATATTGATAGAGCCGGAGTCATTATCCGATCTTGCCAAAATGTCTTCTTTGCTTTGACAAAATATACAACTGTTATCAACTTCAATACATAATAACAGAACCAAGTAACGCTATAAATTTGGTAGAAGAAGTTTGGACAAAGGCCTGTATTTTTAATCAATGAGTAAATAGAGCACTGAGGAATTCTAGAACTGCTAGTATTGTTGAAACAAGTAGTTCGACTATTGATTGAGCTTAATAGAATCATAATGAAAAGTAAATGGTTTTACTCATTTTTCAAAGTTCATGGAATTTTATGCAAAGAGGCTGGCACTCTAAATTCAAGATCATGACAAGTTTTACTAGTTTAACTAGTGAAGTGCTATGCTTTTTGTGACACTTGATAGAAAGGTAATCCATCAGACTTTTCTCATCGCGTAAAGCTCATAAGGCTCTCACTCTCAGACTAAGGTGATTAATCTATCTACACGCATGAAAACAGCTGATAAGTCAACGACAAAAACTTGTCCGTTAACTTAACAGCTGATTTTCCCTATCTTGTACGACTATAAGGCCCTAATACTGCCCTCAGCTGACTTTCAATGAAATTAATACTTTCCCAATTTAGTTAAGAATACAAACGTATTCTGAAATCGATTGAGTATGTCCTTTCTACCAAGTGGCCCAAAAAGTATATTTGAACCCTACAAATTGATAATTAAATAGAATTCCATTATTATGATTTTAAAAAGAAAGAATACAGCTGTTGATCGTTTCAAGTGTTTATACCCACGTATACTATCTACAACAGTTTACAGTTGTAACTTACATATATAGTCTGTCCAAGCAAAGAAGAGACCCTCTGGCAAGATGGGAAAATGACTCAAGCTCAGTGAATATTGATTAAAAAATTATCAATTTGGTCTCAAATTGTAGGTAAAAATTTGTTCTACTAATAAGAACACATTTATAATTCTTGATAAAATATTGACCAAGCTGAAGTCATTTTCCCATCTTGCCGGCGGGTCTTCTTTGCTTGGACAGATTATACCTACTGGAGATATGTAATTTCCAAAAAAACGAAAGTTTAAAGGCGTCATTTCTGGACAAATTTATCAGCTAGCCAGCAAGGCCTTCGTGTTGTTAGGTTCACACCCAATTAAGAATGAAAGTTGTGTTGGGGGCTTTTCATAGATTGACAACTTCCATGCAAAATCTTATTAACAAACCGGTAAAAGCCTCAGAAAGTAAATTAAAGGTAAATAGCCAACATTAAATAAACTAAAATCGAAGTCAGAACTACGCATCCCACGGTTTATTGATATAAATAGAAGTATCTAACAATTGTTGTGGGACTGTGATAATAATTTTTAAGTGTTTGTTTACAATTACTGACTTGATAACCCCTCATCCCAACAATCAGCCTTGACCTGAGAAAGAGCATACATACCATTTACGAAAGCAAATCGTTTATCAAACGAACAATGCAAGAGTACGAATACAGTTTCCCGAGATATACTGAGGATACATAGCAGCTATTATGTATTTTCATGTAACTAATTATTCATGTACTCTACCTCCATAGCTTGAGTGAAACTCAAAATAGCAATTGCCTACTATGTTAATGAACATATTATTGTGAAACTTAGAATATTTATTATGCAGTATATTGACACCCTTTCACTTCTATAATAATTTCAAGTGGAACCTACAATATGCTTCATAGTAATGTATTTTTATTTTCATAAATTCAAAGTTTGGCACTTACACGAGAATGCGAGTTTGGAGCACTATTTCTCTTCTGGTATGAAACTTTTCACGTTCGACCTGGAATAAACATTATAAATATATTAATTCATTTACAATTTTTCACAAAATATAAGTTATAAAATTATTTCAATAATACAAAAAATAGGTACTTAGTTAAATTAATTCAATAAAGTACAAAAACTATAAGAGTAAAAGGTTATATGTACGATTGAAAGTTGTTATATAAAAGTTATTACAAAAAGAGATTGTAGAAACATCTAAATGTTTTATAATTATAAGACTTCAGTAGCTTGAAACATGAAAGCTTCTACATAGTACTCCAGTTTTGTACTATTTAAATTTTTTTTATAAATTGTTTCATCTATAGCATCTCATTCTTCAAACTGGAACATTCTATTCATTGACAAGTACATTGTGCCAGGAGGCCTGCTATTATTCACCTTCACGACACTAATATATCCAATTTCCATATTGTGATAACAAATAAATTTACCAGAACAAATTTTTTAAATTGTTCAATTTACCAGAACTAATAAACGTGAAATAGAAGAGCCACATTAAATAATTTCAATTTTAGTAATAATCATCATCGTAATGGATTCATACATTGAATTTGTAAAAGTCATACGGTAGCCTATATTATTCACAGATTAGTTTCTTTATTCAATGTTTCCAACATATCAATATTTCTCCAAGTTTTTAAGACATTTCATTTATGAAACAGTTATTACAACCTCATTCTACAGCATATTTATGCTATATGCTACATAATTAGTTTTTCTTGTTAGCTTTCCAATAATTGATAATGATTATTACCTCATTCAATTCCATAAAATTATCAATTGTATTGAAATGATACAATAAGGATCCAATAAGGTCCCTTTAAAGGATATTTCTTGGGTTTCCAATTAAGACAAACATTATATTGTATCCCATAAGCTATCTTCCTCAACCTCAACAATTATTAGACAATGTTGAACAAGCCAGTATCCTATGAGCCTTTTCAATCACTTGTCTTGTGAAGGAATAAAATCTCATGAGGATTTCAATATTCATTCATCTAAACAATTTTATAGACTGTTTCTGGATTAAAAGTAACAACAATAATGCCATGTGAATGTAAATAATTCAACAATGAATAAGCATTTTTCATTTATCTGAAAAATGTAAATAATTATTGATTAAATTTTCATCATACATATCTGTATGAGCCTTTTACATTTGTAAACGACAATATAATAAATTATTTACATATTATTGTGAATAAATAAATCATTTATTCTATAATTTCATTCATTCTGGAAGCAGTTAGCTACATTACATTACCTTCAACTTGCAAGTGTTTTTATTGATAGTATACATTTTAAAATACTAAAGTGTTCTGAGAGGCACTACATGAAATTCTAAATGAATCAAACAAGAATGGCATGCGTTTGAAATACGTCGAGCAAAAAATATATATACAAGCTCTAATTATTTGTATTTTAAATAAGAATCGCAGAACCCTTTTCAATTATTTTTATCTATAATATGTTTGCAAAGGGTACTGCGATTCTTATTTAAAATAAAGTAGCCCTGAGATAAGGGAAACATTAAAGCTCTAATTAATATTGAAAGAGTAGAAAAGGTGCATGACTTATTGGTAGGAAAAAAGACAGGTGCTCCACGTACCAGCATCATGTCCAAATTATTATCTGAAAACGAAACAGAAATTATTATAATAAAGTTAAATTGAAAACTGGTTTATAAAATTCAATGTTCGAATGTAGATTATTAAAAACAATTCAGTACTTGGAAAAAGACATTAGAAATTTGAGTCAATAAAAGTAACTCACAAGCATGGTCTAAAAATGCATGTCAATAGTCACACTATTGAACGTTCGCACAACAAGCACTAAGCAAAGCAGTCGATCCAGAATCAGCCTAACCAATCTATTCAATGCCTTTGCTCTAATCCAAGTCCTCATTCTACAAATGTCTGTGCATAATCTTCTTGACCTTGTACTCCAATATACAAAATTTCAATTCTATTTAACCATAAAGGTTTGAAACTAAATTTTTATCAACAATGAACTGAATTGCAAGAGTTGAAAATTGCAGGTGGGAGAAATATTTTTAAACAATTAGACATAAAATAGGGAACATTTAGCTTACCACAAAGAAACCAAAAATATTTATTATTCTAATTATTAATGTCTGAATTGTACATGGAGCAAGCCTGATTCAAAAAGTTTCAAGAACAATACATTCAAATCTATGAAATTTGTTATTACAATAAAATATGATGGAATATTATGAAACAAATACTTCAAAAACAAAAACAAAAACTTCTATCAAGAACTGAGTATAGAAACTTAAGCGTAGAATAAAATTATTTTGAGTGAAATGATGTTCCAATTGGATGTAGGCTATGCGGCCTTTGGAGCACATATAAGTGATTCGATTTCTAAACAGTTAAATCCTAGTAACAGTCGATTACTAAATTATAGTAGTCACCCACAAAATTTCAATTTGGATTTCAGACAAGATTCCAATTTCAATGTTGGAGATTTCAATTTTTCAATTCGATCAGCAGAGACTATGGGTGTTCAAATGACAAAATTTAATAATTTTGTATAGGCTTTACAAAAATGATGAACATTTGAATATCAACAGTATTCTACTCGATACCTTGACTATTATTACTTACTGTGTGAATGGACAAGCAGAATATTTTCCTACCAATAGAAAGTAGGCGAATATAATCAGTAACTTAAGGGTTGAAAAATTATAAGACTAAAAAAATAAAATGTTAGTACTCAGATATAAAAGAATTGATATATAAATTGAGATTTTTCGAAGATGAGAAAAAGCCACCGTAATATACGCCAATTCAATAGCCTCAGACAATCACTAACAGAGTTCAATCATTAATTAGCTTGAAATAAGTTGTACAAGCAGTTGATGCTTGCAATTTGAGTTGTAAGGTTTCGTTTGTTAGTCTGGAAGATAATCAATAAATCAGTTTGTTCAACTGATTGTGTGTTGAATGAAGTTGAATGAAGCGCGCTTGATGAATAGACACTCAAATTGAAAACAATTGGCCAAATTGAACCTCACTGCCTCACATAGCTCTTTTTTATCAAGAAACTGGACTATGACAATGATTCATAAGACATCCTATGAAAATATTTAACCAAGATGAATAAACTGCTTATGAACAGTGGATTAAATCATCAATGGAATTCGAAAGTAGTAACTATCTTACTATACAGCATAGGTACACAAAAGATTTCAAGTCAGGAATCATCTAGCAAATTATCATCTTGATTTCATTGTACAAATTAAAAAAAAAATCAAAATGAACACACATCAATGTCGGAAATTTATTCATAATATCGGTTTATTTCCATGACATTACTGTTATAACTGTTACTGGGTTACTCAAAGTAAATGATTGAAAGGAAACATCATTACACAATATACTTACTTCTGTCTCAAAAGGTATTTTCTCAAGGCCATCCAATGAATATTAGAAATTATTGTAATTCTATGTATACATTATATTAATATGAATACCATAACATTGATGAGTTAAATTTGAAACTGGTTGTCAATGGATAACCCATTTCAATATAATTGATAAATTCTATGAATTACGGACAAACAATAAATAATATCTGATAATTGTATACAAAATTTTCGTGCGTACCATGACAGTATTTGATTTTTATTTAGAATTTGAGGAAAATAACATTGCATTAGTTGTAAAATTGTTTGAAAGCAATGACTTGATAAAAGTACGTATTACTCATTGTTCTCATTACAATCGCTATTCTGCATTGATTCAGATCAACTTACTTCATATAATATAGCTAACACTACCGCAATAGACAGATATTTCATTCATAATCAGCACATAATAATTATGCTTTCGAATGTTGATCAATATTATCTATGTTCTAATTTTTCGTATTTACAAATACTCAGAAAATCTTATACCGACGAATATTTCAACATTTTTACTGTGCTTGCTTTCTATGTTTCTATTTTATGTAGGCTTCAATTAATTATTGTTCATCAATTCAATCAGAATATTCTTCTTAATGAGATAAATTCAAATGGTTTTTTTTTTAAATCAATGCCAGTCTGATTGTAAACATGAAATCACTCAGAAATAATACTTTTTGAAGTATTCAAAGGACATAGATGATTAATTCCTCTTTTAAAAGTCCGTCTATGTCTCTTCCCGGATAAGAAGGTTTTTTATTTGCCTTGTATGGAAGATAGTGGGCCGTCAATACATGATTAGCTCCCAGTTACTATGATGCGTTCATTACTGAACGCACTGTATTATAATAGTTACTGTGCTATATCTCAGTTATAGTCTGGTCGCAAACAGTTGATATTCCTTCAAAATGGCAACTTTTCAATGCTGCCAGCACTCGGAATGGAATGTATTCACACTCTCTCACCATCTGTCTCACATCACACCAGCGGTAGGCTGGCAAAAATTATTCTACACCAAAATTTTCAGACCTGCGCAAGCGCAATTTCACACTCGTTTCAAGTGGCCATTTTGAAAAAAGTCAACTGTGTGCGACCAGAATATATTATATTGAGAAGGGGTCATCATGCCTTGCAGCGAAGAAAACGGGTTAACATACACAAGCCACAACACAAAAGGGATTGACATCCATTTGCCTCATCCCTGACTGTGCACTATGAATTTCCAACAGGGTGCTCCGTGAGCGGTAGGCAAAGCTTGTCGACCAGCCACTTTACACGCTGAATGAAGAGACAATGATAGATAGATAGCCTTTATTTTCCACTTAGTAAAATATACAAGGGATGTGGGCGAAGTTGAAGCACAAGAGCCCCCTCTTCCACTTAACCCACAATGCTTTTCCAAATCTCTAATACCGTACTGACATTACATCTACACACCAAATATCAGTATTGAATTCATATTTTGTACACTCATATTTTGACAAAATCTATTTTTGGTTAATTATCTCCATCAAGCACTGGTTAAATATTGAGAATACTTCACATTAAGCATACATATAGCCTACTCTAACATTAATCACCTTTTCATGACTGCAGTTTATTATTTTTCAAGTCTTGCTTTATTACTAGAGGTGTTGTAATTCAATTTGCTGTTCAACCACCATAGTTCTCAAATAGTAAAAAAAATACTCAAGCTAGAATAGCCTACATATACAGGGTGTTTCAGGAGGAATGTGCAATACTTCTCAGGCTGATTCCTTACACCAAGTAAACAAAAAAGTTCCATGGGACCTACCCCCAAAAACGCTTTGTTACCAAGATAACAATGGCGGAAAATTGAGATTTTTCTAAAAAGATTAATTTTTCCAATTTATTAGAGGCTTTACTGAAGCTTAGTGATGTAAAATTCCCGGGAATTTAAGATCGGGAAAGTATTCCCAGGGAATTTAAGGGAAATATTCCCAAAATTCATAAATTCCCGGGAATTTATGATTTTTTTCCATCTAAAATGACTAAAAAAGACGTTTTTTGCTACTCTAAAGTCTCAAACACCTGTTATACAATATACTTAAGTAATATATATATATATATATATATATATATATATATATATATATATATATATATATATATATATATATATATATATATATATATATATATATATATATATATATATATATATATATATATATTCAATACGTAAAATATATGAGAATTAATAACTTGAAAACTGTAATAAGTTGAAATAAAACAGAAATTTAAGTTCATATACTGATCATTTTCATGGAACGTGTAAGGAGTAAGAGGAAATGAACATTCAATTGAAGTGTTTTAGTAATTCAATTGTTAACTACTATTATCTTACCTTACTATCAATCTAATACTTTACTACTGACATCTAGTCTTACAAGTTAAATCTTTTTTTTCTTCACTAATAAATGCCTGTAACTTATAAGTCAGGTAAACTATAAACATAAGTCAAAAAATTGCTAGGTGTACTTCGACCTCCATTGCATGAGAACTGAGAAGTAAGTTATTATTCTATTGCTTTGCAAAAAATTATTAAACCCCTAAACAAAGAATAAAATAGAAAACCAGAAATTAGAAATTTTCAAGACTCATTAAGGCTTACTTGACTTGTAATGCCGCGTTTACACTGGAATGTTAATAACATTTGTTAATAACGTTTTTGAATAACGTATTATTATATAGAGTTATAATACAAAAGTTATTAACAAATGTTATTAACATTCTGGTGTAAACGTGGCTTTATAGAGAGTCTTTGTATTACCGGTAATACAAAGTAATTGTAATAATAAAATATTTATGGCCATAAATGAGGTTTTTCATTTTGCATCAGATAATACAGGAAAAAAATAGGCATTGAAGAAACCAACTTTCTCATGATTTTTGAAACCTAATCCCAAGATTTATTGAAAAACGCCTTGTTACCGAGATAACAATTTCCAATTGTTAGATTGTGAGATAAGATTTTTCAAAAAATATTAAATTTTTAGAGGTTTCACTCAGGTTCTAAAATGATCAATTCCTATTTAAAATTACCTTTGAAATTCAATGAAACCAGTTTAAAGTTTGTAACTTCAACGGTTATTGATATTATGGGAAAATATTCTAAAAAAACTCAATTTTTCAACAATCAAGGGTTATAACTGGATAAGGAAACTCTACTAAACACAAATTTTACACTTGTGCTATGTTTTGTCTATTTTGTGATATTTGATCGCTATTTCTGAGATTTAGGTAAGATTTACACAATCTCCGCCATTCAACATCGTTTTAGAATCTGACTCTCTTCAACTTTCATTAATAAAACTACAAATTTATGATTCCTTATCCAATTATAATCCTTGATTGTTGAAGATGGCGTTTTTTAGAATATTTTTCCCATTAGGCTATCTCAATAACCGTTTAAGTTACAAACTTCAAACTGGTTTCATTGAATTTCTCAGCTAATTTTGAATTGGATTTTTTTATTTTAGAACCTTAGTGAAGCCTCTTAAAAAATTAGAAAAATTGATATTTTTTTTGAATCTCAATTTTTCGCCATTGTTATCTCGGTAACAAAGCGTTTTTGGGGGCTTGTCCTATGAAACTTTTTGTCAACTTGGTGTAAGGAATCAGCCTGAGAAGTATTGCACATTTCTCCTGAAACACCTTGTATAGCTGGATTGGAAAAGGAATAAGACAAGAGCACAGCACTAACACACATTAAAAAATGACAAGAAAGTGATGTCAATACAGCAAAGTGAGCAAAATTGACATTACAAGGATGATTTATAGCTTGTTATTGTGAAAAGTGACTGAGATTGATAAATTCCAATCATTTTGAAGCAATTTTATAAATTCCCTTAAATTCCCAAAATTTCTTAGCCAGGGAAATATTTCCAAATCATAAGTTCCTTCCCACTGGGAATATTCCCGATCCACATCATTACTGAGGCTCACCCTTTCAAAGTCATTTTCGAGTTAATTTTCACTACTTATTGATTAATTATAACTTACATTAGTAGCCCTAATAACAAAGTGAACATTTATAATATAGTTATGTAAATAGAGTTGTGATGGCTAGAGCAGTGCAGCTCCAGCAGCTCAGTTAGAGCCGGGCGTCTCAAGCTTCCGCTTGGGAATGCTAACTTGAAAACTAGATCACAGTATCAGATGATTCAGATCTACACTTCTTGATTATTATGAGCAAGTGTTGCTTATTATTAATGCATAAGTTACTCTGCTTTTACTTTACTGTCCTTTTAACTCTACTCTTCTGTATAAACTTCACCAATCATTCAAATAATTCTAGTTGGAGTTTAAATGTGATGTGAGAAATGCACCATCATCAAAATTATGTTGACCATGTTTCTTCTGATGGAAGTTTTTGCCGGCTAATGAAGTTTTTACACCAATTTTTGACATAACTTGCACATTAACTATGGAATAAGAAACACCCTTTTCTGACTAAATTCTCATTCAATAAAACTATGCTAGTCGCCCCTATCCTGATCCATTTTAAATGGTGAAATAATTGAGAACTGACCTCAATTAGAAAGCAGTAACTTATCATTGACAAGACTTGAAATTGATGGATGGTTTTATTGCGATAGAATAAGCTCTCGAAACAGAATGCAATAATTACATTGCAACTTACCTGGTTATCATCTGAGATGAACGTTATACAGTAATAATAATTATTTACGAATTGGGAGAATCAAAACAAGAAACTATGAATCAAACATAATAAATAAAATTATGTACGTAGCTTGATATGGATTATAGTAAGTAATTATTGAGCATCACTCTTATTAATAATTATGTGACGCATAATACAAAAATCTTTGAACAGTTATATCAAACTAATAGAGTTTTATAACCTATCAATCTACCTGGAGCTAGGATCCAGGATCCTAGGTTCGAGTTCGAGTTTCAATAAACCGATAGCCATACTGCTATCGATAGTACACATCGATAGTCAGCTGTTCGAAGGGACCGCGACATCATTAAGAGACCGCGAAGGTTTGAAAAGTAAATATTTTCTTTAAACCCCGTTTCCCCAAACAACACAATTTTAACAATTAAATAATATTGGGAATATTACAGCAAAACAAAGCACCAGGTGTATTTTTCTGTAAATGTAACATGGATGAGAGTTTTTTCTTGAGTACTTCTTTTTCTTCTTCACCACCTCCTCGTCAATCACTATTACCGTACTCCTCCTCCACCACCACCTCTTTTTCAATTTCATTTTCAATTTATTTGTATAAATGTCATTGGCCATACATAAGTTGGCATTGACAATAGTCATACATATTACGTTATTCATACATATTACCTTACATATGATTTTTAACATGTAGTCAATACATTAACTAAAACTAACAATGAACATGCAAAATAGAGTTCCAAACTTAAGTTACATAATTTTTTTTTCCTTTTTATCTATTGCAATAATTACAATTAGTCTATAGTCTCACTTAAAATATTATTTGGATGATTATGAATTTAGTTCAGGAGTTATAGGAATTTAATTTACTAAGTCTTGCCATCTATAAGGACATTCATCTATCAACCAGTTTTTTAGCCTAGATCTAAAAATTCTGAGTGTTTGAGCTTCTTTCAAATGGGTTGGCAATGAGTTGAAGACTTTTTTCCCAATATACTGAGCGCTTGATTTATAAAATGTTGTTTGATGAGGTTCAATTCTGATTGCACTCCTTGACCTTGTGTTGTGACTATGGATGTTGGAACCCATTAGCCAATTTCCCTTGATCTTGAAGGCAAAAATTGCCAAGTAATAAATGTAAAGGGCAGGAACTGTCATAATTCTTGCTGATTTGAAGAGGGTACGACATGAAAATCTAGGTGGCTTCCTGAAAATAATCCTAATTATTCTTTTCTGGGCCCTGAAGACTGCAAGTGAATCATTTGAGCCTCCCCAGAGCAGTATTCCATAGGAAAGTAGGGGCTCAAAATAGCCATAGTAGGCGGCAAATACTGCCTCTCTGGCTAGCAATCTAGAGATTCTTGCCACCAGAAAAGCTGCTGAGTTGAGCCTTCCCAGAAGGGACTCAATGTGGACTGCCCATGCCAACCGCTGATCGACTGCCAGACCCAAAAATGTAGCAGAGAGTGAAGACTGGATATTCTTGCCATCAATACTGAAATGAAACAGGCTGAAAGGTGACGCCTGAATATGGAACTTAATAAAAGATGTTTTAGGGATGTTTACCTCCAACTTATTAGCTCTGCACCAGGCATTGACCTCATGAAGAACAGCATTTCCAGCCAACTGCAGCTCCACCGTGTCCTCAGCTGTCACAAGAAAGTTGGCATCATTAGCAAATAGGACAGGCTTGGCTGAATGTATGTTTGCAGGGAGGTCGTTCATGTAGATTAGGAACAGGAGGAGGCCCAATATGGAACCCTGTGGGATTCCCCTTCCTAAAGGGCGGAGAATGGATCTGAATTTTGTATTAAGAACCAAACCACTGACACCCTCCAACTCAACCATTTGGCTTCTACAACTTAAATAAGATTTTATTATTGACAAGAGTCCACCTTGTACACCATAGTAGTGGAGTTTCCTTAAAAGAATTTTATGGTCCAGACTATCAAATGCTTTTTTCAAATCAACAAAAAACCCTATCACTTTATGATTTTGATCCAGAGATGAGTATATGTCAGCCACAAAAGACTCAAGAGCATCAACAGTTGATTTCCCCGGCTGAAAACCAAACTGACACCCTGAAAACAAATTGTAGTTTTGAAAATGAGCAAACAAGCAATCATAGATTGCTTTCTCCCATATTTTTGATAGTGAAGTTAGGTTAGCTATTGGTCTATACTTGTCAATTTCCTTTCTAGAGCCTTTTTTGAAAATTGGTTTGAGCTTTGAGATTTTGAAACAAGAAGGAAAAGATCCAGTTGCAAGATACTCATTCAGTAACTGAGTAACAGGACCACTGATATAGTGAAAGTATTCATTCAATATCTTTGATGGGATCTCATCAACACCACTTGACATTTTCTTTTTCAGTTTACCAGCCAAAGACAAGACCTCACCCTCTGACCATATAGGTGAATCAGAAACTATAACATTCCCAGAATTTGAATTTTCCAGTAGCGTAAGGAATGAGGGGTTATCCAAATCGTCACTAGCATTTCCAGAAGAGCCAAATTCAGAAAAAAATCATTAAATGCCTCAGCAATATCACTCAGGGACTCAACTGGAAGGCCATCAACCACAATAGGATAATTAGCACTGCTGGTTTTGGCGGGAATTTCTCTCTTTATCAGGTTCCAAACAGCCTTGGATTTGTTATCAGCTGCACTTATCAATCTTTTTGAATAATCTGTCTTGAGGGATCGAATGAGCAGCTTGATCTCTGATGATATTCTCTTGTACAAATCACGGAACAGTTCATTGTCAGGATAAGCTCTCATAAATAACTGAATATCTCTCTTTCTATCACAGAGATTCCTTAAATGAGTATTAGACCACAAGGTTTTTTTTGTGAGACTTAGGGACTTTCAACTCTCTAACAGGAAAAGCTATTTCAAAACCCATACTTAAATTCCAAATAAAGTAATCCATTTTAGTATCCAGGTCCATCTCACTTGTCAGGAAAGGTGTCCAATCACATTGACTAAGATAGGCCGAAAATTTCAACCTGTTCATATTGGAGAAGGATCTTTTCTTAATAAACATTGGAGGATTAACCTGATTTAAAGGAACTGGAATGATCACTTCCTGCGCAAAATGGTCAGACAAAGACAGGTTCATCACCCTTGATGATACCGAGTCAGCAAGGTCATTAGTAATAAAGCCATTATCCAATAGTGAAGAGGAATGTGATGTCACTCGAGTAGGTTCCCTTATCACGCCCTGGAGACCATAGGCACCAAAAACTGATAATAACTCCTGCTTGGTGTTAGAGTTACCCAAAAAATCCACGTTGAAGTCACCAATCACAAGCACTCTTTTAAATCTTCTAAAAACTGAAGACAAGAATGTATCAAGACTTTTTATAAATAAATCAATACAACCGCTTGGAGATCTATAGATACAAACAATATTAAAAACATATCACCTATAGTTACAGCTGACGCCTCAAAATCTGACTCACAAACACCCGTCAAGAGAAATTCTGTGGATGACAAACCTTTTCTTACATAGATGGCGACACCACCTCCCTTACGCAACTCTCTATTGAAATGGGATACAAGATTGAAGTTTTCAATATTTACTGTTTCCTTGCCATTTATTAACCAGGTTTCAGAGAGGCATAATATGTCAATTCTATTTGAAAAATTATTTCTATGTAAGTTATCAATTTGAAGTGCTAATTCTACATTTTTGTTACGAACACTACAGATATTATAGTGTAATATATTCAAAGTTTCATTTTTTGTTTTTGAAATTGGTTTATTGATTTTTTGGTGTTGATCATCCTGGGCAAGACAGTCAATAAAATTTGAATGATTAATAGGTGTTAGAAATTTATCAATTCTGGTCTTTACTACTATTCTACGAGTAGAGGAAAGCTGTCTCTTTCTAAAAAAACTCTCTCTTGCGAATTTGATAAAACAGGAGCTGATTTGTTCAAGTGATTGATGGAACTCTCATTGATTGGGTGACCTGACATAGCCTCTGTTTTATTATGGATAATATTTTTTAGCAATCTACAAATCCTATATTTTCCTAGTCTGTTCAGATGGAGACCATGCTTTGTATGTGTGTGAGACTCAAAAGACCACAGATCAAGTATTCTGATATTATATTTGTATTGCAAATTTCGTTTGGAATTGTTAAGTTTGGAGATCATCACATTTATATATGAATGAGTATGTAGATCATATCTAAAAGGAATTGTAGAGATAACAAAGTTAGTATGCTGACAACTCTTCATTGCTCTAGTCACACTGTCTATATTATAGCAGTCAATATTATTGATAGTAAAGTCATTAGATACACAGTTAGTGCCACCTATAAGAATAGTCCAGTCTTTTCCAACATTATGATTGTTGGTATCGTGATTATTATTGGATTCAATTACTGATTGACACAATTTCTCCATCGGTGCACCAGGAGCAACATACGCACTGCAACCGAGTCCAGACGGCAAGAGTCGAGACAACCTATCGCGTATGCCCCTACCATGACTGTCCGCCCAAATATTGACGTTAGTTGTTCTAATATTAGATTTGGGAATGATAACATTGGTCAGTTGTCCAACATTATCACCAGCACACACGTTTACACGCAAAGGTAGCTCCTCTATAGGCGAATCAACTAGAGAGCTTTCCCTGATGAGAGAGATTTCCTTAACCAGTTCATGAATTGATTGCTGAAGAAAGCTATTTGCCTCATCAGCATCATACAGCTGCTGGCGGCACCTCTGAAGATCATCCTGGAGGCTGAGAAGCTCACTGTGAAGCTGATTGGTGTTTTCACTGAAGAATTTAATAGATCTACGATACAAACTGAGCAAGGATTCTACATCAACATCCCCAGAGTCCTCGCAATTAGTGTTTGTAGCACTTGATGATTTGTCGCCGTCTCCCACGTCCTGATTCTTATCAATCAGCACGGTCATGCGTTGAATTTCATCGACCAATGCTGACTGGTTCACAGTCAGTTCATTTATCCTTTCAATAAGGTCGTCCTTGGATTGTAAATAAACTGTATCATCTGTCTGAGTACCGACTTCAAAGCAGATAGGAGTAGGTTTCCGCCTAGTGAGTAGAAGAGAATCAAGCGAGGCTCTATTTTTGATTATTGAAGATCCCGATATCATACTTTTATCATTGTCAGTATGCAATTTCAAAAAAACGGCTGGAGCACGATGTAATGCGTGTTTTTTATGATTTCCAGAAGTAGTTTTTATTTCATCAATCAACTTGGATGTAGTGACGTACGCCAAGCAACCAGTAGTGCAGCATCGCCAACTTATGTCACCGCATGCTAATGTGTGGCTCTTTCTAAAACAATAGTTATTGAAAAACAGTCCAGTGTTATTTTTCGCGGTTTTATACGTCTTGAAAGTATTAGCCATGCTACTGTTATTTCTTCTATTAAACAGTACAGTTTTCGATGATTGTAGCGTTATTTATAAAAAGTTAAATGATTTTATTTAAAGTCTAATTGTTACGTTATTTTTAATCAGTAAAATAATTCTATTCAAAGTCTTTAGTACCACTCAATAATTTTGATTCAGTGTGAAGCCAAGAGTTTTATCTTTTATAATTGTTTATCTGTAAGTAGAGTCCAATTCATCTAAGTATGAATAGCTTGCTCGGAACAATTCAACAAGCAACGCAATTTCACAAACAGATCATTGCCGATCACAGATTTCAGATCACAGATCATTGTCTACAAAGAATACATTACACCACTACTCCTCCTCTTGTTTTTCTACGTCTACAATATAATGATGCCATTTTGTAACCGCCAACTCTATTAAGGAAAGCTTCTGATCCTGATGGGATCCAATGCTCACATATCAAAACGACCAAAGGCTGTAAACTATTTAAATGCAGCTCAAACTCTCCTATGCATGATCTTATTCCTTGAATGTTAAATCTAAGTAGAGAGCATCTCTCCTTATTGTTATGTTTTATTTTGATAACATTGTTAAATTCAGCCGGTGCCTGTTCTTTGTCATTTTTTTCTAGTTTAAATAGATCACCTTATGCACCTTATGTGAATCAAAACTTCGAATGTCATCATCATATGAGTCGTCAGTTGATTCTTGACTAGAGATTGAGGAGTCGTCATCTTTATCGGATTCTACATCGATGGCGATATCAGCACTCATGAGGTCATTCTCTTCTCCAGTCATGTCTATTTCAAATGGGTTAAAATTCACATTGAATTGCTTTGCGATAAGATTTTCCTCCCGCTGACATAAATCGATAATAATCTCTTTCAGTCTCCTTACAATTTTAAATTTTCCTCTTTTGTTGAGGTGGAGTCCGTGCCTGGTACGGTATGCTGTCTAGCTGATAAATCCCACATATTCAGTAATATCATAGGATGATCTTGGGTGAAACTCCGTACTCTCGTATTAATGCACTTGATTGCTCTGTTAATGTTGAACGTGCAATCGTATCGATACGGAATATTGCCTATAATTATGTTTGTTCTCTCTGAAAGTGGGATGAGTTTATGCAATTGCTGTAGATAAGCGCTTTTGTCGATCTCATTCATATTCCACCTGATATGTACAATTGTACATCATTGGATTCAGAAAGAAAATGCCTACAACGTTTATGGGAACCATTTTTCCAGTCGGCTTACAACTTCAATATTTGAGAAACAAAAAAAATGTATAGTTTGGTAAACAGCCAGTCACTGTCACTAGATAAGTATCTAGTCACTGTAGAGCGCTAGGAGCACAGCGCTACCTAGGAGCATACAAAGAAACGATGTTTGACTCTTCCAATGTACAAAAATAAAATTGTGGACTAGTTTTTCATCAAATTAACAAATATTTGGCTCAATTCATGATATTTGACTATTCTATTGCTCGTTCAAAAGTATTGGGCACGTAAATACATAAAAATCAATGTGCATCTATTTATTAATATACAATAAACAAACTAAAACTCTACTACCTCTCGCAACGATTTTTCGAACATAACTGTATAAATGATCCCTGTATATAGGTACCATTATTCTTTTCTTCTCTACTTCTTAATCGATTTTTTTGGAGGCCTCAGTGTCGTCCACATTTATAAGTGGGCGGCATTTGGGGCACATATGATTAATTAATAAAGTTCGACTATTCAACATCAAATATTGTTGTTTGTTGATGATGATTGAATATCTATATCACCTTAAACGCTTGATGTAGATAGAACTGTAGGCCTATTCTATTGCTATTACCGTACATTAGATAATACATAATAATGTGAATATAGGAGGATAAATCTAATACTCCCTGAAGCTTGTACTGATTTTGCCTGTAGTTAAATATATATATATATATATATATATATATATATATATATTGGTACTTCTTCTAGAAACCAATGGTAACTATCTTCTTATTTTCTGTGGAAAATATCATACGACATTTCATTCTATAAAATCTTAAAGTTTGAGATTTTATAGAATAAAGTCTATAAAATAATTTTAATTTAATAGAATAATAAAATCTCATACGACATTTTATTCTATAAAATCTTAAAGTTTGAGATTTAAAGAGTCAGAAGAAGTAAAAGAAGAATTTAAAATCGTAACCATGCTTTCTTAGCTAGGCATTTCTGTCGATGTACTGTCAATGTATTCAAAGTTCGATTTAGTTCTTTCTTTTGCCGCTAGATGACAGAAGCTGCCCACTAGGACTACAGTGACTTGATAAAAAGACAGTGTGGCCATTGGACCTATTTTTTCCCGCGGCCGCCATGATGATTCCAGCTCGTTTGAATCTTGTAATGGAGACTATAAGTAAAATCACTCATTCATATTTAATAAAGCATTACTTCTTCAATACAAACGTCGTTACTATTTCTACTAATAATTTTATAATTTAAAAAATTGTTTTGGACCTTAAAGCAGGGAATGGAGCATAATATAAGTCTAATGAAGGGATGCCTACATAACCTAAAAGGTTCCCGTGCAGTAGGTAATGACATTTTAATGCTTACGATTAGCAGATATAAGTGAAATCCGCTCAAGTTGATGTGAATTAGATAATATCATTTTATAATTATCGAAACAGTAAATATTGGAATTGGTAGGCTACTCCTTAATATTTTTATCAACAATTTTTGTTCAGTTGACATCTAGCCTACCTCAGTAGGCTAATCTCAAAAAGTCAAGTTACGGTATCACTAAATTTTCAATTAGACATGTCATTTTAATATCCGATATTTCATGAGAAAATATCATATTTTCATACAAAAAATGATATAATTCACGTACAATAGATGGGATAACAATTATAGTTGAGAACCAAAAAGACTGAAGAAAATAGAATCATGATCAAAATCCTAAAATGGTCCGCAGCCATAACCTTCTATCATTCTGAGAAATAATAGATGGTTATGCCGCAGCCTACTCCTACAATTTCATGTGAAATATAGTGAAATGAAATAGGTCTTATAGTTTTATACCTTAGTGTTAGGTACGGAACCAAATATAATTGTAGGCTACAGAATTGTAACAATCTAATATGGATTAAGATTATACCATACATCATATTTTTCCCGGACATGTCATTGAAAACGTCTGAGCGGATTTTTTAGAAATCCCTTATTTGCCCGGGGTTTTCACGGAAATGGGCAACAAACATATAGTATAGTAAATCATACTTTTTTACTGATTTATCATAATCATAGAGACTCAAGTCGTCAGAGTTGTTGTGTCAATACTAATGGTATTAGTGCATTTCATTTGAAAAAATGCATTATTGGTCTTGCCCTGACAATCGAAAATTTATGATGTGATATATTTTTTACACGTTTTCGAGCCCCTAGAACACAAATCTGATGTCCGTTCAAATTCATATATCTCTATATATATATTTATATATGTACAGTTTCTTGTTAACACGATAACTCCCAAAGGGCTTGTCGGAGAGCGACCAAATTTTGCACAAAAATCATTAGTGTTAATATCTCGGTCAAGTTCGTTAACCAGCCAAATTGGTCCAAGGGTAGGGGGTGAAATTAGGGGATGAAAATTTTGAAAAATCACTACAAATCGACCAATAACGTGATCGTTTTGAAAATTGGTGGTTATAATACCCTTATTATTCCCTACAATTTGAGCCATCAACGAAAAAAATCCAATCAAAAATGGCAGAGAAAATGGTGAATAACACAATGCCAAAAATTGTGTTTTTCGAAAACGGCGCCTTTGAATTCATACCCTGAATAGCTCATTATAAGTCATATGATTTGAGCCATCATAGAATTGCATTTGAAATGCACTCTTTCCGACCGCCAGCTGCCGGAGCGAATTTTTTGTATTTTTTATCAATAGGCCTATTAATAGCACTTTTAAATTTATAATTTACCTATCTACCGCATCTATAGTTTGTTCTCAAATTAATGATACATAATAAGATTTTTTGTATATTTTTGTATCAATTGTCAATACGGTAGCCTAAACTTATAAATAATGAAGATTTTCAAAATATGATTATTTTATCCTTTCATTGATACCTGTTATCATGAATACCTGTTGTCAGGCATAACATACAACAAACATGCCTGGATATGTTCAGAAAAACTACAGAACATGAAAAATAATTAAGTTACCTACATTAATTTAGTACTGTAGCTCACAAGTTCCAATGTGAAAATAAAGCCTGCATGGGTAGACCATTTTAATTATTATTTTTAATAAATCTGTTCATTATTCTGAATCAATCACATCATTTTAAATATTGATTAGAATTATGAGAACCTTCTCATAAGATAAGTTTAAGATTCAATATTCAAGCTCTCTCTCTCTAATATATCTAGGGTGTTAGGTCAAAAGCATATAAGTCAAAAAACCTGATTTTTCAAGAGGCAAAAAACTGATTAATTTTACTATTAATTAAAATTGTCAATGTTTCAAGTGCTTGTTCATTTGTTTTCCTCACAAGAAAACAATTTATTTATTGGTTGAATAATAATTCCTTTCATTTTATAAATTAGATGACTTATATTATTAAGACCATTCAAATATAATGACTTATAGGCCTGCTATTGGGAGCAATTCTAATGACTTGATGTACCCAACCACTAATATCTGTAAATCAGCTAGAATTAGTTGAAATATGATATTCATAAGTTTCAATATCATTCTACTACTACTACCTCTATTATATATAACAATATCCTACCAAATTATGATAATGAAGTAACTTAAATAGGCTAGTAAGAATTTGAAAAATCATAATCACTAGCAATAAAAACTGTGAACTATGCCCTAAGAATTTAGAAATAAGAGAAAGATTTTGTTTGGAATTTCTAATTATGACTTATAATATATTATATGGAATATAATTATGAATTATATCTATAAAAGTAAATGCCCTCAAAGGAATTAATTCTTGAGGTATCAAATTCCACATCTTGAAAGTAGATGACTTTACCATATTAACAAGCAACTTGAACTAACAAGAATGTGGTAAAATTACAGAACATACAACTCAAGTTACTAATAATAAAATATGAATAATTACTCATAATAAAAATTATTATACTATAAGATACACATTTCAAGTGATAATTTATTCAACAATGGAATTTAAATGGGAGAATATTGAGAACTAATTTTGAAGACTTGAATATTATTCAATATTAAACCTCCTTTCAATTTTACTAATAATATTTCTTATAAAATAACACTTATTCGATAACACGATAATTCTCAACTTAGCTATCTTTGATTGACCCCATCTTATATATTTTCTTCATTACTTTTCAATCATCATCAGAACCATCTCAAACAAAAAACCAGATAAAATCAAGTAGTAGTTTTATATAATTACATAATTTTAGTCTCTCTAGTACAAAAAAATAGTTTTGGAGCCTAAATTCTCAATGATAACTTTTGACACCTAATTATTCAACTTTTTCACCTCACCAGTGGGTATGGGTATGGTGTCCGGGTTTTTGACCCAAGCAATATGGTAAACCTAATATAGATAGCCTACAATCTGCTACTACTACACATTGTGATAAATACACATCACTTCAGTTTAAAAATAATATATTTTATGAAAATTCAACTATTGAAAGAATTCAGACTGATTGTTATTTAAATTAGTTTATTTTGTTTTCAATAGTTCGAATGATAGTAAACATGATTATGTTCTATTATGTGAACATTGGCTCACCAAGGGCATGAACGTGGAGTGACCATGAGGGCACACGTTCTAGCCTTAGACTCATCCATTTATAAACTCCAAATTTTTGGGAGTATTGGCTCTTCTAGTTCTTGTTCTTGTTTTGTTAGTGATTCCGTTCAGAGAGACACAGTAACGTCTCCCTGTCTGATTTGGGTTACTTTTCTGGACAGTTGTATTTCTTGATATCACAGGCTACCACAGTTCGGGTAGGATAACTCTGTGTGTCAAGGGAAGAACTGGAAAGAGTAGTGCCTTCATCAGACAGGTATTTGCATTTTAAAATAGAATTATTAAAGTCGCGGAAAAGTGAAGTGTTATCAACATGGAGAGTCAGGTGAGTCATTGTATCTAGATTAACCACTATTAATTAATAGTAGTCAACCCCTGATTAATATAATATAATCAAAATAAATGTTAATGCCCATATCTCAATTAAGAATGTTATTTTATTTATTCACTTAATTAAAGTAAAATCTATTAACCATTGTTAATTATTAATTATATAAGCCCATTTTTATTCAAACCACCCTTACAACATTTATATTACCTTAAAGTTGTTCCTTAAAATTAGCTACTGGCACTGAGAATCTGGGATTTTATACTTATTGCATTTTTGAAAGTTGAACTTGTATTATCATTTTACAGTAATAATTGGAAATGTTCTATTTGAAGTGGGACTCTACAGATATATTTGATTATTTTGCACAAAACTGTTACTGTTCCTAAAAACTATCCAGCATAATCTGGTTTACAGGTCTGTGGTTACTGGTTAGTCAATGAATTGTTGAAATTCGAACATATAATTTAATTGCAATGAAAATTTTGGAATTGTTGGAAGTAAAATTTTATAGAAATACTTGAAGTTCTTTCACACCAGACTAAAAAAATCGGTTACGGTACTGCTACTGCCGATTTTGTTACCAATCGGGGCAAGGATTCTCATCTTACTTATATACCGGCCCTGAAAATTAGCCGGTATAAACTGGAACTGGGATTAGTTATTGTTGATAGTTGAAATTATATTAATTTAATGATTAAATAGTGATTGTTAAGGTTATCCATGCTTCTTGAAACTGCAGTACGGTACTAAATATTGATTAATAATGTGGGTACTTATACTTGCTTTGCAGCTCTTTCACGTTTTGTATAAGTCGCGGACGCGTTTCGAGCAATGGTGCTCATCTTCGACGCTTTGAGTCTTATTAAGGAGCGCCAAAGATGAGTACGGTACCATTGCTTGAAACAAGTCCGCGACTCAAACAAAAGGCTTATAGGCTTGAGGTTTATACTATACTATGATAAACAAATCATACGATTTATGATATAGATGTGGAACTATCCATTAACTTATGTATATATCCTATGTAGCAACCGCAGCCTAACTTTAAGCCTCACCTTATTTGACATCTTCTAAGCCTATAAGTATGGGTGGTGAACATCAACTTAAGGGTGGGCGGTAGTGGACGGCAAAATTAAGCCCCATAAGATCAATGTAATTTTTATCAATCTTTTGGAGCAGATAGAGCCTCTATTTATGGACAGAATTTTACATTCTTTATGTCATTGGAAAGATAATTTGATTCTCCAGAGGCGTGACTTTTTACTTTTTAGTCTATTTCAATAATTGGAGTTTAATACTTTTATAGTTAATTAATTATACAATAATTATTAAATAACTAAAAATCAAAAAAGTAAAAAGTCACACCCCTGAAGAATTGTATTCTCTTTCCAAAGAAATAAAGAACATGAAATTCTGTCCACAAATAGAGGCTCTGCCTCTGCTCCAAGAGATTGATAAAAATTACATTGTTCTAATGCGGCTTGATTTTGCCATTTGGCAGTTTGCCGTCCACTACCATCCACTCTTAATTAGCTAAATTAGAACACAAAGAACATAGTATTGTACATTTTATTGATATATGTCAGCCAATTATTCATTAATAACCATGATTATGGCAATATGATGAAATTTCAAAAAAACCATAGACCAAGTCCTAACCTAACCTATCTATAATTCATCATGACTATTTCAAATTTCAATAAATTACCAGTACCATATCTCAAGGATATGCATATAGTTGTCCATCTACCTATCCACCTACTAATAATAATACAATACTGTGTGAACTTGTTGGCTAAGGTCTAGTGTCAGAGTTTTCAGGTTGTACCTGATCAGCTTTAGGGCCTCTGACATGACCTGACAACTGCTTTTTAGGCAGCTGGGACCTATGGCTTAACATATTCAATCATTTTCTTAATGCAGTGTAATGAAATCATTACAAATGATTAAAATACAAGCAAATCAAAACCAAGAACCATATATGGTATGTTTCAAGTGGATTTTAAATCTGTAGTACCAATTGGGAACTCATTTTAATTGTGGAATTTTGATAAATTGGAATCACCATTTAGGAAAATGAGCTATCTTGAATCTAGAATAGGCTAATATATATGAAAGTTTTAAGGCAATTACTGTAGGCTAAGTAAGTAAAATAGTAGTAAGTTAAAGTCTAAACTGTGTAGGCTACAGTATATCGAACTGCAGATAATTTTCTATTCTACATTGTAGTCTATAAAATGTAAGTAAATGAAATGATGTATATGCTTTTTAAAGGTGTAATTATAGTATATAATTGATAAAGTTGTATAATTTAACAGTTCATAGACATATTATAAAATTCTAGCCTAGCCTAAATCTGAAAATTCATTTGTTTCAAGACAAAGATGAGAACACAAGAATTTAAATAACCGTAGCCAACCTCTTCTTCATGTAGGCCTATCAAAAAGATTTTTCAAGCAGTAATAAGAATGACAACAATGGCCTAAAAGTGCATTCATTTTATTCATTTATTTGACAAAATACATTTCTTAGTAGATAAAACACAGACAATGATAATTGTCTAAAACGTCTTATTTTCAGATTTAGTTAAATACTCCAAATGAAGGTTATGTTCACAATTTCCACTTCACTATACTCAAAAATTTGAACTGTCAAGAATAAAAGACTATGATTTATCAATTTAAAATTTGAAAGGTTGTTATAAAATTCAAGAGAGCATCAGAATTGTATAAAATGTTTCAAAATTATCAATTCTCACTATTGATAATGAAATAACCACATCATAATGTTTTAGAAATAATACAAAAACAAATAATCAAAATCATTTTAAAATTACCTCTCAGTAGTTCCTCACAAGATGCTTTTACAAACCTCAATATTCTCAATGTAAGGCTATTATTTTTATATAAACTCTTTCGAATAAAAAAAGACTTTAACATGAATACTCACACTCAATATGATCTCAGAAGGAAAAACATTTCCATCCTCAAAAATAAAACTATTGGACAAAGACAGGCAGAATATTTCTTTAATAAGATAGAACGGATTCTACCTTCCACACCTCATACACCTATTTCTAAACATAAACTAAAAGTTTTTCTCCTGGAAAATAAGTCAAGCTTACTATCTGTATTCTAATTTGAATAGACACCAGCAGAAACGTACTCTTCATTTTTGGAAATTTCATGTTATTTTTATTTTTCAATTTTTCACATAGATGATTTCATACTATTTTCTTCATAAACTACCTGACCTTATTTCATCAATAGACATTTATATCAAAGTTAACTATAAACTCAACTAAGTACTTTTTAGACAAATTTATTCAACCAACTTAGCTATCTTCTTAATTGATTTATTTAACAGAAAATTCCCACACACAAGCTTTGCTTTCGTGGGGCTTACATTCATTTCTCCTTCTATTGACACTCCCACCTATTTTTCTGTATTATGCATTATTTTGTTACCAGTAACTCATGTAATGATTTTTATTCTGTAACTTCCTGTAACTTTGTATGTGTTAATAATGTACCCTTTACTCTTGTGGATTTTATTGATGTATTGTATAAATGAATGTAAGACAGCAATGTAAATAAATAAATAAAAAAAAAAAATAAGAAAGCAAGTATAAGACTTTCATAAATTGCCTTAGAACTGACATATATTAGCCTATTCTAAATCAAAAATAGCTTACCTTACAAGATGATGATTCCAATTTATCAAAATCCCACAATTAAAAGAAGTTTACAATCGGTAAAATACAGAAATTCAAATTTGGCAGCATAAAAATAGCATGGGAGCCATAGGGGATTCGAGTTTGTTTGGAATCATCATGGCGGATTTGTACCACGTGATCAAGCTAGCCAATCAGAAGCGTGACAGTCAATGGCCACAGAACTTACCTCAAACTAGCGGTACCCCTAGACACCGAAAGTTGACAACGAAAAATCAAGACCCAGATTCAATAATGATGATTTGATTGTTGAATTAATCATTTAATATTGATAAAACTACTATTTTTAATATCTGAAGATTATTTAATTTTGAGATTTGAACAGAAATTCCCTTTACATCGCAATTCACAAATTGCATTCTACAAATGAATTCGCTGCATCCACTAACTATGTTAGTCTTCAATAATAATTTTTTAATCATTTTAAAGATTAATTTATTTGTTTGATAACAGTTTTCTGAATTTCAGAATGATTTCATGAATTTTTCAAATACAATGATCATGCTGTCTTCTGATATGTCTTTGATATTCAAAAGGCTGTGGTGATGACGCTCAATCCAACCGCCAAAATTCAAAAGCTATTCGCCAACCACATGGATTTCAAGTCAAACAGATGATTTATCAAAAGTTCTAAAATTTAAAAGTAAATCAGCACTGTAATTATTTGGGAAATTATTCAATAATTTGGAAACACAGCTGATAGAGGTAATCCTATTTTGTCATGGAGAATTGCTTTACGTTTGCTGCAAACCAAAGGCTCCAATAGTGAAACTTTAAAAAATGATTATAATCAGAATACCCTTTTAAAAATATTTTTTATTTCACGCACAACATGTTTCGGCTAATTTTCCATTTTCAAGTGTAAGTAATAATAGTGAACAAAATTAAACCTATTGTATTTATACCTAATCTAATTGAACATATGTTTGATTTTAGCATACATTTGTGAAATGAAAAATATTTTTAAAAGGGTACTCTGATCATAATCATTTTTTAAAGTTTCAAATACTATATATACTGTATATATAAATATACAGTAGCCCTAGAAGAAAAGAAGTACTCCAATAGTGAATATAGGCGAATAGCCCACGCTTTAAGCTTAAGTCATATTTCTATCATCAAATAAAAAAAATTATTGTCTTGAAAGTTTTTACAAAAACAATACATAATTATAATGCTTTCACTTGAAAAACTATAAAATACAAAAAACAATGTTATTATTTCTTAAAATTAAATAGCGTTACCAGCAAAACCTTATTGGATTTTGTGCTGGCAACGAGTACCGTAACAAAAAACAATTCGAAAAATACTAATCTTATTGTACAATAATATTGTTATTTATAATAATTATCACTTCTACCTATCCAGGTTGGCATTAATATAATTATAAAGTACGGTAGTGAGAAGTGATTATTTATGTATTTGTGTATGATGGCAATATAGCTAGAAAAAAGAAAGAAAAAAGAACTTAATAATTATGTAACAGGTGGAATACATTCATTGATTTAATCCACTGGATTATCCTTCTAATGTTTGATTTTGTGATGCTGCAAGTGATTAAATGTTCAGATACCGTAACAGGTTTATGAGTTTAGTACTTATATATGGTAACTGTCTGCGGCATACTACAAGATCTGTTCTGGGAACAATGTAATTTGAAGGTGATCGGAAATTGTATATTGGAGTGAAAATTTTTTGAATTCATGGATGTACAGTATTAGATTTTTTATACAAAGCTGTCTTACTATAAGGACTGGGAAATCTACATATAGTAAGTGGCTGAAATAGCGTCTTGGTTTTTGGATAATCATCAAATTTTATATTATACGGTAATGCGTTTCATTATTCACTCGATGAAGGTAGTAGGCCTTTTGTTGGCTACTCTGCAATAATAGAAAAGATCTTATTATTTAAAGAAGAGCGCCATTTTACCACAAAATAGACTAATAATAACTGAGAGTACCTATTTTACACGACACTGCAGTTGGACTGCCGTTCACCAAACTGCGGAGAAGATGGAACAAGTAACAAGTAAGTAATACTGGAATTTATAGTAGTTAGGAACTAATAGTGAATAGAATTTGGATAAAAGTCGTTTTTCAGTTTAAATAGAAATTGGATATTTAATATTGTAAATAGAATTTAGATGTAAGTAGCAGGTGATGGTTAGGGGAATAGTTAAGATAGTTTAGATAGATATAGTTATAGCATTTATTTCGTACTGAAATGTTTTTTATCAATTCGTTAACCTCGACACATATTGTATATTATGTATAATATAGTGAGGTATCATTTCGAAGAGGGAATTGTATTGTGTAAAAAGTTGATATTGAAAATATGTAATGTTTTAAATTTATAAATAAACTCCTCTGAATGTGTCCGAGAATTTTTTTGAGGGTGATTCCCACATGGGCTCTTGGGCCTGTGCGTGGGTAATGGGAAGGATGATGATGAGATGAATGGACCTACTGCTTTAGGTGGGTTCCGAACCACCGGGAAGTGATTTTTGAGGCTCAAATTGAACTCAGAGGAACCGGTCACCATTACAACAGTGTTGGTAGAGGCACGTCGCTTATCTAATCTCACCGATTAGACCCTCTCTACCACTGGGACAAACCGCTCCCCTTTATTATAATTATAATTATTAATATTACCTTATTCATGTCTCAGAAACGCAATACTCAATAAAAAATTTTCAAAAGTGACAACCCATTTTATAGTCTAACAGAATTTTATGAAAACTCCTTCAGCTTATTTGTGATACTCTGTATATTATAATATAGATAAATAACTTATGTGTAAAATGAAATATTGTAAATCAAAAGCTATATTTCTAATATTTTGAATTATTTTACTACTGGAAACTTGAACGTTATTATTAAATATTAAAAACTATTTTATAATAGTGAATATACAATATAATAACAAATCTGCTGATTGAGTTTAACTTTAATTTGATAATATGCTATAAATATATAAATCCTCAAACTTGGAATCTATAATCATCCATAATAAATAATTTTAGTCAACAATAAACATCTATGATTAAAATTCACAAAAAATCATGATCTACGAAATTACGGAAAGTGTAGGCCTACCTACGCAAATGTTCTTCAAATCAACGTTTTTTTATTCAAAATGTAGATAAGTTAGAGAATAGACATTATATTATACTAAAAGTATTGCATGTGTTTAATTTTATTGATAGCAATAGCAATGTTGTCCTCTGAAATCAATTGAATGAATCAAGTTCTGCAGTAGCCTCTACGGTACCGAATTGAAAAATAAATATTCAAAAACGATCGTTTTGGCGGGTCTCGCTCGAAAACGCGAATGCGGAAAAATTTTGAATTATTGATTCAAAACAATGAACAATCAAAGCCATCAACGGTGATTGAGTCACTCAGTTTCAGAACATGTGGCTTCGATTCTTGTAATCGGTTGAAATTTGCAGAATAATTTAAATTTTGTGTGATTATTTATAATTTGGCAGCTTCCACTTGAATTGTCAGGTAAGATTCTTTGAATACCGTAGTTATTTTTGATTACATAGAAAATGATTCTAAATTACTGATAATCCTTATAGTGGCTACGTGGTGAAGATGTTGATTCTATGTCGACAACAAATTCTTTAGCTTATTACACAATCATTCAAAGGATTTATATTGATTGTCGAATTTTTTGTGATATTATATGGGCGGTATGTTCCTTAAAAGTTTTCGTCGTGATTATTTCATTGGTAATTTTTCATTGTAGGTGGAATAGCAACAGCAATGACCAACAACGTGTTGATAAACGGCGCTAGCCAAACAAAATACTTCAAGGAATATTTGCAACAAAGCGACGACTTAAGAGTAAGTTTATCAAAAATTTCGAATCCTTACAATTTTGTTTTAATTGTTAGCATTTTCATATAAGTTTCTATTTAGATATTTACATTCATTCACATCTATATTTACCTCGTTCATAGCAATATTCCAATATAGAATTCAAAGTAATGTTCGAGTTACAGGTTTTTTACATCCAGAACGAGCAGGATCGGCGTTTTGTACCGGTACCGGCAACTCCCTGCGAGGCATAATTATATAGGCTATATATTCTATGTACGGTATTTCCAGTTTTGAACGACGGAATCGCGGTA
The DNA here is from genome assembly GCA_017141385.1 of Sogatella furcifera. Classification (NCBI taxonomy): domain Eukaryota; kingdom Metazoa; phylum Arthropoda; class Insecta; order Hemiptera; family Delphacidae; genus Sogatella; species Sogatella furcifera. Next base: position 19,471,242 of record CM029560.1, read on the forward strand.
TCATTTGAAGAAAAGAAGTCATGATTATTTGTCACCGTTTGACAAATTTTGGATCTCTAAACCATAAATCTATCTTTTCTTTTTACCTTAAAAAGCAATATTTTCCAATGATTTTATTGTTAAAAATAGTTAACCACACCACTTGAAGGCTTCACGAAATCTCGTGAAATATCACGAAATGTTTTGTATAAACTACCGTAAGTTACAGGGTTATTAGCACAGAGTTATCGGTACTAAAGGGGGGATTCTACAATAAGATACAAGGTGTCCAATATAGGTAATTCTTCGTTACCAAGATAATGAAGGAGGAAGATCGCTCTTCTATTTAACTTGATTATATATTGTAGCCTACCGGTACCAATTTATAATTTTATGGCGGCTTCATGTTAATATAGAAATGATAAATTCCTATGTAGAACAACTAGAGAAATCAAATAAAACTCATTAGAAGTTAGCAACCTCAATAATTATTGTGGAAAATGATTAGAATAAGCTGAAAACGAAATTTTATACAGTAAAACATAGAGGGTAGATCGTAGATAGAATATTTATTGAACATAAAACATCCATTTGTAGTACGGTAATTAAAATTTAGTCACTCATTTGAAATACATAGAAATTGAAGTTCAACTATATAAATATACGTATTCTACAGATTGAACTACTGCAGATTCTTGGACAATGACCCCGCATTCAACAGTGATGGTGAGGTGAACCGAAACCTCCTTTCAAAGGATGGGCTGCATTTATCACCACATGGGATATCCTGCTTGCTAGGTAACATGTTACGCCACATTGGTAAGTCCAAGCCTGCTGCTCTACCACCCGCATCCATACCTGCTCCTCTCACATCAGAGCATCATCCTCCTCTATCCAAGCCTGCTCCTCCCACATCACTTCTCCCTGTTTCACCACCTGCTCCTTCTACATCAATGCCTCTTCCTTCTGTTTCCAAGCATGCTTCTCCTTCATTCATGCCTGCTTCACCTCCTTCATTCATGCCTGCTTCACCTCCTTCACTCATGCCTGCTCATCCTCCTTCATTCATGCCTGCTTCTCCTCCTTCATTCATGCCTGCTTCTCCTCCTCCATTCATGCCTGCTTCACCTCCTTCATTCATGCCTGCTCCTCCTCCTTCATTCATGCCTGCTCCTCCTCCTTCATTCATGCCTGCTTCACCTCCTTCATTCATGCCTGCTTCACCTCCTTCATTCATGCCTGCTCCTCCTCCTTCATTCATGCCTGCTTCTCCTCCTTCATTCATGCCTGCTTCACCTCCTTCATTCATGCCTGCTTCACCTCCTTCATTCATGCCTGATTCTCCTCCTTCATTCATGCCTGCTTCACCTCCTTCATTCATGCCTGCTCCTCCTCCTTCATTCATGCCTGCTTCTCCTCCTTCAATCATGCCTTGCTCTTGTCTTGCAGAAATTGCAAAACGTTTTTCAAGACAAAAATGATTTTGATAATCATAAGATGTGCAAGTGTTGTTATTGTAACAAAACACTTTTCAACAGTGATTGTCTAAATAATAGGCAAAATTACTCATGTCAGGTTTGTAAAGACAATTCTGAAACACTGCATTTTGATTCCATGTTGGAATGTAATACATGGATGAGAAATGTGAGTGTTGAACAGTACACCTCTTTTATAAAAATAAGAGGCACTCAGGTAAACACATTTGCAGGTAACACAAGAAAATATTATTACTACAGGTGTATGTTCTATAATAGATTACTAAATAAAAATTTGAGGAAATCAGTGCGTAGGCGTAGATATGGGCAAATTCCTAATACCAGATGCTCAGCTAGAATGCATGTACATGAATATCTGAATGGGAAAGTAAAGGTAAAGTTCTTCTCTAAACATACACATCCATGTCAAGAAAGTAATTTCTTGAACGTAATCTTGAACGTTTCTTGAAAGTAATGGATTTTTAAACGATGGTTGCCCGAAACAAGAAGTTTAGTTAAAAAATTATTGAAGGATGGTGTCAATCCAAACACAATAAGAAGGAAATTTACAGTTGATGCAATTAAAGATAATAACTCTACCCTTGGAAAAGAAAACTTCATGACCACTAAACAGATACTCCATTACAAATATCACTTGCTACAGAAAGAGAGAGGGTTTTGTGGAGATGCTGAGTCCCTCCAAAATCACATTAATAACCTGAGTCCTGAAAATAAAAGTTTCATATTAGCATACAAGCCACAAAAATGCAGCACTAAGATTGGAGACAAAGGGTTCGATTTGTTGCCTGACAGTGACGATTTGTTTGTATATGGGTTTCAAACAGATCGTCAATTGAAAATGTTGGAAGAGGGAGCAACTCGAATATTGTGTATTGACTCAACACACAACACAAACCGGTACGGCTTTTATCTATTAAATTTATTAGTACCCGATGAATTTGGTAAAGGGTACATTGTTGGTCAATTTATAACAAATAAATTGACCAAAGATGTAATGATTTTGTTTTTCAGAACTATTAAAGACAGGTGTCCTAATTTAAGGGTCAATGTTCTGATGACCGATGATGATAAAACTACGTGGTCTGCTTTTGAGTCAGTTTTTCATTGTGATGATCCTGACCTCAGACCACGACATATACTTTGTAACTGATTTTGTAGATCCCTGCTTCCTAGATTCAACACCACTGGATCCACAGATTCATCTTACAAAATTCCCATCGTATCTTCTAGTACAAAATTTGATAAATAACTTTTTATAAAAACCCTATTCAACGTAGTACCTAATTGAACTACCTGAAGCAGTACATAAAAAATGAAATGAACCTTATAGTTACGCGTAAAACCCATTTCTACAAGCTTCGACCTCATACCGTTACCTCCTGAGGAAAACCCATGAAATATTAGTATAATACTCGTACAACATAAACTATAGTCCGGCCAAGCAGAGAAGAGCCTCTGGCAAGATGGGAAAATCACTCCAGCTCCATCAATATTTCCATTTCAATATTGACCGAACTGGAGTGATTTTTCCATCTTGCCAGAGGCTCTTCTTTGCTTGGACAGACCATACTCGTAGCTTTATAAACTGTGATTTATCATATTTATTGCTTTTTCTTGTGAAATATATTTGTATTGAAACTCACATTGAATAACTGTCACTTTATATGTTTGTAACAAGCTGTTGTTTGAAAAATCATGCAATATTTGAAATATTTTATAGATTAAATTTCTACAGTTGGCCAGTCAGTTGCAATATTTCTTTGTGTCTAAAAGCAAAACTTCAAGAACGACTTTATAGAAGTTTTTTTCAACTCACAAGAACATACAAACGCAAAGTTGTCAATCATTACATCAATACCAAAGTAATTAGAATGGAAAGGTATGAGTCATCAACATCGTTTGTTGCAAATTATAAACTATCTCAAACAAATGAATAATATATTCACTCTTCAATAATAATGTAGCCAGTCTTTGACATTTTGTAGTGTTGTGGGTAAATTGTAGACAAATTTCTGAATTTTCCCCTACTCCCAAACAGCTTCAAACGCTTTTTTGGGCTCAATTAATAAACTTCAGGTCAGGGCAAGACCAATAGTGCATTTTTTCGAATGAAATGCACTAAAAGTACATACAATCGACTCACGATATTTTGAAATCCAAGGGATGAAGATGTTTTGTGGATCGATATTTTACATTTGTGGATAATATAAATTAGTGAGAGATTCAAATTATTGAGTGTCAAATTAACGAGAGTCGACTGTATAGTAAATAGTATATTTACTATTAGTCGAAGTGTATACAACTTCAAAATATTAACAGAAGCAGTGATTAAGAAAAATGTAAGACACAATAATGTTGTTTTTTTTTAAATTAATGGATTCGAATAATTCTTTAAAAATGAATTAGATAATTTTGTTATCAAAATACCAGTACTTGAGGATCAAAAGCTTTGCATGTTAAGCCCACCTCTTTTTGAAGACTATTTCCATGGTTACTTTCAATTTACATAAAGCATATTTCAATTGTATAAATTTGGCTCAGCTCTACAGAAAAATAATTATATATAAAAATTATTATCGAACAACATTAATGGAGAAAATTTTGACCTTGAAATTTCCCCATTGTGGTTAGCAGAGATAATAACATCAAATTTTTCTCTTCTTTGGTGTTTTTTCTGATAATTAAATTTTCATATAACCTGGAAAAAATCTTCAAACAGTGCCGGTCCAAAGTCCGGATGAAGGGTGATGGGCATGTTGAAACTCACACACTACAATGTTATAAAAATAATTCAATTTCAAATGAAAGCATAATGGCCATTCTGTACTGAATTTGAATAAGCTTATAGTTTATATCAAATTAATCTGTAATCATTTAGTCTTAATAAAAAAACATAAAACATTATTGACTGTTATAGTGTTATAAAGCATTTTCGCAATAAACTCAAGTTACTTAATAATCAAGTCGTTTCATTTGAAATTTTATCCTTATCCTTAGAATTATATTATTTTATTGTTTTCACGTTGTACCTGAGTAACCTCTTAATAATTTAAAACTCTAAATTTTAAATGATACTCTTTTTTTAATAAAAATAAAAATAATGAGAGCTCATCTATTATTGAGTAGCTAATAATGGAAATGTGAATAGCCCCTAACACCGACGTTTTATTTTCGAAATGGCGACTACATCCTACTTGTGATCCAAACAAATGATTTTTCACACACTAACTTCTAGGTTAGACAAAGTATTGGAACAAAGTATTATACTCAAATAGAATAGAACCGATTAAAAAATATTTTTTATTGTTTTCAACCACAGGTCCGTAGTACAAATGAAACATCAGTTCTTGAGGGCACAGAATTCAATAATTGCAGTGACAAAAAATATAACAACTCATGAAAAAGGCTTTCTCTCATCCAATGATAAGTGTTCAGTTGATATGAAATTTGCATCAAGCATATAATATAATATATCTTCTCACTTCTCAGTTCCTCTTAGAATGTCTGTTAGATGATGAGTGGAACCAAATGCACACGATGATGTACACACTTTGTAACGTCATGGTGCCTGAAATAGAGAAAAAAAACTCATGAACAAACCTTGTATTATGAAATGGACACAGTTCATGACAATATTGTATAGTAAATTATTGATCAAATGAATAACTTCAAAAGTTGTATTTCAAATTTATGATTCATGCACAGGTGCACTCACATAACACAAGGCATAGAAATGCTTTAACAGTACAACCTAATAGGCTTGCCCTATTTGAAAAGAAGACTAGTTACCATTGATACTTTTTCTGAATAAACTGCATGGTTATTTAGATCATGGTAAAATATCATTCAAAAAAGATCTATACATATCTTAACCTTTCTGAAAAATGTTTTTAGTGTTAATGAGTATTTGTGTGACAATAATGTATGACTATTTTATTATTATCATGACGATGAAAATATCACTATAAACCCCTGACTAGGTAGTAAGGTACGACTCTGTAACTAGCCTGAATTCTAAGTAGGTACCATAAGTTATAAGATGTAAAATACTATGTTTTGTTGGGAATAACAAAACACGGCCACATGGGCAGCTTTTTGCTGCAAATTTTCTCAACACCTGTGAACATGTTCCCGACTCGTTCAAATTTCAATAAAAATCATGCAATAATATATAGTCCATTCACGATCACTTGAGACGAAATAAACAAACCTTTTGCGTGTAATGGAAGGTCTTCTTCTACGCGAAAAAGTCTGATTCAGTTGAACAGCTGACTCTTGTCTGGAGCTGTGATTGGCTACAGTCCGACTTGTCTTGTCTCAAGACTCTTGTCTTGAGCTGTGATTGGCTACAGCTGTTGGTCTGAGGCCGAAAGTTTCGCATAGAAGAAGACCTTCCATTACACGCACACACACTCAAAAAGTTTGTTTATTACGTCTCAAGTGATCGTGAATGGAGTTATAGTTCTAAATTCGAGTAATTTTGTACAATCTAAAGAAATTTTTCATCCCTTCTCAATTTTGAAATAATGATAATAGAAATTTTTCTTATTCAGATTCCAACTAAAATTAAGCCATAATTTAGAACTGAATTTCCTATCAATTGAACCACAAAAAAATTGTACCCCTTCCTGTTTTAGGGTAGAAGTGATTGAAAAGGGGTGACTGGACCCCATCCTGAGCCAAAAACCAAAACAAAGCTAGAGTTTTAATTTATTCAATGTTTTGTACAATATTATTTCAATGATAGCAAAGCAGCTGATATTGCCTAAAGTACTCGCCTACGTAGCTCAGCTGCTCAGCTGTCTGAAATGAAACTGAAATCTCAACTAGCTGCTGAGAAAAATGAATCGTGACCTATTCGTTTGCAGCAAATATTTGCAGCACTTTTATGCTCGTCAGGCCGCACCAGCTGATTTTCTATCATAAAAATAATAAAAAATTCCAGCTTTGTTTTGGTATTTGGCTCAGGATGGGGTCCAGCCACCCCTTTTCAATCACTTCTACCCTAAAATGGGAAGGGGTACAATTTTTTTTTGGTTGTTCAATTGATACAAATTTCAGTACTAAATTATGGCGTAATTTTAATTGGAATCTGGACAAAAAATTGTATCATCATTATTTCAAAATTGAGAAGGGATGAAAAATTTCTTTTGATTGTGCAAAATTACTTGAATTTAGAAGTATATTATTGTATGTTTTTTATTAAAATTTGATCGAGTCGGGAACATCTTCACAGGTGTTGACAAAATTTGCAGCAAAAAGCTGCCCATGTGGCCGTGCCCTTACTGCGTTGAATAAATAAATATTATTATTAAAGACTGATTGCAAAGCCTACACATCTGACTTTCATTTCCAATACCAATTGCGAAGAGATGTTCCCTTCTCAATAGCCTCTGCATGAGAATGCAACGGAACCTCCCGTGTTCCTGGAGCATCCATTTCAGATTGAGAAACCTGCCCTGATGGGGCAGATTCAGATGGGTTTGATCGCAAGGCAACTTGCCTTGGGGTTGGTTTTCGTTGGTATGAATTGTGGTAATTATGATCAAGCAGGGGATACTATGGGCGTATTCTCATCTGTCCCGCAACCCACAGGGGGATCTTTCAAGCTTCGACCGCGCTGCTGAATGTTTACATAGAAAATTAAAAAAAAAAAAAAAGTGATAGAAAAATTCAAAAGGATTATTTCAAAACACAATTTACAAGTGAAATCTGTGTTCTTTGCGCCCCATAGCAGTAGCATATAACCCAATACATAATTTATAACTTATTCAAATTTAAGAATTAAAGCAGTATTTTCCACAATATAATTTTAAAACTCACACAGAAGTACTTTAGAATGTAAGTGTAAATGTATATAAAATTATGAATAGGATATGATAAAGACGCTGGGAAGTTGGGGTACCGGTACCAGAAGACGTCGCAAAAATCAATAGAGATCAAAGTTCCACTATTTTTTGGACGTTGTCCAGTGTCCAATTATCATACTTCAAACTCACCGTATATCGCGGTTCAAGAGTCGCTTCGCACACTTCGCAAGTACTCCTCAAGAAACTCGCGGCTGCAATTGTCGGCCACCACCTCCTCCCATCGGCATATCACTTTGGCAATCAGAATGTGGTCTAAAAATACAAGTTTCTTCTGCTCCAGTTCTGTTCGTTTTTTGAAATCGTAAACAACAAATTTTTATGATAGAATTTATGTCAGCCATCAAGGTTTGTTTCCAAAGTTTTTCTTCACAAGAATATTCCGTCTACATCATGTCTGTATAACACACGGTACAATGTTCTGTTCAGCACGCCTGTAGAATACCGCAGTGATATAATCTGTCCAAGCAAAGAAGACTTTCTGGCAAGATGGAAAAATGATTCCAGCTCGGTAAATATTGGTTCAAACATAAATTTGGTTTTAAATTGTAGATCAGAATGTTCCCTACAATTTGAAACCAAATTTATAATGTTTTAATAAATATTGACTAAAGTGGAATCATTTTCAAATGGAATCATTGTCAAAATGTCTTCTTTGCTTGGACAGACTATACTTGAGCCACAATTTTTTGGACGTTGTCCAGTGTCCAATTACCATAAATAAAACTCACCAGTATATCGCGGTTCAAAAGTAGCTTCGCACACAAAGTACTCCTCACAAAACTCGCGGCTGCGATTGTCGGCCACCGTCTCCTCCCATCGGCGCATCACTTCGGCAATCAGAATGTGGTCTAAATACCAGTTTCTTTTGCTCCAGTTCTGTTCCTTCTTCTGAAATCGTAAACAACATATTTTTAGCCAAAGCAATTAATAGTAAAATAGCATTTTACTCAAGGTGAGTATTGGGGTAGGCTACCGGCACCCAAACACTTCTAACACCCTCCTACCAGATTCAAACATGCACATCAACAAATGAACTGGAATGGGCATGCACTCTGGACAAAACATTAAATATGAATAATTTATATTGTGATAAATACACATCACTTCAGTTTAAAAATAATATATTTTATCAAAATTCAACTATTGAAAGAATTCAGACTGACTGTTATTTAAATTAGTTTATTTTGTTTTCAATAACAAACGTTCGAATGATAGTAAACATGATTATATTCTATTATGTGAACATTGGCTCACCAAGGGCATGAACGTGGAGTGACCATGAGGGCTCACGTTCTAGCCTTAGACTCATCCATTTATATACTCCAAATTTTTGGGAGTTTAGTCTTCTTGCTTCTTCTAGTTCTTGTTCTTGTTTTGTTAGTGATTTTGTTCAGAGAGACACAGTAACGTCTCCCTGTCTGATTTAGGTTACTTTCTGGACAGTTGTATTTCTTGATATCACAGGCTACCACAGTCTGGGTAGGATAACTCTGTGTGTCAGGGGAACAACTGGAAAGAGTAGTACCTTCATCAGACAGGTATTTAATTTTAAAATAGAATTATTAAAGTCGCGGAAAAGTGTTATCAACATGGAGAGTCAGGTGAGTCATTGTATCTAGATTAACCACAAAATGTTCATGAGCAGCCAAGCGAGTACCCCATGATAATTTATTAATTAATTAATTTATTAATAGTAGTAAACCACTGATTAATATAATATAATCAAAATATATGTTAATGTCCATATCTCAATTAAGAATCTTATTTTATGTATCACTTAATTAAAGTAAAATCTATTAAACATTGTTAATTATTTATTAAAGTCCCATTTATTATTCAAACACCCCTTACAATATCTACGCCAAGATTCTTGTCATTAGTAAATTTATTAAAATACATGATGTTATTAATTATTTATTTAGCGTATGCTTTTAATAGAGGGGAGACCGAAAGGGTTGTTCCTCTTCGCAATATCATAATCTCATTTTCCACAAAAGAAAACATGGAGAACAATGTGAGTTATAGTACTTTCAAAAAAGTCATTTTTTAAAAATATTTTTTAATATTTTAAAACATCATTAACAACTAAAACTAAAACACTTCACAAATTCACTAGACTACCATGTAAGAAAATATTAAATTCTGACTGGAGATTTAGAGCACGAAAATTTAACACATTGATTTTTTCATGGTAACAAGTGTGTGTCATATTTTTAATATTACCTTTATACTTCAAGTACGGTACCTAAAAATATTGAAAAAATATGGTGATGTGAGAATTCCAAACAATAAGAACTAGCTACAAGTTACATGATACTTATCTGATTGAGGAAGAACAAAAGGAATACACTTCATCAATCCTCTATCGGAGAAATAATTTAAAATATTAGAGAAAATAATAGTTTCAGTAAGTTTACCTAACTTAACATTTTAATAATCCAATATCATGACTTTTCCGGATAGATCGTGTCAAAAAATACCAACTTAAGATAAGATTTTTAAAACAAATAATTCAACTTATAATAGCCCACTGATGAGATGTAAAACAAGATAATTTATTCGTAAAAAGCATATCATCATAGCTTTCAGAAAGTCAATCGACATGAGAGAACATCCTAGTCTCTTAGATAATCCAGACAGGAAATTATTAACTAAGAATTACTGCCAGAATTTTCAATTTCTTATGTCAAATAAATATCAATACATTAAAGTTCAACACGTTAAGTTTTTTATAGATTACAGTAAATGTATGTTGGTTTGGTTTCACAAACAACTAGCTGATTCCGGACTTATATTCAAGTAGATGGACTGATAATATTTTGTGGAAAGCTAAAAAATAGAATTTTAAATGACACGAGAATCTATGTTTCATGTATAAAATAAAAAATTGGACTTCAATAGTTTTCAAAGTCTATTCTTAAAGAAATTTGATGGCTTACCTGGTACAGTGAAGAAAAACATTTGTCTTTAAAGAATAATCTTTTTGTTTATTATTATTACCCTCTCAAATTAAATAATTGAATTGAAATTTCTTCACGTTATATCAAGTAGGTGAATCGGTTAATATTTTGCAGTTAAACCTATTTTTTATTCCTCAAACTAGAAACTAAACTAGAAAACTGCCAGTTTGCCGCTAAAATAATAACATAACCTACAAAACAAAATCTAAATATGAGAGCTCGACGTCGGCCATTTAATTTGTCAACTTCTATTGTCCTGGGGTACCGCTGCTATGAGCAGCGATAATAGAATATGAGTAGATTGGGCTTGCAATACCGGTTCTACAGCAAGCTAGCGAGTCAATACCCCCCAACTGCTAGTGTACTCACCTCGCCCGGCTGGTCTGGTAATGTCATATTGTACGGGCTTCTTATATCATTCATAACTCAAGTTTAAATCGGAATATTAAAACGAAATTGACATCAATAGTATAGTCAAATCATGCTCTACAAATAATGTGATATACTATTTCATTGTAACTATGATAATTTTCAAGTTATTGTTTTACAAATCAAAATAGTGTAGTATTTGGTGATTGCGCGCATCTATTCTCTTCAATTTATTTTTAAGATAGCTTTCAATGGAAGTGGTATTGAATGAAGTTTATAGTACTAGTTAAGATCTTCAATTTTATGTATAATACCATCATTATACATATACATTAATGATGTATACATTATCTTTATAATCAAAGAACAGCAGAAGATCGCGTTGAAGATCGGAAATAATAATTAACCAAGCATCAAGGCTTTTGAAGGTTTTGTAAATCATCCATAACTCAAGTTCAAATCAGAATATTGGAATAAAATTTAAATCGATTGCTTTGTGAAATTATACTCTACAAGGATCGTGATTTTTTTCATTGTAATTATCATCATTTCTACGTTATTCCTTGACAATCTAAATAGTATCAATCAATATATTGTCGAATTGCCATTGAATCGAACATCAAACTACACACCAAACCATTCTTACTTTTACACTTCTCTTTGAGCATACTGAATACTTCCGTACTAAAACCTGGTTCAGCATTTAAAGAAGAATACCACTTGGCTATTGTCCTTGGATGTGGTAGAGAAGTCTGAAACGTTTGCCTTACAAAATTGTATGCCTTAGGGTTAGGGGACAAAAAATTTAAAGTTGTTGCGAAATTTCTCAAACACTCATTGTATAGCTTTCTCAATTTGGGATTCAGATGCTTTTGTGGCTCTCTCTCTTCATCAAACAAAAAGAAGTTTTGGAAATATTACTCAACAAATTACCATGCTCTGACAATAAGATTTTTTCCTCCAATGCTTTGATGATAGTTTTCAAGTTCGCCACTTTTGATTTCGGTCTTTTATTTTTTGCTCTCATATTCTCCAATTTTTTCTAGTTTCAATTAGTTTCTGACTTGTTCTTGCAAGCTGGTGATGGAATCGGTGAGAGAGTGCACTTTAAAACGCGTGTGTACCTTTTAGGCTGCAAAAGTTTTGGAATTGTGGGAAAAATAGATGGAATAGCATTGTTTTCAAATAACGCCAAAAAGGGGAATCGTTATTAAAATCACTATCTTTGAAATGTTCACTGCAAATACGACTATGAAGTGAAGGTGTCCAGTCCTTTCTCCTGATAGCATGAATCCATTTATTCTTCTTCTCTGGATCCTTTGGGAAACGGTGTAAAGAAATTCGTGTTCTTTTTTCATCTGCCTTTTTAAATCGATTGTTGCAACCATATGAAACACACATATCACCCAATCTGCCCATTCTGATTCACTGTGATTCACTCACTCACATTCACTGACATAATCTCATAATTCATAATTATTCTATCCACTATTAAAACTCATATTCACTGACAACTTCTTGTAACAAAGTAAACTGGCACGTTTAGAAACGGCAATGTTCATGGTAAGAAACGGCAAGGTGTCACTTGTTTCAAACAAGTGACTGAACGATAGCAGACTAGCTGATTTCAACCAAAAGAACAGAGTTTCTTGTCTGGAGAAATAATAAATATAGAAAAAATGTCGACTGGCAGTTATATTAATAAAAACGTTTCCATGAATACTGTGTTGTTGTTTACATAAAGAGAGAGGAGGTTTTTTGCAAACACCATTCAACTGATATTGAAATGTTTATGCAGGACAATAGCCTTTTAAAAGCCTTGATGCTTGGCTAATTGTTATTATTTCCAATCTTCAACACATTAATCTGCTGTTCTTTAATCATCAACTTAATGGTATCATACATAGAATTGGAGATCTCAACTAGTACTATTGATTACATCCAATACTTTTTCCATCGAAAGCTAACATAAAAATCTACTGAAGAGAATAGAGATGCACGCAATCACCAAATACTACACTATTTTGATTTGTAAAACAATAACTTGGAAAATATTATAGTTACGATGAAATAGTATATTACATTACTTGTAGAGCATGATTTGACAAAGCCATAGAAGTCAATTTCGTTTTAATATTCTGATTTGAACTTGAGTTATGAATGATTTACGAAGCCTGTTCAATATGAGATTACCATACCAGCCTGGCGAAGAAAGTACACTAGCAGTCGGGGGGTATTGTCTCACTCCGTGCTACTGCAAGGCGACTCTATTTCTATATTCTATTCTCTCTGGCTATGAGGCTCACTCCTACCTCAGTAGGCTAATCTCAAAAAGTCAAGTTACAGTATCACTAAATTTTCAATTAGACATGTCATTTTAATATCCGATATTTCATGAGAAAATATGATATTTTCATACAAAAAATGATATAATTCTTATCAAGTCACTGTAACTAGGACAGAACGCGGTTCATTTGGTGGATTTTGATTTTGGCTCTCTTACTTTTATTTTATTGAATTTTCATGTATTTCAGATGCGTTTGAAGTGACTTAAACATCAAATTATATGTAAATAGAGCCGATAAATCAAATAAAAATGGTTTTAGAGTCATAAATATATTAGTTTTTGCGTAAACGCAGAAACAGCTTGACATTTGGGTTTTTTCCCAGTTATATATCAAACTAGCAGGCTCGCTTCGCTCGCCTTCTCCGCCTAGCCATGTGGCTCCGCCCCCTGGACCCCCGACAGTATCAGCAGTGTCAGTAAGTCAAACAGGCTCGCTTCGCTCGCCTGCATAACCTCTGTCAGTGTAAACTGCAAATTCCGTTCAGAAGGTATTCAAGAATTATTGAACACAGCATTTCTAGACCTAATCTGGACCTGTTCCTCAAATTTCGACATTTTCTACCAATTTATTCTCGAAAAATCCAAGAAAAACTCTGAAAATTCCGAAAAATAGTACAACGCTGATATTGAGCGTAACCTTGGGAACTATATCGGACATAGTTCGAAACTTGATTCAATATCTTCCAAATTAGTTTATCTATAATCTCGCTGAACCATTGAATTTACAGTAAGGATTGGTACTTGGTAGTATCAAGGCGGAAGATATGCAACCCGCAATACATCTACAATTTTGAAAAACCTGATTACTGGCGTAATCTTGAACGGAATTCAAAAATATCTTAACACAACATTTCTAGATTCTTATCTGAACCTACCTGCCAAATATCAACATTTTCTACCGATTGGTTCTTGAAAAAAATTGAGAAAACGCCGAAAAAATTTAATATTTCTCGTATCCTTGAACGAATTTGAACGCATTCGGTTCAGTGGATTTTTAGTTCTGGTGATGAATGAATGAATGAATGAATCAGTCAGTCAGTCAGTTCCATTTCGCTTTTATAGATATAGATAACTGGCAATTGCATCTTGAAACACGTTCCAGACGATTTCTCAGTTTATTTTACATGCTACAAAAATAATTTAAACCTCCATATTTCTCCATAACTCCAGGAAAAATAAAAATGACATTGAAAATTGACATATTTGAGGGGCTGCAGTTTGATAGGCCGGGGTTGATTTCCGGATATATGTTTATCAGATGCTCCTATCCTGAATTTTCAAGATACAGATCCTCCCAATAGAAAATCTCTTATTTTTTCATTTTTTTCGATGTTTTATTTTTTATCGGAAGAACTTCTCATCCTACGTCTTTGGACATGACCTCAATAGATTCCTCATACAATTTTCTATGGTATTGTAATTTTTTCAAACCTACTCAACCCTCACAAATTCCAGTATAATAGATTTTAGATTTTTTCAGGGCTGTGAATCCTCTGAAAAAATCTATCATCCTGAATCTTGTAGTGCGTTATTAAAGGTTATGAAAATGCACTGGGATCTAGGAAATGAACTGAGCAATCGAATGAAAATAGTTCCAAGCATGTCAGATGCGTAGTTTCATACGATTCAAGAATCTCATACGATTTTTAAATTCACGATATCTTGTATCCCTCCAATAGTTCCCTCATACAATTTCCTATGGTATTATCATTTTTCAAACCTCCTTCACCTTCACAAATTTCACGGTGATCTATATTCGATTTTTAAGATACCGAACACACGGTATAAGTTACTTTAATTTAAAAAATAAATTCGGAAACTGCTACAGCTACAAACTTGAAACTGGTCTCAATCGATTCTTCAGATCATTTTCCATTTTTAAAAACCTAATAGGGTAATTCGGGGAGAGTTGCCGCATGTGGGTTGGACGCCGCACCCCTGCTACTTTTCATAGTGATCACCAAAATGCTCTGCCAGTGGCAGTGATAGTTGAAGCAATGGCCATTGAAGACGTATTGTGTTGTCAGTTTACTCTTTTGTTAGTTTTATTCGGTTTATACCCAGTTATATGAGGTGAGTACAACTTTTATGGGACAGGAATTTATTTTAAACATCTTAGATTTGTGATTGCTCCATAACTCCTCGATGGATTTGCGTTTTTTGGGTTTGAGTCAACAGTTCTCAACACTGGCTACATATTCCGTCCTGTTGCGCCATCTAGGCTCCCTAGACAAGAGAGTTATGAGGTGCGGCGTCTCACCCTGACAAAATGGGACACATGCCGCCTTAGAATCCGGTATACATGCCGCATTTTTTCCCATAAGGGACACACGCCGCACACTGATTTAGAAATATAAAACATAAAATGTGTTATTTTTCGAGTTCTTTATATTTCTCCATTATATAGGCTATATATATTCCGTTCCACTTGATATCCTAAATAAATAAGTCGTGGATTCACATATATTGTGGGCTCCCATTTTTGACACTTCTTGCATGGACTGTGGATGAGAAGATTGACAAATATAAGCAATATAAAACATATAAAAAGTGTTATTTTCGCGTGTTTAATTAATTTCTTATCAATAAACTAATTTCGTTTTACTCAACATCATAAATAAATAAATTGAAGTCAATTTTATTACATGCGGCATAACTCCCCTATGAGTGCGGCATCTCACCCGCACCCTATGGGAGAGTTGCCGCTTTGTAGTACTTTTGAAAAAAATTCTCAAGCCTGGAATGTATTGCATGGATAGCTTTTACTCATTTAATATGTTAGTACATTTAACTGACTATTCAAATAAATTTTTACTTTAGTTTTACATGTATCATGTGACTGTGGAGCTTAGTTTTAGAAAATGTGCGGCATCTCTCCCCGAATTACCCTACCCATATTGAAACCTTGATACTCATAGTAAGTTATCAAAGTTATAATTCCTAATGACTTCAGGAAGAATGAAATTGTGAAAACTCTTCCGACTTAAATAATGATTTGTTCATCAGATATTTTCGTCATACTATTTTTGAAAAGAATCCCTATCCCACACGATTTATTTCAATATATCCCCAAGTTGAATGTGCTCAACCAAAATTAATTTAGAACCTTATGAAATCAGGGTCGAACCCAGAAATTAGTTTACATTACCGTACGTGGGGGTTACTTTGTGACACTCGGGGTAACTTTGGGACAAGGGCTTCTTATATGATTTTCAATTACTACACCATTTTTATGCTTTCTATCTCTATGAGCCTGGAAAGTGTCAGAACAATTTCTCTAGGTGTAAGTTACTGATATTTATTGATCACTCCTCAAAGTTATGGGTGGAACAAAATGGCGGTCTCAGCTAATCTTTATTGAAATACTCATGTTTTCAATGTTGTGGAAAATCTGGAAACTTTCTATTGCCCATCGATCATTTTATAGGATATACTTCTAAGGTTATTATGATCTTTTCTTATATTTGTTGACTTCAATCTAGCGTTGGAATAACTTGAAAAAATTGTTTTGTTCTCATTTTGTAGAGATATAACCAAAATTCCAGCAGGTTGCGGGGTAACTTTGGGACAACTATGGACCAGCAGAAGGCCACCCTAAATGATTTTTAAGGGTCGTCCACATCCATAACTGTTTTTCCCTCATAAATATGAACACCATCTTGAGTACAGAATAGTTCATCAACATTTTTAGGTTTTTTGTGCATGAATTCTTGTATGGACGATAAAAACCACCTTTCCTTATAAATTAATTGAGCAAAAGAGAAGTTTTGTGCACTGTCATGGTTTTATTCAATTGAAATATATTAAAAATTTTATCTACAATGCATCTCCAATGCATGAAAAGTTTAGCCGTCGGTCCCGGCTGCCTAAAAAGCCGTCGTTAGGTCATGTCAGAGGCCCTGCAACTGATCAGGTGCGGCACCTGACCTTGGCCAGCAATGTCACAGGGTATTATTATTATCATTATGTATGAAACTATGCATTCTTGACCACTTTTAGATCCTGTAGGAACGTATATGCAAGTACCCTGTGGCGTGAAAAACCAATTGTCCTTTGTAACATGCTTGAAACAAGTGCAGTTAATCATCAACTTTTGTAATGTCATCAATCCTCATATATTTCAACTTTCACTGATTTTTTGGATGGATAACGATCAATTGAGGTTGAAATTATCAATTTTATAGGCTACATTATCGTTCTCATCAATTTAGATACGTTTTAAGAAGAAAAATCAGTTTGTCCCAAAGTTACCCCGCATCGCTTTTTGTGACTTTGACATGTGTTATGTTTTATAATTCGATAACACCTCCATACTTGGTCTTCATTGACATTTCATTAGAAAGCCAAAAAGTGTAGCTATCTTTTGAGCTGGTTATATCTGAGATTGGCTGATTCGTATTCTCACATATTCATTGGAAACTACGAAACCTGTTCCAAAGTAACCCCCACGTACCGGTAGTAATGCAATAATGTAAATACACGTATTTTATTACAATATCATAGTCCTGTGAATGTGAAGTGATGAATAAAAATATCCATGATAAGGTACATAATCTTTATTAGTATCCAAAATATTTACACTCCATTGATAAGAAACAAACTTTTTAAAAATTATTCTCTCGCATACACTTCATACACAACATTTTCATGTTGGACGAATTTTTGAAATTGAAATTTGCTGCATATGCTTAAGAAAAATAATGAACAATTTACAATAGTTTAATACAAATTTCAGATCAACAGTTTAATTGTGAAGGTATTATGAATGATGATGGAAGTGATTATAGGTAAATAAATAACTTATTAATTTATAATAATAAGATCTAAAATCATCGAGATGAACAGTAATATTGTAACTGAATTATGAAACACGCATGAAAAAGAATACAAATAAGTTAGATTGACATAATACTTTCATAAAAAATAAATATCACATAGGGAGTGATGTCAAGAGACAGAAAAGCCCCGCTAAAATGGGCTCATTGTCATTGGACTGTGGTTTCAGCCCATCAAAGAAACAAGTCAACTTACCAATAATAAATTAGTAAAAGTACAATTGAAAATTATACAAATAAATTATTTTAACACCATTTGGATAAATTTGCGTAGTGGATGCTCGACTATAGCAAACATTCGATCATATAGTAAAACTAGTTACAATAGCATTGTAGTTCATTTATAGGAAAGAATCTATGACATTAAACATCATACTAGCGCCAAATTATTGAAATATATTGTTAAAATACGATATAAGGCTGCGGTCATGGGTCACCTACTAAACACAAAATAACTCCGCCCAACACCAGAATGCACGACAAATTGTTGGGTCATGTTGAGTTGGGTGTGTTGTGAATTGGTATCAACCTACTTTAATGCTAAAACCCATTTCCAATCGTTCAGATCCAACAGTTTATTGTGCCGGGTGTGTCCGTGCCTTACAGGTTGAACAAATCAAGGTACAGTAAAATAATTTCAAATTCAACGCAAGGTGCTTTCATGAGCTGTTGTACCTTGATAATTCGAGTATTTTTTTAAAAAAAGGTATTAAAATTATCGTGGAATAATGCAATGGGTATTTAGATGATGAACAAAATAAGCTGAACTACACAATAATTAAACATGGATATCAAGTCATAAATCATAATAGCCGGCCTGGTTGGCGCAGTGGGCTAGGGCGTCACAATTGACCTTCAGTCCGCTAGTAGTGCCAGGTCTGGGTTCGAATCCCAGTGACATCACCTTCCCTGTTTTTCACCTTCGCACTCAATATCCATTACCCACGCACAAGCTAAAATGCTTATGAGGAAATCATCCGCAATAAATAAACTAAAAAAAATTATTTTAATTGAAAAAAACTTGTAAACAATAAATTTCTGAAATGGCTGCAATTGTGTGAAACCCATCTAAACCTCAGAAATTAAAGGGAGACTAGACAGAGGAAACGTAGTAAATTTGGAAAATCAGTATTTTTTATCCCTGATAAAAAATTGCAACATGAGATTTGAGAGTTTTAAATTTTCGGCCTTTTTAAATTTTTCATAATCTTATTTTCAACAAGTTCTGTTAAGAGTGGGTGGTAGTGGACGGCAAACTGCCGAACGGCAAAATCAAGCCCCATAAGAACAATGTAATTTTTATCAATCTCTTGGAGCAGATATTACCTCTATTTATGGACAGAATTTCACGTTCTTTATGTCATTGGAAAGAGAATTTAATTCTCCAGGGGCGTTACTTTTTACTTTTTCATTTCAATAATTAAAGTTCAATACTTTTTTTTTAGTTAATTAATTATACGATAATTATTAAAATAGACTAAAAATCGAAAAAGTAAAAAGTAACGCCCCTGGAGAATTATAGGTCCGCAATATAGGTATATTTTTGTTTATGTTGGCAGCACTGTCCTTCTGCGTTGATGAAATATGCTTAGTTTGTTTATTGTTATGTCTATGAACGTTTCAAGCCGCTAGGTTGGTTTTGTTATTGCTGCCGTGCTGTTAATAATGGCCGCTTCACTTTCTATTTGCACCAAAGAAGAGCAACGTTCAGTTATGCGTTTTTTGTGGTTGAAAGGTGTATCAGGGGCCGAAATTCATCGAAGACTTTTGGTACAGTACGGGAACAATTGTTTGCCACAACGGAGTGTCTATGAATGATTGGATTTAATCATTGTCACTTGAATGAGAGAATCATTTCATGTGAACACTCAGTGTTTTTCTCGTTTGTGGCGCTGACAGGTCGTCCAGTTTCTTCATTTTGCGTTCAACACTTCTGCGACCATTTTTCAATCCATTCATAGACACTTCGTGGTGGCAAACAATTAACAGCACGGCAGCAATAACAAAACCAAACTAGCGGCTTGAAACGTGCATAGACATAACAACAAATAAACTGAGCATATTTCATCAACGCAGAAGGACAGTACTGCCAACATAAACAAAATATACCTGTATTGCGGATAATTTTTGACTTACCCTCGTAAGTGAAATGTTGGACATAAAAGTAATGAGTGGGACAGAACTGAATTTTGGCAAGATATTCACTTTCGGAATTATGTTTCTGATGATATTTGAAGATGAAACAGGAATGGAGATTGAGGTCTCCCATGCAAAATTTTCAACAATGGTGCCTTTATAAAGCAATAAACATTTCCAGTGAGAAATTCAATGGATAGAATGATGAATGGTTTTGGAAAGCTTAACGTTAACTTTTATTTTTGAGGATATACTCAAGATTTGCCGCTGAATAATAAGTTATTGACTTTTCAAATGATATCGTATTCATCATAACAGAACTAATACTCTCCAATGCTACCCAAAACTCTAAAAGCTTAATCGCAATGGAAACATTGATAAAATAATCAACAACGCATTAGATTAAATTCATTCTATTTAAGTATACGTGTAGATCTTCGTTGACTACAACAAAAATTATCATACTAAATTTACAATATAAAAGCTAGCTAAAATATTTAAATCCAAATTTTAGGACTCCTTTTGTTTGGGAAAAATCTGTTATCTTCTGAAATGGAAATAAATCATTTTAAAAATACGTAATATATTAAAACAATGAAGCGCACTTACAACATTTTAACTACATTTTGATTAAATCAATAAGAAGGCAATAAATTAGATAAAATAACAATAAATATCATAAATTGCTTTAAATATAATCAGTAGATCATATTAAAAAAAATTTAGAGTCTAAAACAAAGTATAAATGCATTCAAGTAATGTGTGCTAGAATAGATTAATTCGGGAATGAAATTATAGTAAGTTTTAGAACTAAAAACTAACAGTAGATGCCAAATAATACAAATCAGAGTGGATGAAATGACTGGAAACGGCTTAATATTTCTCATACAAAGGTTTGATGGTGGATGACAGTGAGGATCGTACTTCAATTAAAAGTTATACTCTACTGTGACGTAAAAAAGTTGGTCCGCCTTATTGGAACTAATTTCATTATTCAGAAAGGAAGGTCGTGATTTTGTACATGATTTCGATGCAGGATTTCAAGAGAAATTGAGCCGAAAACCGGAAATCGATGTGTCAAAAACTTTCAAAGATATTTCAATTACTCGTATTTATCAGAAATACGATATCTAATCAAAATCAGTAATATCTCTAAAACGCTTTGACATATTGATTTGCGATTTTCGCCAATTTTTTTGTCTCAAAATTCTGCACTGAGTCACAGTGAAGTAGACTTTTCAGATCAATTTGGATCCTATGGGATATTGAGCCGTTTAAAAACTTTTTACCCTCATGTATGACTTAAAGACTAATAAATAATTTATTTAAACATGTTGCTTAATGAGATTATTTCAGGTACTGTACTCAAATAATTGATTTAGCATTCATTATTCTCATCTCATAAGACAAAGTTTACAGTTATGAGCCATAAAACGCACATTGTTCCAAACGACTCTCAATTTTGCCATTTTTGAAGTAGCCTACAGTTTATAAGTTTGGTTTTCAATTATGTGTTTTGTTATTTCCTTGACAAGAAAATAATGATAAAAAAGAGAGCTGAGAAAATAGTCTTCAGAAATTTGGAAGTTAATTCCGATACTTAACAATTAAACAATAAAGAATCTTGGAATTATAAATTGAAAAATTAAGATCTATATTAACATAATTTTAGAATTTTTTATTTTCTTGAAGCCTTTCTAGGAATTCAAGGATGTAATAAAAATAATTTCTACATCTAATCTAAAACACATAAACCTAAAATCCTCAACTGTAGTAATAATTGAGATTCAAATATTATTATTGCATTATCATTTGGAACACTATATTGATAAAACATCATAAACATTCATTGATAAAATACAGTTTTTGGAAAAATGTCATGAAAATACCACACATATATTATAATAACTGCGTAGAACACTTATAATTTGTGATGTACTGAGATTCTTCAACTCGTGAAAACATGGTGAGGTCTATTACATAAAAATTTATAATTCCAGTAACAGAGGAAAACTTCACTCCAAGATGCCTACACATTGACTATTAACTAGACATCATGCCATAAGTAATGTGGCGTCTTTAAGTCGACATCAGTTGAATAACAGAGGTTCTAAATTTTTATGAAACAGACTTCTAATCAACTATATTTATGTAGTTCGTAAAATAGGAGAGTTAATACTATTGAAAATACAACACTTAAAAGATCGTTTGTGGTGCAAGATATAAACAGAAACTGTTTCTCAATGTCTAGTGTAACAGATCTAGAGTAAGTGCAAATGACACACATAAGGGCATTGTCCATAGAATTGGAAAAACATCTATGGTAATAGGCACTGTGAGACATTAGGTCAAAGGTTTTTTACTAGAACAATAGATAAAATAAAACAGTCTTTTATTTACACTTGGAACGACCATCGAGTAATTTCTTCCATAGATCAAATTGTTCATGATATTTAATCATATGGATACTGATAGACTTTTTAACATTACAAGGATTGAACGGGATCCTTTTATTTAGGAATTCGTGAACATGGGTTCGAGAGACGTTTATGGCTTCGGCAACAATGCCTGTCATCACAACGTCTTCTAATTTCAGATAGTTGCTGCCCAGAGCATTGGTGTAAAGATCGTGCATTACATCGCCTGACAGCAGGTAAGCCGGGCCCGTCACGAAATCAGGAAACAGCGGCGGCGAAAACTGTTTCAACGACACAAAATACTTGGATCTAATATTTCTGATTGGCTTCCACTTTCTGGCCAGTCTTCCATAGATGATACGCTTTTGATTTGAATGCTCGTTTATGAACACAAGTAGCCTAGGTATATTAATAAACATGTCATCATCTGTTTTCAATACAAACTGCACCTTGGTACAAAAATTGTCCACCCACTCAGTGAGAGACACAGTCTTAAGCGTGAGGTTGTCATAAGAGTCAATAAAACGTGATCTTATGATGTCACCATACAAGTCGGCCTCAGCACGCACGTTGACGTCGACTTGGCTGGCGGCATTGGGTGATGACAGGCCGAGCAAAAAGCCAATCGAAATGTCCGATCGCTGGCCATAGTGACCCCATGTCTGGCGAATGGCCATGCGCGCCTCTTGGTGCTGCGGAGCCGAAGTGATGGCAACTAGTAATTTGAGCTTATCGCCCAGGTCTGGACACAGTTCTACATTGGGAATGTCATGTCCAGATTCATACAGCCGTTCTGTTAGTATTCCTAAGCTGTAGTTGGTCGAGTCGCCGCTCTTTATAGAATGTCCATGCTCGATCTTTTGGATGTTATTGGTTTTTGCCTTCTGATCTTTTTGAGGCGCCACCTGGCTTGGTGTACTGCGTGATACATTTGTCATGATTGAGCTTGTATTTACCGACACCGCCGCTGCTGCCTCGTGCTGGCCTGACGGGGATGGCGATACTGAAGCCGCAGCACTGCTTGATTTTGAGCTGTTCAGCGTAACGTCTGCAAACAAAACACAAAACAAATATTAATGGATCACTTGGAAATAAAATGTAAATTTGTGAACCAACTATATAGAATTTACATTCGAAGCCAAGAAAACAAATTCAAACTCTAAATTCTTCATTTGAGAGAAACTTAAGGAGACTACAGTCGGTCCCGACTGTCTAAAAAGTAGTTCATCATCATCCCTCTCATAACCCACGCACATACATAGAGGACATGCGGGCATCACCCTCGGTGATGTCAATAAAATTTCATTAATAAACCATGTCAATCAAATCGAATAACCAAGATCACTAATAGCCTGAAATAAATCATCATTTTCAAAACAAAGAAAAAGATAATAATCAATCTTAATGTTATGTAAATGGGAAGAAAGTTTGTCCAATTCAATTTTTATAAGCTCTGCCTGCAAAAACAATAAGAAAATACAATTAATAAAAGGTTTAAAGAGTAGTTTCCAATTGCATAGATATTAGTAGGCTATACAAAATAACAAAATATTGTAAGTCAACTCTGTAAAACAGTTCTGTATTTACAAAAAATTTAGTTTGTATATTGACATGACATCGAGATCGAATAAGCACAAACAAATTCTTGAATTCCAATAAATTGACATGAAAAAAAAACAATCATTATAAAAACTAATAGATGGTTACTAATAGAAAAAACAATGGATACTAATAAATTCTAATGTACTGTATTTAAAAAATAGAGAGAACGACTTATTCATAAGAGAAAAAACATTTTTCCTGTCAAGTACTTGATTTTTCTTTCACTGGAGGGTCTTTTACAGCAGGACTGCTGTAAGAATGTTTTAAATATTCTGTTATGCGCAATATCGTATCAATTAGTTTACAGTTAATTATTCCAAGTTAGAGGGAGATGAAGACAGGATTAAGAAAAAATAATATTGACTAATGACTTTTGGGATCTGAAGGCCATTGGAATGTGTGCACTTTGACAGGAAAAGAAGTTGAAATGAAAAAGTATAGAATGAGTGTCCTGGGAGTAAGCGAGATTCGGAAAAGAGGATGTGGAGAGAGCCAGCTAGAAGATGGATAAGTGCTCCGGTACTCTGGAACAGTGGGGGTCGATTGAAAAAAAAAGATAAATACCCCGACTCTGCATTCATATCACGCTGCATTCACATATCCATCTTCTAGCTGGCTCTCTCCACATCCTTTTTTCCGAATCTCGCTTACTCCCAGCACACTCATTCTATACATTTCCATTTCAACTTCTTTTCCTGTCAAAGTGCGCACATTCCAATTCCCAAATCGTAAGTCATGAGTGTTTTCCAATCTTTTATTCCGAACAATCCTGTCCTATCCGAGGCTATTTATAATACTTTGAATCAGCTTTAATCCAGCGTGTAAGTGATTAGCCCAACGACGCCTTGTTCGGAGAACTTCTTAGTCTGCCTCCTACCCTTCGACCTGTCCGGCTTCGGAGACCCTACCAGTAGTTAGACTACTGCCGGCATAGCTCTGGGTCACAGGAGTATGCAAGCCCCTCCACCAACTACAAGGTTTTGTGCTTCCCAGGAGGGATGTAAATGAATAATATTGTAAATAGTGGTCTAAAGAGAAGAAAAGATAGAAATGATATGGAGTTTAAAGCAATTACAGGCTATAGTTGGAAATAGTATACAAGATTCATTTACATTTCTCGTGAACTTTTAATAATTATTTTATGCGTTATTGTTGTTATTTTTCTGTCAACAATTCAAAATTAGTTGCAGGATTATGGGTTTGTCAGCAAAGTGAACGAACTCGAGAACACTTCTTGAGCAAAAATCTCTACAAAATTTGTGAATATGTAGCCAACAATCAATCCCTTCCGATACCTTGGAAACTGCATCAACCATGAAACTTCCGCTGATTATTGAACAGAGGCATTTTGCAGAATTACAATAATCTGAGTAAGAGCCGAAACATTTTTAATAACTATAATTGTTATCGATAATTTGAACGATTAAAAACTAATTTAATAAGTGAGCGAGGAATGACGAAAGGATCTAAAACCTTCTAGACCTGTTCAAAGCGTGAATAATACAGTATAGGCCGAGGTCGAGGTGAATCAACAGGTTCCAGGTTCAGACTCTGACTCCGACTAACCATGATGTAATAAAACGTTTGCATCATAAGTCAGCGTAACGATCGTGCGTCATGAATGCCAAAAAGTGCATGAAAACTGCTTTTAGACCTTCTAGCCAATTTGACAATTGCCAAGCGATGATGAATATCTACTGAAAATATTTTTCTATCTTCAACCCATCAAAAAACAAATCCTTATACTTAATATTAGAGTAATATGCAATATAATACAGTATGCGATAGTGAACAATGGTATACAGGGTGTTTCAGGAGGATTTTGCAATATACTTCGCAGGCTGATCCCTTTCACCAAATAGAGTGAAAAGTTCCTTGAGACAAACCCCCAAAAACGCATTGTTACCGAGATAACAATGGCAGAAAATTTACATTTTCAAATAATATAAATTTTTCTGATTTTTAGAGGTTTTATGTAGGTTCTAAAATGAGCAATTCCTACGTAAAATTAGCTGAGAAATTTGATTAAACCAGTTTGAAGATCATAACTTTAACGGTTATTGAAATAATCGGGAATATATGCTAAAAACACAATTTTTCAACAATTAAGGGTTATAACTCGATATAAAATTAATGTAATTTGCTGCTTTGAACCTGCAATGATATGACTTGATAGCCTAACAGCTAACAATTACTCTATTCCAAGATTTAATAAAACATATAGCAAAATATCAATAAAATACACTCTCCCTAAGCTTTTCAACTCACTTCCTATCACAGTTTTTCATTTTAAATAATTATTAAAGTAACCTTTTTGAAATTATTTAATTGTTTATTTTGAATTATTTAATAATATTTAATTATTTCCCATTGAGAAAATACTTCAGAAAAGGTACTTTGATAATTATTTAAAATAAAAAAGTGATAAAAGTAGCCCTGAGATTAAGGAAACACTTCCTATCAATATTCGAGATTACTCAAAAAAGGAAGATCTTTTTATAAGAAAAGATTTTTAAATATGATGATTAAATAATATTTTCAGATTCTCAATGTATTTTTTTACTATCTTAGATATATATATATATATATATATATATATATATATATATATATATATATATATATATATATATATATATATCTTTATTATATATATATATCGATAGTTAACAAGGACAACAAAGATTATAACAATGATTAATTTTAGCCTTGGCATCTACTACAGTGCGCGCAATAACAGAAGAGATGATTCATCTCATAAAAGGAAGACAGCGTTCAAAGAGTTGAAAAACAAGTGTCCACCATTGCTTACTGCTTAGTTCTACTCTATACTCATGCAATCTACTGCGTAAATATACATTTCGAAATAGGAATCTGTTCTCAACATACAACTGTATAGCAGGCCCAGTTGAGCGGTTTCGTCTGCTCCTTGAGCACTCCAACAGCTGATGTTGTCAATTAGATTTGCCATTTGGCTATGCCAAGATGATGTTTTTGAAATTAAAATAGACAATAGAAGCTTTACTTCAGCAGTTAGTAGGTTACATCACGTAGAAGAGACAGTCGAATCCGCTCAACTTTTTGGCGACAGCTATAGCCTACAACATCAAACATTAACCGATAGCAGAATCTCAGTTTGTAGATGAAAAACTACGTCCTTATATTTCAAAGAAAGTCTGTTATTTTCAATATCATCACAGTCTGTCTCGAGTTTGTGATTATAGGTGTTTCATAAAATTCATGCAACTATAATTTATACAGGGTGTTTCAGGAGGGATGTGCAATACTTCTCAAGCTGATTCCTTACACCAAGTAGACAAAAAAGTTCCATGGGACCAACCCCCAAAAACGCTTTGTTACCGAGATAACAATGGCGGAAAATTGAGATTTTTCAAAAAATATTTATTTTTCTAATTTTGTAGAGGCTTTACTGAGGTTCTAAAATAATCAATTCCTATGTAAAATTAGCTGAGGAATTCAATGAAACCAGTCTGAAGTCTGTAACTTCAACGGCTATTGAGATAATTGAAAAATATGCTTAAAAACGCCATTTTTCAACAATAAGGGTTATAACTGGATAAGGAATCATAAATTTGTATTTTTCATTAATGGAAGTTGAAGAGATTCGGATTCTAAAGAAAAAGTTAAATGGCAGCGATTGTGTAAATCTTACCCAAATCTCAGAAATAGCGATCAAATATCGCAAAATTGGACAAAACATAGCACAAGTGATAAATTTGTATTTAGTAGCGATTTTGCGATTTTTGATCGCTATTTCTGAGATTTGGGTAAGATTTACACAATCGCTGCCATTTAACTTTTTCTTTAGAATCCGAATCTCTTCAACTTCCATTAATGAAAAATACAAATTTATGATTCCTTATCCAGTTAAAACCCTTATTGTTGATTCATATATGTATACCAATAAATAAATAAATAAATGACGTTTTCAATGCATATTTTTTCAATTATCTCAATAGCCGTTGAAGTTACAGACTTCAGACTGGTTTCATCGAATTCCTCAGCCAATTTTACATAGGAATTGATTATTTTAGAACCTCAGTAAAGCCTCTACAAAATTAGAAAAATAAATATTTTTTGAAAAATCTCAATTTTCCGCCATTGTTATCTCGGAAACAAAGCGTTTTTGGGGGTTGGTCCCATGGAACTTTTTTGTCTACTTGGTGTGAGGAATCAGCCTGAGAAGTATTGCATATTCCTCCTGAAACACCCTGTATAATTCAACTACCAAAGATGCCCAAACAATAGACATTCATAAGCTAAGCGGCGTTCTAACACTGGCGGCTCGTACCCATGAAACAGGTGAAGTGCCCGTATCTTTTACTATACATCACTTCACCTGATTCTTAGGCCTGATGAGGCTAGGTAGCCTTTGCTGACGGTAAAAAGTTAGGAGGATTCGTCTATCTCTTGTACGTGATGTAACGTACTAACATCTAACATAAAGCAACGATTATCTATTCTTATTTCAAAACGTCTAATGGCGAGGCTAAATTACAGTTCTAATTGACTACATCAGCTGTTGAAGCGGAGAAGAAGCAGACGTAAACACATAACTTTTGTGTGTTTAGACGTTACAGTCAGCTCTTCAAGTTTTAAATTATTTCTAAAGCAGAGCCCTTATAACAAAATCCTGATAGCAAAGACAGCATTACCGGAAAAGAGTTAACAATGATATAAATGTATTTTCCCT